>JARBJD010000031.1:0-406388 GCA_033064195.1 Blattamonas nauphoetae
TCAACTACATCGCTCATCATCAGCTCTCGTCAGATCAATTCAAGAGCCTCACCGATCAGTTTAATTCGATTTCGAACAAGCATTTTGTTTCGAAAAGCAAAACATCGAACAATCGCCTTTTCTGGAAAACCGCTGAAGCTCTCGACGTTCATTTTAGGAGAGTTCGAATAGCCTCGATCAACGATCAAACGCCGATCGCATTATCGCTCGATACCTCAACTGACCAGTTCTCGGTGACTGTTCTTTGCCTTAATCTTCGATTTCTAAACGGGAAAGACATCATTTCGATGTTCGTTGGACTAAGTGAGCTGAAAGACGGGGCTTCCGGCGCCCAATTGTATGCTGCATTTCTTAGAGTGATTGAAGACACGGGAATCCTGCTCGAACAAATAGTCAGCGTCGCCACCGATGGTGACCCATCAATGGTCGGCCATCAGAAGGGCTTCATTGCATGCCTTCGAAAAGATGCCATCAGTTCTTCATGTGCATTGTGTTGCGCACAATTTCCAACTCGCCTTAAAGGACGCGTTTGACAACGAATCTCATCCAATCTCGCACGAACTCATCAAAATACAATTTTACTCATCCATTCAATCACAAAGTCTCATCAAAAGCGGAAATCATTTGAGAGAATTGATGCAACGTGAGATTCCTGTTCGACGACTTTCAAGACCAATTAAAGTCCGCTGGTCAACTGTTGGTAAATCGATCTCAGAAACACTTCAATATTTGCCAATCATCCTGCTAGTTCAAAGGATGAGACAGACACCAAGACGGCAGCTCTCCGAGCCTTCTTTCGACTTCCGGAAAACCTTCTCCATTTGTCAGCCTTGAACCTCATCCTCAACCAAACAAGCCCCACCTCACAAATTCTACAATCAAACAGTTTAACTATTCTCCTTGCTAAGAAAGCAGTCTCCGAGTTGGAAAGCAGGTTGGCATCCATCTCAACGACGGAAATCTCGAACAAACTCCAGGAAGATATGCATATTCTCCACGTCGAGGAGTACTTGCCGCTTCTTGATTCAGCAATATTACACTGTCAGCACATGATCGAAGACCTCCGCAATTGTTTGAAGTTACGATTCACGATTCCTAACGACACGGCTGATTTTGAGTTTGTGTCACATGACATACTCATGTTGCCCAATACACCACAAACAGATTTACCCATCTCCATTCTGGCTCAACGATTCCACAGATTCATCCCGCGTCTTCTTCAGCAGTTCGTGGTAACCCAATGGCGACACCTCAAAGCACTTTATCAGATCCATTTCAGCTCGGAAGTCAGAACCCGTCCGCAAATCATCGATATTGTTCTCACTAATCAACTCTTTCAGTCATGTTCGTCAGTTCTCCCACTATTTCGTGTTGTTAAGACAATATCAGTAACCTCTGTTGATACCGAAAAAACTTCAAATTTGTACAGTCAGAGTCCTCCTCATTCTCAAAGTTGTCAAACAAAATGAGATACTTCGTTTTACGAGCTGGGGTACGCTCCCAAGTTTTCAAAAATATTACCACAGCTAAAGAAATGTCGAGAGTTTGTGTGAGTAGGCTTTGTGCAATTGGGGACAGATCAGAACTCGTCCACGACAACTCATATTCATCTCCCAATTACAGTGTCACGAACATTTGAGATTATCAAACACAGAAATAAAGAATAATGGATGAGATGGACAAATACCCAGAGAAAAGAGAGAAAAGTGAAATGCGAGTGATGAGATCTTGTATTGTAGAGCAGAATAGTAGATGGTTCCACGCTCAAAAGATTGATGCTGGCCTTTTCGTTCAGTTCTTCAAGTTAGACGAGGAAAAGAAGGCGACATATTGGGCTAGAGAAAAGAAGGAACTGTGCAGTCAATGCTCTCGATTGAGGCACAAACGAACATATTCAACTCCACCGGGAAGGAAGAGGAAGACGACTGAAGATCAAGATGCCGCAATTGTTCAGATCATCGAATCGAAACGATTTGCTACTAGAAATGAAATTAAAAGTGAAAAAAAGAGCAAACTGCAAATTTCGATGTCCGAGCCTAAGATCGCCAACAGATACCCCAGTGGATGCAAACCATTTTCCTGTTGACAGGGATGAAAAAAGAATTAGCATACTAGCCTGCGTCGGACTTGACCTCAGTGTCGTGCCACCATATTTTTGTGTTCCGCCTCCTTTCAGCGAGGATCTTGCGCTCATCGAGGGGTTCGAACTATCAACCGACTACGAATATGGACGATCTAAAATGGAGGAATGACAGCAGAACTCCTCCTGGACTGGTTAAACAAGGTTTTCATATCTTTGATCAAACCTGTCCGGTAACTTCGTGGACTTCCAAACCAACCGGCTTCTTCTTCTCGACGGCTGCGGCGCACATGGAACTGAGGACGCAAGGAATCTGTGTACGACAAACTGCCTGTATCAAGAGAAAACCTCAAAATACTGTGAAAACCAGAAGTGTACACATTTTCTCAACTTTTTCCGCTCGTTTCTCCACAACCAGCCATCCGTTTTGCACCAAATAAAGTGCATTGTTATCGTAAAGATCTCGACAAAAGATCTTCAAAACATACTAGATAATTGTTTCTAAGACTTTTTATCGAGACAAATATGGGTTTTTCCAAGTTTTCCAGATACCCAGAATTTTCTCCACATTTTACCAAAATGTTCGTTTCACCAAAAACGTTTCTGTGAAAAATTTCATCAAAATTAGTTCACGGGTTGTGAAGATATTGCCAAAACGATTTTTTCATCGGGCAAAAGGAGGTATTTTGTGGTTTTCTCTGATTCGCATGGGTCTATAATTCTAATATTTATTTTTTCTTAGTTTGACCAGTATCAATTTTCAACTCCTGATTACCGGATATGTAAAGTATTGGGATTAAGCACACGTCTATAACATTTCATTGGTTTCAGACATTAATTGATGGAAGTGTGTGCGTTCATTCTGTCACCATCAGGAAATGGTTCGAGAAGGGAGTGTGAAATACGCTGAAAACAGTGCGTACAGAATGTTTCTGCCGCAATGAAGTGGGTTGATCCGGACTAGATGTTGGGCCCCGCGCAAGCCCCACAGTAAAGGATGATCGAACGAAATGGAAAAGAATTATTCGTCCCCAGTGGACACAGATCGAGAATTGTCCGGAGCGTGTTGTCACAGTTTTCTGTCTTCTAACCTCTGAACAAACAAGTTAACAGTCATCACTTGAGAGAGACAATCTTCAGAAATCACTCAAATCAATGTCAATTGTTTCAAAACGAGTTTTAAGGGTCTATCATGCTTCTATCCCCATTTTCACCTGGAAACAAACATAGAAACGAAAAGTGACTGTTCCTCGGTCAGTCTTTTGTTTTAAAATAGAGGCGACAAATCTCCGACGATTTACCATTGCCTTTCTTGCTCGCCATACAGAACAATCGATCCCATCTGACTTTTCCAAGCGATTAAAGAGTATTGAATGTTTCGGGAACCCATGTCCCCTCAACAGTTTTGTATTTTTCCGACAAATTGTGATCTCGAAAGAAAATCATCCCAAACAACCAGAAATGAAACGAGAAAGATAAATCTAGAACTGCTTATCAGCGTCCTCGTACAAATCCTTCTACGCATTCTACCATCCCGTCGAGAAATGGCAGATATGGCTGCAGAGATCTTAATTTCAAGATCCTATTCAGTTATGGCTTTTACTCCGCCATCGGTAAGCTAGATTTCGACTTTTCTAATAATCCAGAGAAACGGGTCTCCCTTTTGGAGACCCAATAGCAATGGAAATAGTCGGACAAACATTCTCCACAACTGCTGTCTTTTCGTATGCGCTGATGATGAAAGACTGACGATCCACTTTACTTTTGCGGAAGAGATTGATCCAGACCTCCTCAAGAATCACTGTCATGATAGTTATGTGTACCATTTCAACTCGTCTGAATGGATGATGAGGAAATGTTGCGAGAAAAGCTCAAGGGCGCGACTTGAGATGAAACCGCTTGAAAGAGACGAAAACTATAAAACAAGACTCATCCGTATTTACCCAACTTCGATGGTCGCAGTTCAAGCGATAATTGTGAGAGATGGAAAACTCATGGAGAGCACAGTATCCATTCCGTGTATCACTGCTTTCAGAACTCGAGAAATATCTCATTTCACCACAGATCATGAACTCAGCGGAAATGAAAGGAGTATCGATGGTCCGAATTGCACAACCACATTCTGTTGATTCAAGCCTCTGATCAACGTTGCTTCATCGATATGGATGATTGTGATTCGAAAGATGACGCGAAACTTATTGATGAAGTTTTCACAGAAACGCTTTTTGGTGAAACGAACATGTTGGAAATAATGTGGAGAGAATTGTCTGGGCATCTTGGAAAAAACATATGTTACTCGACGCAAAATTCTTTGAAAAAATCTATTATTCTTTGAGCAGCTTTTGTCGAGATTTTACGAAAACAATGCCTTTGATTTGGTGCAAAACGGATTACAGGAAATGGAGAAACGAGCGGAAAAAGTTAAGAAAAATATGGACATTTCTGGCTTTCACAGTATTTTGAGGAATAAACCTGAAACTTCATCCTCATCCTGTTCGGATAGTCTGACGACAGAGTCGAGTTCATCACCGACCAATTGGCAAAAGAACGGAGCCAAAGAGATCCGAAATCACACAGTAGAAAATAACCAAGCTGAATGAGGAAAGAAAGGTGGGGAAAAGTCGTACCATCCAGACTTGTCAGGGTTGGGAGGAGTTACAGACAGCGGTTTAAAAACGACAGGAAGCGACAAGAAAGATTAAAACGAAGGATACAACGAACTATCAAACGGCAAGAACCCTCATTTGGAAGTGATTGGAAGCGGTCCTTCATCCCAGCCCAGCAGCGTGATAACATGAAGGCAACCACGTCACAAAATCGAAAACTTCTTGTGATTCAAACTGAAATTTCACCCAACAGTATGAATCTCGCCGCTACTCAGAGAACTCAGGATCAGATCCTGAAGATCGCAACTGATTCCACACTGTCAGCAATCGGCAGGGTTGGGAGGCGTGAGTTCTTTTAGGCTTATCGTGAGATCTTTTAATCTCACGATGAGGTTTTTGGGTGAGATCAGTCTCCGTTTTAGGCGTATCTATTTCTCCAACGTTTTTTTCCATTCTCTCTCTGATTTTAGTATATTTCATGTACAAAATCACCTAATCCACATGAAGTGAGTTCTGACAAACATACCTTTGAACTTTAAAACATAATTGGAGAACGGATATTGAGCGGAGGCTGTGGATCAATGATGGCGAGTTCTAAATTGAATTTTAGAATGAGATTAATAAAACACAAGAAGATTCCAGTTTGTTTCCAGTTTGGACGCACACTTTCCAACCTTAAAACACAATCGTTCACTCGACTTGAAAGTCATTTTTGAATCGCATTCTATCTGGTTCAAGAATTGTTTTTCAGAATGAATGGAGATATTCAGAGATGACACACGTTCAGACTGTTCAGCGACACATCGTTTCGAAGTTTAAAACAGCATACTGTACCTCAGATGTGAGGATCTGTTATGTGAGGTGAACTATGGGGTGTAAAAAGTGAATGAATAAGACAACGTGATCACACCAGGTTCAGTTATTCATCTCAACATTCAACGAACGATAAGCAGCAACGATGGACCCAATGTGAATGTTCCATTTCCGTCCGTTTCTATCTGGGACACTACTTGTTTTAGGGAAGAATAAGTTGAAAAGAGAACATACCGGTTAATCTCGACTTGGATCCACATTAATCAGACTAAAAACATTGTAGAGAACCAGAACTGAGAATACAGAAAAGAGCAAAATTAGGTCCGAGAGAATGTTTTATCAAAAGAAAAGAGTTGAAATGAAAAAAGTCAAAAGAGGGAGAACGTGAATTCAAGGTCAATAGAAAGTAAAACAAAGCGGCGTACCTTCTGAATCAAAATCGACGATCGATCGAGAAATTTCGAGCACCCAAAAGTTGATCGAAAATTACGTGAACTCATGTCAAACTTCAATTTTAGAAAAAGTGAAAGACAATGAAGAATAAATCAGAATGAAGTGAGAATGAAAATACTAGAGTGAAGAGGAGGAAGAAAAAGAAGACAAAAAGTGACTTGAAGATCTAGGTTAAAAAGACTATTTAGGAAAAGATAATTCAAAAAGATCAGACCTGTCTTAATTCTTCGGTACAACACACTTTCGAACTGTAAGACGTGATAGAGAACCTGAGGTGAGATGATCAGTTGGTGTGAGGTAATAAATGAAATTTAAAAGGAGATAAATAGAAAAGAAGAACATACAAGTTAATTGTGAAGTGAGAGACATCCATTTGAGAGATAAGACGCGATTGTTGACCTGATTTGCAAGGTCGTCAATGGTCTGATCGGATCGAGTTCAAAAAAGAGTTTTATGAAAGAAGGAATCAAAAAAGAGAACAAACCTTTCATGAATGAGTCAGAAAAGAAACCACCGTTCATAAAACACATTAGTGTACCTGAATGAGAGGAGAAGACAAAAGTGAAGGATCAAAGACGAGAATGAAGAGTCAAAAAAGAATTGAGAATAAATGAGAAAAAAGAAAGCGTAACACTCCAAAACGAAACAGTAAGAAGCAGTCTGGAATGAGATGAGAGGATCGAGTCCCATTGAAGGACTTTCACGGATCAAACAAGACTGATCGAACCCATCGATGACGGGATTGAAGTCAAGAAAGATCTCAAATGATTAAAACACGAACGAAAATTTAGGTTTGACTTTTTTAATTTGTATTAAATGAATCCAACTGAAATGTACAAGGAAAGACGTCGAGTACCCTGCTTCCACAACCCGTCACTTTCCATAACCCGTCACGATTTTGACGGGTCTTCAAATTGTTCTTTCCACATCTAATTTTCATTTCAAAATTGTTTTTATTCAAATTTTTATGAAATGAAATCAATTGAAAACAAATCGTGAAAAAGTCGGGATTGTAATTCCTCCTTATTCTGGTCAAGGTGATCAACCCTGAATTTTGTTGTGGGTGATCCTCCTCGACCACTCATCGGACAGACCTCTCGTTTTCACTAAATTGAATGTTGTGGTGGAAAAGAGTCTTTTATGACATTTTCAATCTTTTTGACCAACACTAAATTCCATCATTTCACAATTTTGAGTCAGCTGTCCAAATAGTTATTTTCTGGAAAAGGATCAAATTAAAAGGAAATTTCAGAGAAAAGTGGGAATCACAATGATTTCCGAAGAAATGATGGAATTTAGTGTTGGTCAAAAAGATTGAAAATGTCATAAAAGATTCTTTCCACCACAACATTCAATTTAGTGAAAACGAGAGGTCTGTCCGATGAGTGGTCGAGGAGGATCACCACAACAAAATTCAGGGTTGATCACCTTGACCAGAATAAGGAGGAATTACAATCCCGACTTTTCACGATTTGTTTTCAATTGTTTTCATTTCATAAAAATTTGAATAAAACAATTTTGAAATGAAAATTAGATGTGGAAACAACAAGTTGAAGACCCGTCAAAATCGTGACGGGTTATGGAAAGTGACGGGTTGTGGAAACAGGGTATGTTCAGAACAAGCATTAATTGAACCAATGAGAGGAGAGAACTGTTCGCTAGTCTCTGAGTATGTCAGAAATAATGTGCCGGTGACGTATGTTCATGAGGGAGTCTAGAATTTTAATTCCAATGAAAGAGCACCCAAAAATGAATCGACCAAAATACAATTCACAAATGATTGAGAAAATGATTGATCATAAACTCTCTTCAACCGGAAGTAGAAACGAATCAGAAGAAAGTCGATACACTCAAGAAGACAACAGAAGCACATAAGTCTGAAGCCGAAAGCAAAGAAGAAGAAACTGAAAAAGAAATAAGCAATATTGTTTTTTTATTTTTGATAAAATGAACTCGCATATAACACATCTGACAAACAAAAGAACAGGAGCATCATCATTGACTGGAAATACAACAGGATCAATCAAGTACACAAGAGATGACATTGGTCAAATACAACAGCAACTAATGTCTGAGCATCACATCAATTACCTCTTGAACTATGGATCACACAGTACCTCGATACAGGAATTGATTCCATCAGAGAATTCACGATTCTGCAAAGGACAGGAAATAATCATTCCACTGACTGGTAATCAAGATATTGTTCAAATCGATGATTCCTTCATTCCGTTCATAATGACTGCGACATTGAAGGTCAATAATTGGAACACAACGGCTGGAAAAGTTGGATCGTACATGAATGAGAGAGTGTTAATCTTTCTTGGACTCAAGGATTTAGCATCAATCTTTCGTGACCTAACTGTTCTTCACAATAATCAGAGAATCAGAAGCACAACAATCAATGGATAAATCATCAGAGAGTATTTTGAGGTTCTGGAAGATTTCATTTAGGAGTACTCGTCATTGTTTCGATCAGTGACATATATTTTTGTATTCGTTCATTTATGATTGTTGGTGTCCGACGATAGAGGATAATTCCTGAATGGCTTTGATACAGAAGCAAGAGAGTTCTGCATAATCAACTTGAAGACAATCTGGATTTGAATCATTCACAACCTCTGGGAATATTTCTTGGATCTGTTGTGCAATCACACCACTGTGTTTCTTCTCCCTTTCCTTCTTCAAGCATTCACATTTCTCTTTGCAATTCTTCAAGTGTTCTTCATCTGTCTCATTTTCAATTTGCTTTGTCACTTTGTTGATCTTCGAGTCAAATGTGTTGAACTGATACAGCACGATTTCCACTTTATTCAGTTGCAAAAGACGAAAGATGAATGCAAAAGTTGAAAGATGAATGCAGAAGACGAAAGATGAATGCAAAAGACGAAAGATGAATACAAAAGTTGAAAGATGAATGCAGAAGACGAAAGATGAATGCAAAAGACGAAAGATGAATGCAGAAGACGAAAGATGAATGCAAAAGTTGAAAGATGAATGCAGAAGACGAAAGATGAATGCAAAAGACGAAAGATGAATGCAAAAGACGAAAGATGAATGCAAAAGTTGAAAGATGAATGCAGAAGACGAAAGATGACTTCAAAAGACGAAGGAGGATTGAAAAAGACGAAAGATGAATGCAAAAGACGAAAGATGAATGCAAAAGACGAAAGATGAATGCAAAAGACGAAAGATGAATGCAGAAGACGAAAGATGAATGCAAAAGTTGAAAGATGAATGCAGAAGACGAAAGATGAATGCAAAAGACGAAAGATGAATGCAGAAGACGAAAGATGAATGCAAAAGTTGAAAGATGAATGCAGAAGACGAAAGATGAATGCAAAAGACGAAAGATGAATGCAAAAGACGAAAGATGAATGCAAAAGACGAAAGATGAATGCAAAAGACGAAAGATGAATGCAAAAGTTGAAAGATGAATGCAAAAGACGAAAGATGAATGCAAAAGTTGAAAGATGAATGCAGAAGACGAAAGATGAATGCAGAAGACGAAAGATGACTTCAAAAGACGAAGGAGGATTGAAGAAGACGAAAGATGAATGCAAAAGTTGAAAGATGAATGCAGAAGACGAAAGATGAATGCAAAAGTTGAAAGATGAATGCAGAAGACGAAAGATGACTTCAAAAGACGAAGGAGGATTGAAAAAGACGAAAGATGAATGCAAAAGTTGAAAGATGAATGCAGAAGACGAAAGATGAATGCAAAAGTTGAAAGATGAATGCAGAAGACGAAAGATGAATGCAAAAGTTGAAAGATGAATGCAAAAGACGAAAGATGAATGCAAAAGTTGAAAGATGAATGCAGAAGACGAAAGATGAATGCAGAAGACGAAAGATGACTTCAAAAGACGAAGGAGGATTGAAGAAGACGAAAGATGAATGCAAAAGTTGAAAGATGAATGCAGAAGACGAAAGATGAATGCAAAAGTTGAAAGATGAATGCAGAAGACGAAAGATGACTTCAAAAGACGAAGGAGGATTGAAAAAGACGAAAGATGAATGCAAAAGTTGAAAGATGAATGCAGAAGACGAAAGATGAATGCAAAAGACGAAAGATGAATGCAGAAGACGAAAGATGAATGCAAAAGTTGAAAGATGAATGCAAAAGACGAAAGATGAATGCAAAAGACGAAAGATGAATGCAAAAGTTGAAAGATGAATGCAAAAGACGAAAGATGAATGCAAAAGACGAAAGATGAATGCAAAAGACGAAAGATGAATGCAAAAGTTGAAAGATGAATGCAAAAGACGAAAGATGAATGCAGAAGACGAAAGATGAATGCAAAAGTTGAAAGATGAATGCAAAAGACGAAAGATGAATGCAAAAGTTGAAAGATGAATGCAAAAGACGAAAGATGAATGCAAAAGTTGAAAGATGAATGCAGAAGACGAAAGATGAATGCAAAAGTTGAAAGATGAATGCAGAAGACGAAAGATGAATGCAGAAGACGAAAGATGAATGCAAAAGACGAAAGATGAATGCAGAAGACGAAAGATGAATGCAAAAGTTGAAAGATGAATGCAAAAGACGAAAGATGAATGCAAAAGTTGAAAGATGAATGCAGAAGACGAAAGATGAATGCAAAAGTTGAAAGATGAATGCAGAAGACGAAAGATGAATGCAAAAGTTGAAAGATGAATGCAAAAGACGAAAGATGAATGCAAAAGTTGAAAGATGAATGCAGAAGACGAAAGATGAATGCAGAAGACGAAAGATGACTTCAAAAGACGAAGGAGGATTGAAAAAGACGAAAGATGAATGCAAAAGTTGAAAGATGAATGCAGAAGACGAAAGATGAATGCAAAAGTTGAAAGATGAATGCAGAAGACGAAAGATGAATGCAAAAGTTGAAAGATGAATGCAAAAGACGAAAGATGAATGCAAAAGTTGAAAGATGAATGCAGAAGACGAAAGATGAATGCAGAAGACGAAAGATGACTTCAAAAGACGAAGGAGGATTGAAGAAGACGAAAGATGAATGCAAAAGTTGAAAGATGAATGCAGAAGACGAAAGATGAATGCAAAAGTTGAAAGATGAATGCAGAAGACGAAAGATGACTTCAAAAGACGAAGGAGGATTGAAAAAGACGAAAGATGAATGCAAAAGTTGAAAGATGAATGCAGAAGACGAAAGATGAATGCAAAAGACGAAAGATGAATGCAGAAGACGAAAGATGAATGCAAAAGTTGAAAGATGAATGCAAAAGACGAAAGATGAATGCAAAAGACGAAAGATGAATGCAAAAGTTGAAAGATGAATGCAAAAGACGAAAGATGAATGCAAAAGACGAAAGATGAATGCAAAAGACGAAAGATGAATGCAAAAGTTGAAAGATGAATGCAAAAGACGAAAGATGAATGCAAAAGTTGAAAGATGAATGCAGAAGACGAAAGATGACTTCAAAAGACGAAGGAGGATTGAAAAAGACGAAAGATGAATGCACAAGTTGAAAGATGAATGCAGAAGACGAAAGATGAATGCAAAAGTTGAAAGATGAATGCAGAAGACGAAAGATGACTTCAAAAGACGAAGGAGGATTGAAAAAGACGAAAGATGAATGCAAAAGTTGAAAGATGAATGCAGAAGACGAAAGATGACTTCAAAAGACGAAGGAGGATTGAAAAAGACGAAAGATGAATGCAAAAGTTGAAAGATGAATGCAGAAGACGAAAGATGAATGCAAAAGTTGAAAGATGAATGCAGAAGACGAAAGATGAATGCAAAAGTTGAAAGATGAATGCAAAAGACGAAAGATGAATGCAAAAGTTGAAAGATGAATGCAAAAGACGAAAGATGAATGCAAAAGTTGAAAGATGAATGCAAAAGACGAAAGATGAATGCAAAAGACGAAAGATGAATGCAGAAGACGAAAGATGAATGCAAAAGTTGAAAGATGACTTCAAAAGACGAAGATGATTGGGAAAGATTAGAAAGGATTAAAAACGAAAAATACTTCGAACTTCTGCTCGCGACAGATCATACTCTCATCCTTGACCCGAAAACGATCAATCTTCATATTTTGATCCTTCTGTCGACACCCATAGTGTCGAAATCGCTCGCATTTCAAAAATTTACATATCTCGTCCTTCCGTCGACACCCATAGTGTCGAAATCGCTCAAAATTCAAAAATTTACATATCTCGTCCTTCCGTCGACACCCATAGTGTCGAAATCGCTCGCATTTCAAAAATTTACATATCTCGTCCTTCCGTCGACACCCATAGTGTCGAAATCGCTCAAAATTCAAAAATTTACATATCTCGTCCTTCCGTCGACACCCATAGTGTCGAAATCGCTCGCATTTCAAAAATTTACATATCTCGTCCTTCCGTCGACACCCATAGTGTCGAAATCGCTCAAAATTCAAAAATTTATAGATGTCATCCTACCGTCGACACCCATAGTGTTTAAATCATCCTCATTCACTCGAAAGCCAAAACATAAAAATGAAGATGTGATATGTGAACTCAATTCAAAAACACTCTTCTTCACTCTCCTCCCACTCGGCCTCCAGAATCGCTAAAGACTCTTGCACAACATCGATGTGCTGCACCAAGGCAGACTTTCTTCCACCTCTCTTTCCGTCAGTGTTGGATTGTGGTTCAGGAGGTATCTCCTCATTCATCAACCTCTTTTTCATGTCACGCTTGCGAGCGTACCAGCACATGGCACAGTTGTCGGGTGTTCTCTCTCCTCCTCGATCAGAGATTGATTGTGATATTTCTTCCCAGCTCTTGCCGGCTTCTCTTCCGTCTGCCAGTGCATTCCGCTCCCACTCCAACCAGTACTTCTTTTTCCTGATGGGCTTTGGAGCTGCACATGGGATCACGACATTTCCATCCGAGTTGACATCATCCATCTGAACCGCAAGCTCGTCGCGAACTCCGCTGAGGAATCTTTGGGCCATGGATAAAGGAGTCTTGTCTTTCATGAGGCTATTTTGGATGTGGACTTCACAGTTGGATTTGGTGATGGATTCGTCAGAACAGTAGTTTCGGGCAGCTCTTCCCCGAAGTGTCGACAACTTGTTGGGACCACTGCCTGTCAATGCACACAGCATACCGAGCACACAAGTCACGTGCTGATTGAAGGTTTCCAGCAGTTCCCCACCTGTCCAAGGAATGGGGTCAAGCTTCTGATTGTGGAATATTTCGCTTGATGTGAGAACCGGCTCCATCACATTTGAAGAATGGAGTTCGGAGTCCGGCATGACCAGTCTGTTCGCCACATGTGCTCCGATCGCTGCCTTCTTAACGTACTGCATCTGGACAGGGGAATATGGCACCCAGCGCGCCACGATCGCAGTCTGCTCGAGCACTCTTGTTCTGGCCCTGTCGTCGTCTCCAGCTTTTATCAAAGCAGACGAGATGAACCCGCTTCGGAGGCTGTGGAAGCCGAAGTATTGAAGTGGATACCCAGCTTGGAAAGCACGATTTTGAAGGCGAATCGTCATCGCATCAGGTCCAAGTGGCCAAATCCTCTCCTCCAACGAACAGTGCTTCTCCCACTCCTCACGAGCTGTCAATGAGAGCCCAAATCTTTGGACAAGATGTTGTTGAAGCCAGTACAAGACGTTCAAGTTGCTGTGAGCGAACAAGTCGCCCTCCAGAGTGACAACACTATCCTGGGCGTGATACCCTTTCATCTTTCTCAAGCGAATGGTGACGAGGAGGACGGAAGTATCTTTCAAGCATACAATTCTTTCAATGTCACGGAGTTCAATTGCGGCACAGGTTGAAGCGCGCGCGCCAGTCGACAATGAGAAGAGAAACAGACTGGCTTCAAAGGGTTTTTCGGGAAGCGATGATGGAATGTGAGCGATGATCTTCAGAAGATCGGATGCGATGAGTGGAGGCTTTCCGATTTGGACATCAGGTATTTCTTTCAACTTTTTTAAAAGACTTATCTCATCAACAATAGCTTTGCGGACGGGGTATGGTGTGGGTTCGCCTCTGTGAACTGTGTCAAGAGCAATCATGGCAGAGCGGACAGTTGAGTCGAGAGAGTGAACCGAGACAAGTTCATGAATCCCAAGGACGAAAATGAACTCCTTGACGAACTTGATTTGAAGAGGGAAGACTGAATCAAGTTTGTATGCGACTCCGAAGTCCGACAGAAGACGAAATACCCAACGATGGTTTTCCTGTGTTTCAAGGCTGAAAGGAAGAGCATAGGCAAGTGGGTTCGCAAGATCTTCGACAGAGACTTGTGCCAGAAATGAACGAAGCCGTGTTGGGCCTTGATTTTGATTGAATGGTGTCGTGAGAGAAGGATTGTCAGATTGTTGAACGGTTGGGGGAGGGATTCTGGCCTGAATTCGTGTGTGATTATTGTATATTTTCTTCCATTCAGCTTCGCGGTCTAGTACTTGCCCTTCAGCGTCGTTTACAGATGGTAGTTGCTTCCATTCAGAAATGAGCATCTGTTCAAGAGAGGTATCATCTGCTTTTTCTTGACTATCATCAGCAAGTGCATCTCGCTCCACAGCAGCTGGCAGGATCTCTTTTTTCGTCTTCTTCCTCTGTTTCTGCCTCTTTGGACTCTCGGGCTCCCACCAGCTCGAATCTTCGTCGTCCGAACTGTGATGTGAGTGTTGCCTCTTCACTTTTTGAATGAGTTCGCAGTCGATGAAGGATTCTGAGTCTGTTGAATCGATTGTTGTCTCTCGTCGTCTCTTGGTCCTCTTCTTCGTCGGCTTCTTCGTCGTCTCTTCAACGTTGTCGTCTCGATTCTTTGTCGTCGAGTGTGTTCGTTTCTTGTTCATCCTTTCAGGAACAGCATCCACAAAAGCATGAAATCTGGCCATTTCATCCTCACTGAAGGTGACGGAAAGGCCAGCTCTCCACCTTTCGATCTTCACAAGGGCGCAGATGAAAGGTGATGAAGTGACAGAAGAGTTCAGGAGTGATGGAGGCTGCGTTTGATCCGGACTTGTTTCTGAAGGCTCATCGATTGAGTATGTGATGATCCCAGGATCAAGTGCCCCACTCATCTGTTTGCGCAGTTTTTTCTCTGTTAATTCAGCAGCTTTTGATTTTTTTGGCGTTGCGCGAGTTGGAGTTGAAAGAGCGTGAAGGGGCAATGATTGTTGTCGGGATGGCGTTTTCGGTGATGAAGGCTGATCGTTTGTCACATTGTCTTTTTCTTCTTGTTCTAGTTTACGACGAGCAACAACTATTGATGACCACATTTAAAAATGGATGGATACAATCGAAGAAATAAGCGATGAACAAAGCAACATACGCATTGTCTGGAACGCTTTCTTCCTATGCAGCAAAATTTTGAAAGATGAAAAGACATCGAATGGATGAGGAATAGAAAACAATTTTCAAACATGTCCTGATTTTTAGTCTGATAATGCATTTCACCGATTCAGAATTCAAAATAAGGCTTCAGATATTTCAGAGAGAACGGATGAAATTCAGTTATGGGCAGATCAATCTAAATCACACAAATGAACAAAACTAAGCTTTAAAGTCTGCTCTCTCTTTTGATCTTGAAGAAAACAATTCAACACATGTAAAATCGATCATATTTAACTATACTTCCGGGAAAGCCGACCGCGGCTCGTTCTAACCCTAATCAGTTTTCCTCCTTTTTTGTCTCCCAAACCACTCATCCATTCACCTTGGTTTTCTCGACACATCATACTTTTCAGGTGATGAAGTGTCCTCGGAAACAAAAACAACATGTGACAACTCAGTGCTCCTGTGAAATGGTGCCATATGGGTTTGTCCCAGGCCTTCTGTTGTCGAGATCAAACATGTAATTCTCGAGATTGACTCGTATTTTTTTCAATAAATGAATAATCTAATTCACAATAGGAGTATGATTTAGTGATTGAGCTCATTCTGCTAATTGATTGTCTGAAATCGATGACACTCCAATATGAGGTGTTTTACACAATTCTTTGTACAGTTCTTGAATTACATCCTCTTGGAGGGTGTCTGGGACGTTGGTTGCGACCTTCATTAGGATCTGGAGATAATCTGCGAACAAATCAGTATGACAAGCTGACTTGATCTTCTTCATCAGACTGAAGGAATTCTCTACAGTGACTGTTGAAACGGGTATGATGACGATAAGTTCCATTGATTTGAAGATGTTTGGAGTGTCATGTAGGACAGGATTGATAGTGATGAATTAAACTAGATCAGTGAAAGTTTTGACTAAATCATCCTTCGAAACATCTCCGAAATAGTTCTGAACAGTATATGAGAGGGCTTTGGATGCCGATGCCAACAGTTTGGAAGTTTTGGAAGTTCGAATGTACTCTGGTGAGAATTCGTGAGGTTGTGGTCTTTTCTATCTCTTCCAAGAAATGATAACAATGCTGAGTGCACGTTCCTATCCAAGGTCTTCATCCGCAATTCGTACAGAACTTTGTGGACTTGTGTATGAAGTGTAGCGAGGTCAATACAGGTGTGATTCGACACGTTTCTGCATTTCTTTGTTAATTGACACTTTCACTTCACAGAAATTAGCTTGAATATGTGTTCACAGTGAAAATGAAGGATTGATCTGTTCTGTTTTCGAAATTGGGAAATGGCAGAGGATTGAGGCAGGAAGCTTGTTGAACAGTGTGAATGAGAGGAGAAAAGATTCTATTCGCGAGTCGATGCTTGATGATGAATTGAGAGAGAATGAATCACTGGTGAATGTGCTCGAAATAACTGTGAATAAGATGAGACGACAAGACTGTACAAATGAGTTGATGTTTGAGGAAAAGCGGGCGTATTCACGTACAGACCATTCGAAAGCAATCTTGTCGACCAAAATGCTGCACAAATCAAGTATATGACACCACAACGAGGCATAATTTTATACAAGACTTCCCCAGTCATTGGATTCAGCAGTTTTGGAAATATGATCGATCTGTCCAAATTCTGGGGGTGTGGATGGCTGGTCTACGTACTCATTATAGTTGTACAGTTATAGTGGCGTCACCAATTTGTTCCATGTCAACAATTCGTGCTTTTTTCTGGAATGATCACTTTTGGTCAAACTAAGAAAAATAAAATTTTAGAATTTTCTTCCCACTGGATCCCAAAAAATCCTCACAATAGGTCTTTTCAACCACTTTTTTCATGTGTTCTCGTCATAACTTCACAACCTGTGAACTGATTTTGATGAAATTTTCCACTGAAACGTTTGTTTGGTGAAATGAACATTTTGAAAAAAATTGGAAAAAAAATCATGGGTATCTGGGACGATATGAAAAAAGGCTGTTTTTCGCCCAGAAAAATATCATGGGAAAAATTTTTTTATTTTTTTGAGTGTCTTTTATCGATATGTTTACGAAAATATTGCTTTTTCTTCGGTCTCAAACGGATGACTGGATATGGAAAAATGATCGTCGAAAGTTTGGAAAATGTGTGGCGTTTCGCTGTATAGCGTGTTTTGAGGTTTTCTCAGGATCCAGTGGGAAGAAAATTCTAAAATTTTATTTTTTTCTTAGATTGACCAAAAGTGATAATTCCAGAAAAAAGCACGAATTGTTGACATCGAACGTATTGGTGACACCACTATTAGTTCATGCAGTGAGTTTGGGAATTGCTTTTTCCCCACCTTTTTGTAGTGCTAATATTACTGTGTATTTCTTGTTTTGCTCACTTTTTTCTTTTGATCTGACCTCTAAAAGGCCTGGTTGGTCCTTGACTGAGTCTTATTCAATGCATTTTCCACATTGTCAATCACAAAATCTGTTTCAGAACCCTTAAAGTTGTAGAGAAATGTGATATCAGAACTTTGAAACACCTTAAACCTCATATTTCAGAGTTTCTGAGAGATCAAACCATAGTGTGACTTTTGTCTTATTGTTGCCTATCTCTCGGAGACAGAAACCATTCAGCAGACCGAATATGGATACAGTATCGCATGCTGATGAGAATCGTTCTGTTACACGATCTGTATCTTCAGAATTATCGGCTTACCAGACACTCTCTGGATCTCGCTTCTCTGTTGTCGATCAACTGTATGCATTTGTCGTTCACTCATTTCTCTATAGTCTGTTTTTCTTCTTTTATCCACTTTTTCGAGTTTGTTCGATGCCTTTCTGACACTTTATCTCAAGAATATCACTCTGCCTGAATGGTTCAATCTCGTGGTTTTTGCCGTCACCGTCCTCCAGTGGATCGGGCTTACCACACGCTTCCATGTGTGGTCTGTTTCTGGACAAGTTGGAAATATCGTGTACTCTGTGTTCCAGTGTGTCTCTCCTCATCAATCATCAATTGCATTAGTTACCTAGACTTTACCATTTCCTGGATGAATGATACTGCTCTGTTCATTTTGCTTGTGATCATGTGCTCGATTTATCTCCTATCGTTCACCCTCTCGTTGGTCTTCTCGATCCTCTCCAAACATGAGAAACAGATCCCCAAACGTCTCTACTCGCTGTCGGCGACTGTCCTTTCCCTTCTTTGTACTATTTTTGCTCTTCCTTTCGTGAACGTGTGTGTTGGAGGATTGCACTGCTTGATGCAGCACAACACAAATTTCCCATTCATCCTCCAGTGCTCCTCCATCATCAAACCGATCTCTCTTATATTGGGCCTAGTTTTCTTGGTCCTATTTGCGATTCCATCATTTTTCTACCAGTTTTTAGCGTTTGACATGAGTCTTGGCAAATCTCATCCATTTGCCACAAGCACCAATTTTGTTCCGGGGACATTGTTTGTCAGCACTGTCGTACTTTCCATTATATCACCTGTTCTGTTTTCATACCCAGCTGTTCCGTTATTTTTGGCAACTGCACTCTTCCTTGTCTATGCGATTCTCTTCATCTTCTATCGGCCGCTCTTTTCCACTCTGGGCAATTCATTGTATGCTGCCGGATGTTCGATAGGATTTATCTCGTCTTTATCTTCTGTTCTCTCCTACTTCTTGTTTCCAGTGGGAAATACTGTCCATGTAGCACTCCCTATTGTTTTCATGATCTGCACAGTCCTTCTCGCAATTGGCCTTGCCATTGGCTCGTTCATTCTTTCCTCCTTTCTCTCCCGCCGCGCGTATGCCATGCGCCCGGACGACTCTGTCCCAATCACTCATCGAAAGAAGAAGCTCCTCATTGACCAGTACAGCCACTCACAGACAGTTTCTGTGTCACAGCCAGATCTCATGCCGACGACAGATCGTGACACTCCTCCCACCACCCAATGTACTGACCGCAGTGATCCTACGTCAACTATCCCGTTCCCCCAAACACATATCACTGTTTCTGAGCCCAGAACATCAACCGTCAATCCTGTGAGCCTCATCACGTTTGATCCGGCGAACACGCAACGTTTCGCGGAATATTTGACTGCCCACTCACACAGGCAATCTTCAGCGACTCTTGCAACGACTCACCTCGTCCTGCCGCGTGCACTTCCAAAATACACACACGAATTGACTCTCGAACACTCAATCCGTTTCATCCAACAAAAGGAACTCGCAAACAGTCAAGAAGCGCACGATCTTCTGACGGACTTACTCAAAACAGGAAACGAACGATTTGAGGGATCTTCCTCGTTTTGGACCCTCACCGCGCTTCTGGAGATGTCCGTGTCCAACAACCCTCAACGCGCCATTCTCGCTTTCCAAAAGTCAAAAATGGCTGTCCCTCATCTCATCGAACGTTGGATCGAATTCTCCTTCCTTCGGGATCTCGAATACTCCAAGTCCAAACAGGGTGAAGCGACAACGTCCACGCTCTTCAGGACAGGCCTCGAACGAGCCACAAAGTACCACGAAATCTCCAAAACATACATGCGACACGTGTGGACGCTGTTGAGCAAGGGTCACTTCGATCTGGAGAGGTTACACTCGCTTTTGGTGAAAGGCACGGTGGCAGGCGAGCGGGCGAAGAAGGAGTATCGTGCGCTCCTCGAGAGCTTCCCAACCAGCACACAAGTCCTGCGAGGGTACGGGGCACTCATCAGGGACATCGACAGGCAGGACGACGTGAGCATGATTCTGCTGAACCAAGCAACACTGCTCGAAGAGAGCTCGCAGATGCATACTCCAGAAGAGTCTGCATCGCTCTCCTCGAACGAGAGACCAGACGGGCAGAGCATGGAAGGAACACATCATCGTTTAGCACACTCCACTCAACATCGCCAGAAGGGGAAGAAGAAAGCGCGGAAGAATCGGCGAACGTCGACTCTCTCCAACCTCGTCGACGATGAGGCTGAGGAGCGGAACGGGGTTGGACTGGATGTGGTGTGCATCCTCCAGCCAGTCGTGAGCATCATTTTCTTCACCGTCTCACTCGTTGTGTGCTTCATCATATTCACCCAGAACGTTGCAATGATCGACGAGATCCACCAGTTCTCTCTCGTCCAGGTGGACTCCACCAACATTGTCATCGACACCAAAATCTGGCACTCCTTCTTCTCCGACCTTGTTCTGACCGACCCTGGTCTGGTCACCCGCTGCTGGTATCTGAATGAAGCTGAGATCAACAGTGAACGCATCCACACAGCCTCGTCAAAGCTGACAGACGCAACCCGCACACTCTACGTCAACTGCATCGAGAAACTGAAGCCTGGATTCGACTCGCCCATTCACCGTTTCTACTTCACGTCCGTCGGCTCAAACATGCAGATCTCGGACATCTGGCCAGACGATCTCTCAGCACTGGAGATGCTGACACATATCATCAACAGCGGACACCACCTTGCAGAATACGGAGATGTGACAGAAACAGTGTCTAACAACGAGCGCTTCTTCATCATCCTGAACATCCCACTGATTGAGATGGAGATTGTGAAGAAGACATCCATCCAATTCTCAGACGAGATAAAGGCAGGAAGCAACATCTCTGTCCTTGTGACGATCATGTGTGGTGTGCTTCTCTCGATCTACACTCTCTTCCCAACAACCTTTGTCCTCTGCTTCCATGTCCGCAAGAACGTCATGCATCGTCGCACCGCTTTATTCAATTTCGTCAACATCTCAAAGAAAACAGCTCAGAAGCTGAAGGACCGACTGAACGAGTCGGACAAGAACATGGAAGAGGACGACGACACACAGTACGATACGAGAGCACACGTCGACATCAAACAGGACACCACTGACAACAACTCCAAAGGTCTTCGCTCTGAAGCCAATCTCGATGATTTCCTTTCGGAGGACGATAGAAGCATGGCTGTGTCGGTTAAAAGTGGGAAGCAAGAACTCTTCCTCCGCAGTCCGTCTGAATTCACAGGCAAAGCACATTTTCCAGAGCAGCCAAAACTTGTCATGAAAGCCCTTTCGAAACTCCAAGTCTCGAAAATTGAGCCAAACTCGACGAAATCTCAGAACACAGCAATCCATCTCGACCAGACTGAAGATGCAGACAAGGAGGAAGTGGATGAGCAGCCCAAATTAGAGCCCGTCCCCTCACGCAGGCTGCAGCGGAACACTCCGAATGCTCGCTCAACTTCGAGCTTCACTCCTCTCCACACAACCAGTCCACTCTCACAATACCATTCCACGATGCCAATCACACCGATGTCGATGTATGCCCTTCCACCATTCCAGGAATCAACGTTCCACGTCCCAAACGTGTCAGACTCCAGCATTCTCAGTTTTCATTCACCACCCGAAGGGATGCTGCATCAGCAGTCCTTCCGCCACCTGTTCTCTGCCTCCCAGCTCATGTCTCCCTCATCCTCATTCACACACAGCCCCAACCGTCCCGACTCCTTCAATGTCGACGATTGGGGGGAGTCGGAAGTGTCGGACACAACCACTCCGCACAAAACCGGAGGAGAAGCCCAGTCTCCTGAATTCGACAATCCACCCGCACAGGCTGTTGAAAACCTGGCTGTCGAGCTGGACGAGGAAGAGGAGATGCTGAAGGACAAAGTGAAAGCGATGGGTGGCCTGATCCCGAAACGGATTGTGGTTCTCGATGTCTTCTTCGTCGTTCTGGTGATCGCGTCTTTCGGTGCCACGTTCGCCACTTCCCTCATGGCCCAAATCGA
This sequence comes from Blattamonas nauphoetae, assembly GCA_033064195.1. NCBI lineage: Eukaryota > Preaxostyla > Oxymonadida > Blattamonas > Blattamonas nauphoetae. The sequence continues at coordinate 21,926 of JARBJD010000031.1, forward strand.
AGTCTCTGCCGGCCGCAACCAGATCTTCTTCTCGCTGTACCGTCTGTCTCTGCTCAACGTGATCAACTTCCTCGTCCTCCAGATCGCCTTCCCCGCTGAGACTGAACCTCCCAAGCATTACAGCTTCGAATCCACCCGCCCTGGCTGGAACGACTTCTCTCACCTCACCCAGAACGCAACCCGATTGCAGCAGGAGGCAGCAATTCTCATCAATCACGTCATCGCCATCCACAACAAGTGCATGCAGGGAGCGAAGCCAGGCGATGGGCAGTATCTGAGCGGGGACGAGCTGATGGACGGTGTGGAAGTCACTCGGACTCTGATTCCGAACAGCAAAATGGCAAGCATTGCTCTGCAGCCAACCACATGTTTGATGGACACTGCTGCGGAATGCGAGAACCCACGCATCTACGGCATCCAAGGCGAGTTCCTCGGACTGGAAGGTCTTCTCAACCTCTATTTCACTGCTGCACAACGCCTGGCCCTCCTCAATGACCCTTCGTCATCCATCACACCCGACCACCCGGATCTCCAGCTGATGGTGACGGGGATGCGCGAAGACGTATACAACGGAGTGATCATGTACACCAGAGCCATCCAAGCTCACGTCCACACCGATGTCAGCACATGGCAGCAGACACTCATTGTGATGGTTTGTGTGGGTATGACGGGGGTTATTCTGTCTCTTCTGTGCTTCCTCTGTCCAGCCAACATGACGCTGAAGAGGGTGGAGCAGGTGACAAGACGGATTGAAGTTGTGGATGGACACAACGACACCACACTTCGGAGCATCCAGTGGGAGGACTGGCTACAATGCGACATCCCTCGATTTGATTATTCTCACTCCAAATTCTGTGAGACGGCCTGTGCTATCGTCACGGCCATGGACAGGGACGATTGGAACACTGTCAAGCATGAAATTGTCGGCAACTTTGTGAACTGCATGATGTCAACCCTCAGCGACGAGGAGATGATGATGCGTGTCCACAAATGCCCAAAATCGACAGTCCAATCGCACTGTCGCCACCACTCTTTCATCCTCAAGCGAATGCTGTATGCCCTGATCGCGTTGTACCAGAACCAGAACAACGCCCAATACCTCTTCATCCAGGCTGTCAGTCTGTGGCGGTCCAGTCACGTGACAGTCCACGACCGACAAATGGCAGTCTTTCTCGAATCGAAGCTGGCCCAGAGCGAGGCCGAGGAGGAGATCGACCTGTCCGAGTGCAAAATCCCTCCCTCGTACAACGCCTTCCTCGTCTCTGATCAGTGCTCGCTCGCCGACAAAAAAGCCCACGACAAGTTCATCTGGCTCTTGAATTCGAGACGACCCGTCGTGTGATTTTTGTCTTGCAATCGTTCTGTTTTGTCTCCTCTTACCATTAATTCCACCCAAACTTTGTTATTTCTCTATCTTCGGTGCAATTGCCTCACAGCCATTGGGTGTGATTCTTTGTCTCTTTTCTGAACTCAAAATCGAAACATCTCCATAATTTTGAAAGCAAATATCGGTTTACACCTTCATCCAGGTGTCTGGTGAGCATTCTGTGGGGAAGGTCATGTGTGGTGTGATGTCATGCTGCTAAAGGTCGATATCGAAACTAATCACCATTCTGCTATATTCATATGTTTCAAAAAAAAGAGAAAAACAAAAAAACGTGAAATCAGCCATAGTTGAAAGGGATTAGAGATCAAAAGTGGGTGAAAAACTCGATATGTGGAAGTATCTTCTGCTGAAGACGGACAAAGAACGAGTCCCATTCGGACTGAAAAGATGAATCAAGACAGTAATGTGCTGTGAAATAAAGATTCAAAGAGCGTGGACACAATCGGGAGGTCTAGCGAGATGCGGTTGCGATTGAGGTCCGTTTTCCTCCGACAGTGTTTTGAGTTTGTCCTCAAGCTCGTTCAGAGACAATCGTGCGTGTGGGTCGACTTCGAGGCAGGATGCAATGAGGGACTTGACGAAGTCGGACGAGATCCGATCCATTTTCAGAGGCGAGCCTGCTCCCAGCTGTCGCTGAGCGTTCACAGCGTCCACTTCGCCGAACGGCACAGAACCTGTCTCCATTTCCCACAAGACCAGGCCAAGACTAAAAACTGCCGCTTTGCTCACGTCCAGCGCCGTTCTCCGACCTGCCACTTCGGGTGCCATCCATCGCTGTCCTTCCGTGCTCTTCACTGGTTGAGCGTTCGTTGATGGTTTGAGAGTGTTCGATGAGATGGTGTTGTCGTTCACCGATCCGATGTTTGATTCTCGAAAAAAGTGGTTGTTGCCTTCTCTATTCCCCTCGCTTGCACGATTGGCTTCATTCAAAGTCGATTGATCTGGATGCCTCAGATGGTCCGATGTTCCGAGTGATACTTTCCCTGAACTGTCCAGGAAGAAGTGATGAGGCGTGAGGACAGAGACAACGAGGTTGTCCTGCTTCTGGCTCTGAAGGTATTTGATGCCCTTGATCACGCTGACCAAGATCGCACCCGAGTTGAGTGGTTGGTTGTTGTCGGAGTGATGGATCCGCTGGAACAGCGATTGTTTTGTGGAAACGAAAGAAATGTTGAAATCATCGTCGCAGTTGTATGCCTTCACAAGATCAATTGGTTCATGTTTGGAGTCTTCATCGTCGAAGCTTCTTTGGACAGCAGTGACATCTTTCTGTCGTTGATCAGGATGGGATGGGGCAGGGAAGAGATTTGAGTTGGTGTTGTTATCGGTACGAACCATCATTTCGTCATCTTCATCGTATTTCACGACAACGTCCATCATTTGTTCCTGCTGAGAGGAAAGCGGCTGATCTTGTTTCTTCTTCTTTTGATGACGACGAACCAGAAAGACGATGATCAGAAGAAGAAGGAGAGCAACAACTGAGACAACGATGACGGGAATGATCCAGCTCTTGTTCCTGTCGAATGCTTGCGAGAATCTCTCTGAAGAACTTGCTCTGAACGTGAACCAATCTGTCACGAGTCCATCACTGTACTGGAGGGCTCCTCTCAGCACTGTCGACGACGAGAACGAACTCCCACTGATGTTGACATCTGCGACGATTACTGTCGTGGTTTTGAAAACTGATGCCGGCAGTTCGAACACAAATGGCTCGGAGTTCTTCTTCTCTGAAACTTCCCAAACACACAGCGACAGATCGCACGGATAGAGACTCGCTCCAATCAGCGTCAGATTGTACAGCGACTTCTTGCCACCAGTTGCTTTCGTCTTGTTGACATCGATCGTCGGGACGAAAAGTGGAGCTAGAATCGGAGTTCCAGCTTGCGTCACATCACAGCTGTCAGTTGAGATCCAGAGGTTTTCTGTTGAATCATCGTCGCTCGTCCACGCGGTTGGGATTGTGATCATCCCATCCTCCGAGCATGCAATGTGCTTCCTTGTCGAAATGGCTGTGGAAGATGGCTGAGAGCAGTTCGAGAACGATCCACTTGAAATGTTCAGTGTGCCACCGCGCATGGCAATCGCTCCTTGCGCAACTGAATCAAATGTCGGGAAAGAAAGAGTGGTTGTGCAGTGATCCAATACAAGAAGACCCGTTGACCAAGTGCACATCTCATCAGCGTCGTTCACATGGTCGATGCTCTGCTGCAACGAGAACGTGCATGTGACGAGAGTGAGAGAGCAGTCCTCGCCAGAAAGAAGAGTCGATACTGCACATTGTGTCACATTCAGAGATGTGATCTTCGTGCTTGTCTGTGCATGAAGAGTGAATGGTGTTTGAGTGAAGGTGAGTTGAACTAGTTGGAGTGATTCCACGACAAAGGCACCCCCCTTCAGGTTGAGGAGAGTGGGTGTGATGACGTTTGACGATGAAATGACGACGGTGTAGAATGACAACGATCCGTCTTCGAATGTGAAGAAAGAATCATCTGACGTCAGCTGCGATGAGGACACATCAATTGTCAGCTCTTTGAATGTCAGTGTGCCCGGGTCGTCCAAGTCGCTGCTCAGCACACGCCCCTTCGATATCATCTCCACAACTCCGCGCTTGTTGTGTCCACTGATCGTCAGTGAACGGTCACCAATCGAAAACAACTCGTTCAGCTCTGCCTCCCTCACTTCGGCAAGTGGCTCATGTGTCACGTCGAAACTCTTGGGCAAAGAGTGGCAAGGCAAGAAAGAGTGTCCACACAGACGAAAGTTCGACGAGTTGGATTTTGTGACGTGGAACGATCCGACTGGTCGTGGGTAGAAGTGATACAGGAGTGAATAAGGCCCTTCCTCCGCACTCTCCTCAACCATCACTCCATTCCATTCCGATGTATGGTTGAATGTTCCTGCCCAGCTCTCGCTTTCCAGTGAAGTGCGGTTCTCCAATCCAGTGAGCAGCACCCAGTTTTCGACATTGTCGGCAACACATTTCACAAATCCGGTGTGTTTGACTGAGATTGCGGTGTTTTGACCGAGATGAGCTAAAATCGCTGATCCTCTTTTTTGTTGTGAGGTGATCGTGTTGAAGAAAGAATGTGTGATTGTGAGTGGTTGTGACGCCACGATGGCTGCAGTGGCCGAGAGAGTGATGTGCTCAATTGTTGTCCCTGTGATCTCCACTGACGCTCCCTCATGTTTGATCAGAGGTTCATCCAGTGTGAATGAGCTGAGTTTCGAGGACAAGAGGACGAGCGATCCGGTTCCACTGATGGCGAATAACGTTGGTGATGTTTGGATTGTAGTTGGAGTGAAGTGGAGAGCGTGTGCTGTGAATGTCTCTGATTCGATTGTGATCGTGCATGTTGCTGTCCTGATTCTGTGCATTTGTGAAGATGACGATGACCATTTGATTGGTTTGGTTGATGCGATGTTTTCGGTCAGATCGAGGTCTGATTGGATGACGATTTCTGCATCTTTGTTTCCATTCGAACTCTCTTTGGCTATATTGTGTGCTCGATCAAGAACTGCACAAGGCAATTTCGAGTTTCCACACAGCTCATGATCAAACTTCCCCGCAGAGGCAAATACAGGTCCTCCAGTGTAAGGGTTGAAAATGAAGAGGAGAGACGACGAATTTTGCTGTTTGTTTCCGAACACGTACGACTCAAGCTCAGTCGAATCGAAAACATTGGTTTCGGTATTCTTTGGAGTGGTGAAGTAGTCAGCCACGAGCGTGTCTGGGTTGAGCATCGACGGAACAGTTGTTGTGTGGATGTAGATGTTGGTGCCGGACTCTTCACACGAGTTCAAGTCAATGTCTTCTTCTCCAAATCCCACATTCTCCAGTTTCACTGTCCCGTCATTGAGACTGAGCAGAGAGATGAAGATCCCTCCCCCGCTCTTCGAAGCTGAACATGATTTGATCGACCCGTCCTTAAACGAGATTGTGTTGTCAATCACATTCGCCCACACTGCGCCTCCGTCCCCATTCCCTGACGAGCAGGCTGTGAAGATGCACGAAACGAAAGCGATGCTGGACGTGCCATCAATCTCCACTGCTCCTCCGTTCCCTCCCTTCGCAATGCACGTGTCGAACGTGCATTCTGTGAGGGTTCCACCACTGTTTGTGAAGAAGAGAGCACCGGCTCTTTGCCCGCTCGTGCATTTCTCAAATCTGCAATTCGAGAAGTCTGATGACACTGTTTGGATGTATCCTGCCGCACCTTGAGCCAACGAGGATGGACTGATGCTGTTCAACGTGCTGTCTGAGATTTCAACATTCGACATTGTGATCCTCTTCAAGTTAATTTGGAGAACACCCCCTTTGGGTCCTGTCCCAGCAGACTTCGTGATGTTCGTATTCGTGATGGTCAGGCTCCCTCCAGTGTTTGCGAAGTGAATGACTGCGGTTTCTGTTGATGAGCTCGTACATTGATCGATGATGCATCCCGTGATCTCACAACTGGTCAATTCAATCTTCAACGCTGCACCAAACCCTTTTGACTGACAGAACTGGAATGTGCAATTCTCGAATTTCGCATCTGTGCCCTTCAGGTATCCTCCACCGCCCTGCTTCTCCGACGTGCACGAGATAAATTTGCTGTTCGTGACAACCGCGTTGGTGAGGAATTCTCCATAAAGCCCCGAACCATCCGATGCTCCCTTTGACACACAGGATGTGGATGTCACATGGTTGATGGAGTAGTTGTGACCTGAAAGATACAGACCAGCACTTTTGACACCATCCGCTTTGCATTCAATGAATTGAACGTGGTTGAGCACAGAGTGGTTTGCAAAGAGGTGAAGACCTCCCACACCATTTCCTTGGTTTTCGACTTTCGCAGATGAACATTTGTTAAACACGCAATACTCGAGTGAGGCCTGTCCATACGAAATGTCCATTCCACCCCCAGTCTTACAGAAGCAATTTGTGAAAGAGCAGTTGGTGAGAACACTGACTGACGAACGGAGACTCGCTCCTCCGCCAAACTGGCCGCCGACACAATCAGTGAACGTGCACAGATGCAACTTGACGTCCTTTCCACCCGAAACAAACAAGCCACCCCCCATGGGCATCTGCGCTGCCCCCTTCAAGGCCTTGCACCGGACGAAGTGAGTGTTGTTGATGTGCAATTTTGTGGAAGAACTGCTGAACAACGCGCCTCCGCCTGAGTAATGGCTGTTGAGGGAGATGTTGCAGTCAACGAACGAGCAATCTAGCAAATCGGCAGCGCCTGCATCCAAATGACAAGCTCCTCCGGCAGCGTTGAGTGTGTGGCAGTTTGTGAAAGCGACGGATTCCATGGAGATCGTTGATCCACTATGAGACGCAACCCCACCACCAACACCAGTCAGATGCGAGCAGTTCGTGAATGAGCAGTGTGAAAGTGTGTGTGTCCCTTTCGACAGGAAGTTCAGTCCTCCGCCGCGTTCTCTCCCGTTTCCCTCGCAATCAGTGAACTCGCATGAGGAGACAGTTGTAAATGCGATGTTCACAGAGAGGCCCCCTGTTGTGGTCGATGTGCATCCAGTGAACTTGCAACTTGTGATCTGGACTGCTGCTGCCTGCGTTGGCTTCATTCCCAAGATTCCTCCTCCTCCGTTCCCATAGTAACCAGCTCCGTCCGAGTTCCAACACTCCACACAGGTCACGCCAGAGATAGTGAGTGTCGTGGTTGTGTCGTAAATGAAGAAGCCGCCTCCAGCCCCGCCACGGCAGACACATCTGTCGAACGTGTTGGTTCCGCTGAGCTCGACATGGTTGCAGGTGAAGGCTCGCAATGCTCCTCCATGAAGGGATTGTGCCACTGTTGACTCGCATTGGGTGAAGGTGCAGGAGATCACAGTGAGGGTATCCGCAGATTGTCGGTGGATGGCTGCTCCTGGTGAAGTCGATGTCATCGATGTGAACGTGCAAGTGTCGAATTCTGTCACTGAACTGTATGAGGATTGGTCACCCTGAACAAAAGCCTTGCCGGTCTCTGTTGTTGTGCAGTGCGAGAAAGACGTGTTTTTGAAGAGGAAGTCCCCACCCGAGTTGATGTTCGACGAAACCAGTCCATACAACCCATGCTCGCTGTGGGTCATGTCCATCCCCGAAACAATCTGCGTGTAGCGTGTCCTGGCGTGGGGTGGCATGTTCGGGGACGCAGTTGGAGTGGATGAAATGTTTGTAAAGCGGCATCCAAACGAGAAAACTGATGTGCTCAGATCTGACCATCTCTCTGCTGGTGGTGATGAGACGAAAATCCCACATTCAGGGGTCAACTTCACGGAATCCAATGTTTGGGAGAGAACATTCATTGACACGTCAAACGCTGTCCCATAATTTGACTCTTCTTCGCCACTGACTCCCACGAAGGAGGGCACGACACCAGACTGCGTCAAAATATGAACGTCCAACAAAGTGATTGAAACGGAGGATGAAAGCACATCGGATCGTGAAGGGTACGCTGTCACGAGATTGTTCGTTCCAGGCGTGAAGATCGTCGTCTGCGCAATCAAAAGAGAAGACGAGTCAAGAAATGACAAAACAGTTGATGGCCCTGTCAGTGAAATCCAGAGACTTTGGAGCTCGAGGGTGGAGTTTGTCTGGCGAAACAAGTGGTGAACACAATTCGATGAGGTCGTGAGGACACTTTTCTCACAGTCGTGACCCGTGACCAAAATATGACGATTTTCGATGGAAACAGAATGGAAAGCCTCAATGATATCATCAATATGAAAGTTCATTTTCGTGGCAGAATGCGTTTCAAAGAAAGATGACAGATCTTTGGCAGATTGAGAGTGGAAATGTTTGAAATGGTCGCCAAAGACACGGGAGTCTTCGGCTCTGCCGAGAGTGAAAACGATGAGAAGAAACTGAATGAAAGTTATCATTGTTTGGAAAGATCTCACCCATAGATTGTCATCAATGAATTGTCAAAAGATAGATTTCATAAAGGCGATAACAGAAATCAAATGCAAGGTGTGAGGTGATCCAAAGGACGGAAATCCTGTTTGTGGATGAACAGAGAATTGGCTGTCGTGGCAAAGCATCCAGTCGCCCTCGAAACGATTCGGGAACTTCATTAATTACAGGTTCAGTCCTTTCTCGCTTCTGGTCTCGAGAATGAAGTCAAACAGCTTCCGAAACCGCAGTGTCTCCACTCCGAGAAGCCTCGACTCAATTGCGTCTTCGAAACCAAGTTCAGTGAATCGTCTCCGCCTTTGCGGCTGTCTCTTCTTTGTGCGGGGTTCGCTCGCCGTGTCGTTCTCTCGCATGTTGGACACTCGTCGTCCCAGTTCACTCAAGTCTTCTGTCCCCACCACCCATCCATCCTCCCACTTCTCTCTCTCCATCGCCATCAGCCTTCCTCTTTGCATTTCTGCCCTCTCCAGTCGCATCAGCACGAAATGGATGGATGTGATCCTGTCCCCCAAGTGCCTCTTCTGACTCAGTTCCAAATCCGTGTGCTCTTCGAGCGGAATGACAAATGTCAGATAGGGCAGAGAAGGAGCGACGACAGCCCTCACGAGCAGGCTGTGGAGTTGTTCGTCTGTCACATCGCTCAATCTCTCGAATTCACACAGCAGAAGATTCGCGACTGCCCAGACAGCGTAGAGATGGAACTGCGAGTGGGTGATCGGGACGCGAGTCGGATCTGTGGCAGCAAACAGACGAGCAAGGATGTCGTTCTGGAGGAACACCCTCGACAGCGACTGTCTGTTGAATGTCATCTCAACCACAAACCGGAGACCCTCGACGAACGGCTGGCCTCGGGATGCAAGTGTGCTCTTCACAAGCAAGTTGCAGAGCGAGGACAGGTCGCCAAAGGTGGAAGTGACAGTCGGGAGGATGCTGCACATGCGATTGAGGTGGAGATGGTGCAGGACACGCCACAGCACGTTCAGAAGAGCTGAATTGGCCTCGCCAAGGTCGTGCTTCTCAGAGAACAGCGTGGGATGTTGATGAACGAGCTCAAGCGAGACTTCAAGCGATGTCTTCACAATCGGAATCAGCCCACTCTCCAAAATGACCTGAGCAGGAGAAGGACGGGGAAGAGCAAACGTGGGTGTGGATGCGAGACTGGTTGAAGAGGACAGCATCCAAAAACGAGAGGGCAGCAGACAGTTGCTTGATCACAAGGCCGAGACTGTGCAGCGAAGAAGGAGTTTCAATTTCTCGGGTTGAATCGGAGTTCTTTGCGATCCACGCTGTTTGGAGCCAATCGAGACGGCTGGAGAGGATCGAACAGAGCGAGACTGGATAGAAGACTTGGCAGCTGAGAGGATCGGAAGGGTTTGCCGGGACAAGATGGGTTGGAAGAGGGGAAACGTTGCGTCTGCTTCTTGTCGCACAGTTCGAAAGTGTGTTGAAGACAATTGTTGATATTTCGAGGCAAGGCGAGAGACCCATCTCCATCAGAACGGAAAAAAGGGTTTTCGATAAGAAGTCGTGTCGGAGGGATGCAAAAGTTGCTGCGATAGCGTCCTGGTGCAGAGTCCACAGAGAACAAGAACATGTATCGTCAAGACTAAGGAGAATAAGGCTCTTCCCAAGCTAATCAAATATGAAAATGAAAATACAACAAAGATACTGATTGAGCATCTGTAAAAAGGTGCCAATTCTTCAAACAATAGAACAGAAACGATGGAATCATTGAGTCAGTCAAAGCCACACGAAGATCGGAAGAAAACCGAACTAAATGGAGAATATGTCAATACACCTACAAAAAATATCGTACGGAGCACATATATAAGATTGAAGAAGGAATTCTGTTGAAGGAAATGTCTTGAAAAAGAGCAGACTGGAACTGTAGATGGATTCCATGTTTCACAGAATACATTTAAGAAATCAACACATCCGAGGTTATACAGAGATTTCGCTGTTGCTGGGGACTCTGTTCAGAACGGGACGAGATATCAAGGAGTTGGGTCGAACCTGATACAATTTCGAAAAGTGCAGAGAGTGATGATCTTGCTTTTTCCTTGTCTTCTCCACTGACAGTTGAGAGAAGAGATTGGAATTGTTGGTCCGTCTGATGTTGTCTTAAATTGTTGAAATGAACACACGTGATCAGAAGTGACGAATTCTTCGTGGGGAGAAGAGTTCATGGGAAAATTGGAAAGAGAAGATTGGATTAGAGAGTTGTAAAGAAGATGCTGCGAAAGAATGTTATCTTTCTCCATTATTCTCCGGTGGAACCCAGGTTTATAAATTCTGTTGGGCCATGCAGCTTTTCTCCGACCGATCTGCATGCACGTGGGAATTCCCCGCTCTTGAAAACCATGCGCAAAGAAGAGTCAATATGTGAGTGGTGTGATGAAAAAGAGGCTTCAACAGGAAACACTAGTTTATGAATTATCCAACAGAGATAAATCAACATTAGTCGCAGGCATACTGAGAAAGCTCAAGGGCACTCAAGCGACGGAGATCAGACTCAGAGACGAGGCTCTGGAGGTGAGTGCGAGCGAGGCTGACGAACGGGGTGTAGTAGTTCAGAATCGCGACCATTGCTTGCTCTTTGTAGGCAGGGAGAAGGTCCTCGTCCAGTGTCTTGAAAGAGCCTCCGATGAAGAGCGGGTGAGATGTCCCGTCTGGAAGGTCGACACAGAACTTTTGGCGTCTCACTTCGCCACCGACATTGACTGACAAGCTCTGAATTTCGTTGTATCTCTGCTCGTTCACAAACTTCAGCTCGCGCGGGTCGAGTGAGTATCCAGCCAGTTGCCTCCAGATGAATTGGTCGAATCTGATCGGGAGCTTGAGATTGCGGATCAGACAGTATCCGACCAGAATGCCAAGCAGACGGTAATATCGAATAAACTGAGGACGCTGCTTCTGGGGATCAGAGGAGAGAGAGTATACGCCGTTTTTGAATTCCAAGATGCCAATTTTGTCCTTGTTCCCTAACTCCGCGAAAATATCCCTGAGGAACTTTTTAAAGTCGACAGATGACGAAGTAGTTCCGGATTTGTATTGGATGTCCAGACTTTTCTTGATATCGCTCGTGGGAAGAGAGAAAAATGCATCGCAAGCACTTTCTGTCAGTCTTGTCGAATCGACACTGATTGTGGTGCTTCCAGCAACCTGCAGTCTGCCCATTGATTGTACGAACAAGCTTTGTCGTGTTGCGAGATTCTCAGGAAATGATTCCTGTGGGATGGCAGAGTTGAGGATGGATGTAGCGTTTGTTTTGATCATCGGGACGGCGGGGATAGACGTGAGGAAGTTTAAGGCTGGCTGCAATTTTGGATCTTGAAGAAGAGAAGCAGCTGTTGGGCGGACATCTGAATCCTGGGGGGAAGGCAGAAGAGAAGGAGGGAGAACAGACTGTGGAGAGCATTTTAAGCAAAATAGCATGGAATTTCGGGTGATGGGGATCATATTGCTTGATTTCAAACTTGTTGTCAAAGATTTTCTTGGTTTTCTGGAAATCATTAGCAGTCCCGAAGATGGATTCTCCGTACGCGATTTCATGCAGGATGAGACCGACAGCCCAGATGTCGACCCTCGAGTCGTAACTAAAGAAGATGAAGAACAGGGCAGCACACGATGGCCTGTCGACAATGGTTTCTCTGGGTTGAATGTAACTACAAGGAAAGTGAACGAAATGTGGATCAAACTCGGTCCTAATGTACGGTGCAGTTGTCTTATTCCCTGATTCCTGATTGTATTTGAGCGCAAACTGAAAATTTGCTGAAAGTGTGTGTGAACTAAGGGGGGATACCATAGAGGGCTGGTTTGGCGGTTTCAAGAAAGATGGAGGCCGGCTTGATATACCGATGGATGAACTTGGTATGCATATATCTCAGTGGGTACATCAATTGGACAACGAGGAGGAGCAAATCCTACGAATGAGAATAGTGAGACAACGAGAAGAAGACGTCATCGGTCCATTGTTTTTGCTCGTTTTTCCATTGATTCATCTGCAGTTTGAGATTTGTTGCGGGGTCAACTTCCAGAATTCCATATACTGCGTCTGGTCTGGAATTGTCCCAACTCGTATATTGAGCGGCAACCTTCATTCCATCAGCGTTTTCGAGTGCTTGCACTGTCGTTAACTCTTCATCATACAATTGTTTGTTTTGGCTTGATAAACGTTCTGCACGTCGAAATGTCACAGATGAACCCTGCTGATCAAGACAATATTCTAGACAAGATGATCTTGATGAACTGAACGGCTTGTGAGATGTATCTGCAAAAAAACATGACAATAAATGAAACATGCATTTTGTAGGGTCAATTGAGGTTGACATTGGTTTTGTTGCCATTTGAACGATGGCGACGAGCTGGTATTGATCCACCCATTATGGAATATTTGTTGAGATTATTGTGAAAATTAAAACGAAATTAAAAAAGAATTTCAGGTCTCATTGACAATCATCCGCTCTTTCATCGCACCTGGTCCCTGTGCATTCACAAAAGTCATTGATGAGATGAAATCAAATCATTGTGGCCTGTCTCCTTCTCTGAGCACATCCCACTGAACGGAAGTTGCCAGTGAGGAAGTTTGGATGAGGAATCAATCAGAGTGTGATGTGCACTGAGCGGTGACTGTCTTCTTCGGGCAGCATCTGCAGACTCTGCTCACGTGGGAGGGTCAGTGGGGGTCCATTCCGCCCTTTCCATCGTCGAGTCCAGCTGGTTGGTGTGTGTGATGTCGCTCGACGACACACTCAGAGTCGCCTTTGCCGTGTCCCGCTTTCCTTTCCGTGCGTTCGCTCGAGTGACCACCGACGGCGACGGGCCTTGCGTGTTGAGGGCGTGCATCTGCGTGTTGAAGAGGGTGTTGGCGTCAGAGCGGATGTTGGGCATCGTGGCAGACAGCGAGCCGGGTCCGTTCAGGTCTCCCCCGACGCTGCTTGTCGCGCCGTTGATGGACAGGGCGTGGGTGTTTGTGGAGAACGTGCCGAACGCGGAGACCGGCCGAGGGCGGACTGAATCCCGCATTTTGGTCAGTCGCGCCGCGTGGAAGTGGTCGATCGAGGTGACGGTGCTCGAAAGTGCTGTCCCAAAAATGTTGTTCGCCTTTGCAGCGGACGGCGGGCGCTGCGAGGAGAGCGACGAGTAGCTGCGCACGTTCTCCACCTCGCCCTCCTTCCGCACAAACGACATTGCCAGCGAGCTTGTGCGCCCCGTATCAGGAGCGGGGAGTGTCCTTCTGTCGGGCGAGCGCGGGGAGCCGGCGTTGGAGTGGTCTTCGCCGTACTCGCTGGAGAAGGGCGAGACGAAGGAGGGGGTGGCTGTGGCGGAGGGCGATGCAACTGGCTCTCCTCGAAGGACAGCTGTTGGAACATGCTCCAGTTGGGCTGTGGATGATGTGATGGGAACGGGGAGGCCAAGCGGTTCGCGTGCTTTTTTCTTCTTTTTCTCCTCTTTTTCCTTGCGCGTCCTGTTGTAGTATTGCAAAGTGGTTTCGGAGCGAAATTGGAGCATGATGTGAAATCGAAGAAGATCTCCGATGACAAATAGGCCAGCGCCACTGAGTACGATCAGGACGCTAGAAAAGAATGTGAAAAAGATCTTGGGCTCGAATTTTATGATGATGAAGAAGTAGTCCTTCAATCGAAGGGGCCACACATTAACTATGCAATAGATACTCATTCCAAAGCTGATTGCGAACTGAAGAACAACAGCGACGAGGAGGACAAAGAACTGTCGATAGTTTCGCTCTCCAATGCAGTTGTTGACCCAAGCACAATGGTGGTCGAATCCAGAAATGCATTTGTTGCATTTCCTGCAATGTTTGCTCGATCGTAACCTATTCATAAATAAATGACAAAGCAATTGAAGCAGACACAACTTTCGAGCACATTCCACAATAATGTCGAGGCTCGTTTTGTGCATGATCAGATGATATCTGGACATCCTCTTGGCGTTCATGCAACAGGGGATCTGCTGGATCAACTATTGTCACAATGAACATGAGAACATAACCGATTATGAAACAGAGTGTTGTGGTCTGAATATTTACAGAGAGAGAAAATGAAACATACAATAATCGCGATCATAGAAGCAACTTGAGGGAGTCCACCATAAACAAAGGTGATTGATATCGCGAGATGTACAGGTAATAGAATCCAGGAGAAAATTTGGAGAGTGGAGATTGGTGACATAAATCCGTTAGTACGATGTTTGTTCATGGCCATGATGGGGGCATCGCAACATTTTGCCAAACATGGAGCCATGTACAATGGAGGTATCAAACAAACTGGGAAGAAAAAAAATAAATCCCATTGAAATGAGAACACGACATCATTCATCTCTCGAAGATTTATCACGTCTTATTTGTTGCTAATTGAGAAATTAATATTTCATTGCATCAGAAATTTAACAGGTATTGAATAAAAAGTGGAAGAATAGGACGAGAAAGTGCAAGACAGAGGTCTTCGGTAATAAAAGTGCTATGGATGGTAAAATTTTGTGAATACCACAGTATGGGCGAGAGAGAACCAGTAAAGCCTCGATAATGGAGTATTAGAGTGTAAATAGGTAAATATCATCTTTGTGAGTTTTGACGAATTGTCAGTCGTCAAGAAGAAGATCGGTCTTTGTATACAAAATGTGAATTGTATGAGTTGAATATTGCGTGAATCATGATATGTTAGCCTAAGTGCACGCACACTGCGAAGATGGATGGATGCTAAGTAGCTAGTCGAACACGATGGATATAGGAACTTTGACTCACAAATAAAATGATAGACAGGCGATATCATTCCACAGACACATCATCGATGCTTCGATACATCATATCTGAGAGTCTTGTGACAGATAAAGAGTGATCAATGGGCATTCGATCTTCACGAGTCGTTCAAACACTTCAAGCGAGGATGAAGTTTGGACGACAGTTACAATTTATCCAAGTTGAGAAATGGAAGGGTAAATATATCAACGTCTGCCATCTTTGTTCGTTCACCTCCAACCAATCATTTTTGCATTATCCTTCCTCATATTTCAGTATTCCTTTCTGAAAAAGGAGATAAAGAGCATTTTTGGACCATATTTGAATCCATCCAAAGTGACAATCAAACCTGGCACTGATAAGCGACGTTTCCAGAATCGATCAAAACACCCCAAAATCAGCGTCCAAAACAAACCAGGACAATTACTCTTCCCAGATGGCCAGACAGTCCTAACATTTAAGCCATCAACCCAAATCCGCCGAGCTGAAAGTACCCTTGGTGGCTGGGGAACAGATGGCCAACTTTCATCAGGATTCTCTGGGTCAATGCTGAACATCCGAATGGCAGAAAGGGTACACGGCTCCACAGCTGACTTTCATGGTCTGTTTTCCTGACCCTTTTTTAAACTTTCGACAGATGAAGGACGTCAAACGGAATCCCATGAACAGCCCATCGAGGAACAGAAGGAAATCACGTCCCAGCAGGAACCAATCCATACACCAATTGACATCCCGCCCACTGTCAAGCCTGTCATATCCACAGACGACACTCATGCTGTTATAGTCATGCCCACACAGCCATCAACGGAAGAGCCTCCGACGGCAGAGCAGAAAGTCGAAGTGTCTGAAACGACAAGTGAAGATCGCCCCGAAGAAGAAAAGAAGAGCCAAACAGCTTCGGAAGAGCAGCAATCAGCAGGAGAGGCCCAGCCGACACAAGAAGTCCAATCGACCGGCGAAGAGCAGCTGGAAGAGGAAGACGACCAAAAACTGCTGCAAGAGGAAGACGTAGCCGCCAAGGCACGTTCTCCAAGCAACCAGCACGAAAGCAGCGTCCCTGCCATCCGAGACCCCGTCCTCGCCCAGCGCACCGATTCGCAGCCGGGGCTGAAGAGGACAGAGTCGCAGGAGGAGGTGACGCTGCAGGTGCGTGTGGAGGAGTGGGGGTATGTTTACGAGCAGGAGCTGCGGAAGGTGATCTTCTTCGTCCGCCAGCAGGTCAACAACTTCTACGGCCAGATCACTGCCCTCCAGCAGCGCATCGACTCGTACGAGCCCAACCAGATCACCGTCGGGAAGACTGTCCAGCTGAAGCGCCACTTCCTCAACTTCTGTGTGGAGGCGCAGGAGCTGATGAACTACGTCGGCGTGAACAAGGAGGGCTTCCGCAAGATCCTGAAGAAGCTGGTGAAGGTGGTCTCGCAGAACGAGACGGAGGTGGACGAGGAAGGCCACGAGAAGACGAAGATCGTGTCGTACGTGAAGGACGAGAAGGAGCAGATGGAGGAAGCCACCAACGCCATCATCAACGGCCTCCCCAAAATCTCGGCCATCATCGACCGCATCGTCTTGCTCTACGTGGAGACCTTCTGCCCCGACGGCAAGTTCGGCTCGGGCGGCGACCCAGACCACGCCGAAGAGCTGCTCACAATGACGCCCAAGCACAAGCAGCAGCTGGAGATGGAGCTGCGGACAGAGTTGCTGAACTCAGTGGAGGCGCAGATCGCGTGGAAGAAGAACACGATCCTCGGCGAGTACCTGACCCATCAGCAGAAGGCCCAGCTCCCCGGCCAGCTGACCGCGCAGGCTGGCGACGGGCTTCGCGACAGAACCATCTCGTCCCAAATCGTCACTCCACAAGGCGACATTGTGCAGGAGGAGGAGCTGTCACCGGAGCAGCTCGCCCTGAAGAAGAAGGAGGAGTCGCGGAAGGACATGCACCGCACAAAGTGGATCCCTGTCATCATCGCCTACCTCGTCCTCATCGTCTTCGGCGCCGTCCCGTGGCCCTCCAACATCGCCTCCCAAATGCGGTGTCTCGGCCTCCTTCTCTACGCCGGCACACTTTGGTGCACAGAAGCCATCCCGCCGTACGTCACGTCGCTCTCCATTCCGATGTACGCCACGTTCTTGCAGGTGGCTGGCCCCACAGGCACTCCCCTCGTCGATGCGTCGAAGGCGATTGTGAAGGCGATGATGTCCAACACTGTCCTTCTTGCGATTGGCGGGTTCTCGATTGCACTTGCGATGAAGCACAGCAAGCTCGACACGAAGCTGGCCGGGTATCTGCTCCAGTTCAAGCTCGCCCGCAACCCGCACTTCTTCATCATGCTCATCATGGTGCTGGAGTACCTCCTCACGATGGTCATCTCCAACGTGTCGTCCACCATGCTCGCTGTCTCCATCTGCCTCCCCATCCTTCGAGAGACCCCCGTCGGCTGCCGGTTCAACAAAGCCATCCTTCTCGGAATCGCGCTGTGTGGGAACATCGCGGGAATGGCCACTCCCCTCGCCTCTCCGCAGAGTATGATTGCGTACGAGACTTGTGAGAGTGCGATGGGCGACGCAGCCAAAATCAGCTTCGGGTCGTGGGTCGGCGTGGCTATCCCGAACTCGCTGGTCATCTGTGCCGCAGGGTATGTTGTGTTGGTCTTTATGTATCGCATCGACATCAAGGAAGTGCCCTTTGCGTCAAAGAAGCAGACCTTCCTCAACTTCAAACAGTTCTACGTCGCCATCATCTCCATCGCCACCATTGCCCTCTGGTTCGTCGTCTCGTACGTCCCCGCTCTCGGAAACGAGGCCACAATTGCGCTGATCCCGTTCGTGTTCTTCTTCGGTTTCGGCTTTGCGAAGAAGACCGACCTGAAGGAGCTCCCGTGGAACATCGTGCTCCTCGTGATGGGAGGGTCTGCTCTCGGCGAGGCCATCAAAAGCAGCAAGCTGCTCGAGATGATCGCTGGGTGGTTCAGCGGAGGCTTCTCGTTGTGGCCTGTCTATGTCAAGTCGCTGATCCTCACGCTTGTCGTGTTCGTTGTCGCGATTATTGTCTCCCACACCGTCAGTGCCCTCATCTTCCTCCCCATCATCGCCTCCATCATGGCTGTCAGCGGCAATCACGTCGAGCTTGTGGTATGTTTCTCTCTCTCCTCATCTCGCTCAGGTCGTGATGTGCTCCTTCACTATTTCCTGCCCGATGATCCTGACTGTGGGTTCTTTCCCCAACATTTGCACAGCCTCGATTGAGGACGCAGAACACAAATCGTACGTTGGCAGCAAGGATTTCCTCACCTTCGGCACAATCGTTAGCGTCATAGGTTTTGTTATAACGAATGGTGTCGGGTTTGGGCTTTCGTTTGCGCTTGGACTTTGATTGATTTCGTTTGTCTGCTATGTGCTCTTCTTTTTCTCATTTCGGCACTATCAATACGAACCTTTCAAAAGAGTGTGAAATGCAAAGGAAAATCAGTTAAACAGAGCCAAGAGGCCGTCTGGGAGACTCGGCTGCGACGGATTGGCGGGTGTGGAGGTTGGGGCGTCAAGATGGATGAGCGGAGAAGTGGCGGCGGGGATGGCTTGTGGGTGGGTGCTGAAGGAGAAGTTGACAGGCGCATTGTCGTTGTACGTGCTGGTGTTTGAGAGAGAGTTGGGAGAGGCGGAGTTGGGAGGGGAGGAGAGTGGGACGTAGGCGGGTGAGAGGGAGATGAGAGGTGAGACGTGCTCCTCGTCGGAGATGTCGGGGATGGGAGAGGGGAGCGGGATGTAGTCGGTGTGGTCTGTGAATGTGGGGAGCGTGTGCCCCTCGTCGGGGAGTGGCGGTGTGGAGATGGACTTGACTGGCTTGCGAGCCTTGGACGAGCTGACGTGGATAAGATCGTCGTCGCTCGAGTCGTGCCGGTGCTTCTTCCGCGACGAGTGTTTCGACTTCTCTTTTTTCTTTGGCGCGACGTCTCCCAGATCGATGAGATCGTCGGCTGTTGTGTCCACAAACGCGACTGGCTGTGGAATTGCGGCCTGTCGGGCATTGCTTCCAATTCCTCCGCTGCCGATCACACCCGTCACACCAGGCCCACCACCCACTCCTCCACCACCCACTCCTCCACCACCCACTCCTCCACCACCCACTCCTCCACTGCCCACTCCGCTGTTGGCGTACAGACTGTCGCTCCCGACAGCTGGTCCATAACTCCCTCCACTCCCACCCACACCGCCCGACCAGTTCGGCTCCTGGCTCCCGAACTTCTGAGCAAGCCTCTCCCTCGCCTTCCGCTCCTCCGCCTCCCTGTTCTGCAGGTACTCCTGGAACTTCCTCTGCTTCTCCTGCTCTTCCGCGCTGAGGGCTTTCTTCGGCTGGCTGGCGTGGCTGGCAAAGGTCGGCTCATCGTCGCGCAGTTTGTTGAGGAAGCCCTTCATCTTCGACCGCTTGCTCTCCTTCTTCTCTTCTCGTCGCGCGCTTTCCTTCGGCGGGTCCTCGGCTGGCTCGTCGGAGAGGAAGCTGGCCAAGTTGCGGAAGAACGAGCCCTTCTGTGGCTTGTCGGTGTCAAGGCGTTGTTGGGGGAGTGGAGGGGAGGCCTGCACGTTTTGGAGCCGAGCCAGCTCGAGCTGCTGTTGGATGGAGCCCTGTCTAAGCTTCTCCTGCCGCTCCTGCTCAATCTTCTTCTCCTCCATTTGCTGTTCGAGCTCAGCCTTCCTCAGCCGAGCTCTCCGTCGCTCCAACTCTTCCTCTTTCTTCCGCAGTGCCTCCTCTTCGCGCTGCAGAGCGATCTCCTTCTCGGTCAGCTGCGTCTTCCGCTTCGACCGGCGAGGAGCAACCTCCTCCGACTCGTCGCTCTCTTCGGTCTCTCCCGACGACGACTCCGACGACGATTCTGACGACGATTCTGTCGAGTCGCCATGTCGCCGTCGCTTGTGGTGTCTCTTCCGTGTGTGCTTGTGATGTTTGTGCTTGCTCTTCGAGGCCTTCTCCTTCTTCGTGTCCTTCTTCTGCTCCTTCGCGTCCTTCTTCTGCTCCTTCGTGTCCTCGTCGAAGAATGCGGTGTACATCGCACTGTTTTGCTGTTCGGTTGTCACGTTCGCTGCTTCCCACACTTCCATCCGCTGCTCGATTGGCTTCGGTGGAACGATCGGCATTGCCTCGCTGCTCTGCGGAGGCGGACTGAGGTCGAGGAAGAACGAGTCGAGGACGTTTGATTGTGGTTCAGCGGATGCTGTGTGTGCATTTTGGGGAGACGCGGTGGGCATTGTGTCGTCGACGAACATGCTGTCGAGGTTGGCTGTGAGTGAGGCCTGTTGCCGCATCCTGTCCAGTCGCAACCGCTGGCGCTCTTTCTCCATCTGCCTCTTCCTCTCCTCTTCTGAATCTGTCTCGTCCTCTTCTTCCTCCTCCTCTTCTTCTTCCGATGTCTCGCTCGATGTTTCCGACGAATCCTCAACCACAGCTCGTGCGGCCTTCTTGGAAGGTGCTGGGACGGCTTTCTTGGAGGGCTCTGGCTTGGCTGGAGGAGCAAAGAAGGCGTTGAGGAGGTCGGAGGTGTTTCTGCCGTCTTCCTCGTCGACGAGAGGAGCAGTCAGGTCGAGGTGGAAGGCAGACGGCGAGTCGTCCACTTTCTGCTTTCTCTTCTCCTCCCTTTTCGATGATGCGTGCGATTGTTTTGGTTCCTCTTTCTGCTTCTTCGACTGTGCGTGTTTGGAGTGGACCTCCTTTTTGGGCGGCGGCGGGTCGACAAAGAACGAGTCGAGCACGTCCGACTTTTTCTTATCTTTTCCTGACTTGGATTTTTGAGAAGATGATGGTTTGGCCTCAAGAAGCAGCTCAGAAGAGGACGACGATTCGGTTTCTTCTTCATCTTCAGTTTCTTCCTCACTCTCCTCCTGCTTCTTTCGTTTCTGTTTCTTGTCGTCGCATTTCAGGGGGAGTGGTGTTTTGGCGGTGTCAGGTGATGTAAGTGCTTTGAGATGATTCGGAAGGGGGGGATTCGGGCCGAGGGGTTGGTAATGCTTGGGGAGAGGGATATCTCGCCTGACCCAAACACGGTGGATATATTTGTTGTGGATAAATTCTTGTCGCTCACTGCATCAAAAATATTTAGAAAATATCACATGCCGAACAGCTTTTGGTCGTTTGAAGTCTTTTGGGAGTGTTCCCTCCCAGAATGAGTTCGCTCGAATGTTCCCAAGGTTCAACATGAACTGGGATGGATTGTACGACAGCATATGAGAAAAGAATGAGCCACACATCAACTTGTGTTTGATTCCAGGCGTCTAGACTGATTGATTTGATGAATGTGTATTTGGTTCCCATTCCACGATGAACTCCACTGCAATCGATGCAGATGTACAAACCGAGATTTGTGGACGCCCAACGAGGACCTATCAAGAACAAGACAACAAAGAAGATGAAAACAGATGCTTAGACAGACCTCGTGCTCCACAATCTGCGCATGTTGTGTTTCCAGTGTCACGGAGCTGAGCTTCCAGAAGAGCGATAAATATATCATTCTTATCTTTTTTTCTTTCAGCCATTAGAGATATTCTTGATCGTCAATGTCTTCTGTCTGTTGATACAGGAGAAACAGAAAAAAAAAGAAAATGAGAACACGGATCAACTCCTTGTCTTAAACGATTAACTCTGCAAATTCGATCAAAGTGCTGTGACAATTATTGCTTTTCTTGGATCAACATGAAGCTTTTTTGTCGTAGTTCAATCTCTCTTGCTCAGTCTCTCATGGAACTGATGCCCATGCCATCCTCATTAGTCTCGATGCTTCATGATGAACCTATCACACCATCACCATTCAGATACTATTTGCAAACGATTGGGACTATGATTTGGAGAATTAATGATGCATTCATAAGATCGATTCGCAAATCTCCGAGAGCTCTCCCGAGAGTAGATTGAGGAATTTTTTGGACCTGTTAAAAAAGTGGCCCTCGTTTAAAAGCCGATATGTGAATGGTCCCGATGTATAATCTCTGAATCAAGGATAGATACTGACAAAACATGAACACACTTCATAGCACGTGTTGTCTCCTCAGGAATGATATGATCTGTCTTTCCGGCAAAGACAATGAAAGGACACGTAAATTGAGGAGGATCAGATGGCTCAAAAATCCCATCTAACCGCTCCATTGAGCGAATATCAGCTCTCACGTACGACGCCTATAGACGATCAGACAAACAAAAGAGAAATACCGTCAACCCTAATAGGGATGATGTTTGCTCATCGAGACCAAAGTATTTGGATACCTGCGAGGGGAACTCATTTTCATCATATGTCGTAAGGAGAGGTTCTGGAGGTTGATACTAGAAACGATATTAATAATTGAGAATTGAGAAGATGATACTCGGTGGAGTGCAGGTGTAGCTGCAAATACCATGGCGAGAGGAGATAAATTGTGTTCTTTCACCAATTTGTTCGCAACCAGCATAGCTGTATCACCGCCCATACTATACCCAAATATAATGAAGGGTGTATGTTTAATAAATGGGAGGATAGCCTCGACGACAAGGTCAGTGACGAGGAGAGGATCATCGATTGGCGGTTCATTCATCCGAGATTGACGGCCAGGAAGCTAATCAATATTGATCAAGATGTACGATAGAGGAAGAAAATGTTGATTAAAGAAGATAGTGTTGAAATTTTGAGGTGATACAGACCTGGATTGCCATGACATCAACATCATTCGGAACGAGTTTGTTCCATGTTGCGTACATCGTCGCTCCGCCTCCTGTATAAGGAAAGCAGATGAGACGAATTCTAGAGTGATTGTGATGGGTATTAGGGAGCCGTACCTTGGATTCTCTGCAGGTTGACGTAAAAACCACGGAGATGACATTGGGCATTATTTTCTCTTCTTTTCATGGATATTCAGATATTCCGAGTGTACGAAGAATGATGAATCGAACATGTTGTGATGTCACGATTGTCTGCATTTTTCTGATGAATGACTCGGAGGATAAGTGGCTCTGAGTGAAGTGACTAAAAGAATCGATCATAGTTGCTTTTACCCTGTTCTGTCTGTGAATTCTTGCCAACAGATTGTGTCTGAGTTGTTTTCGTTTGGAAGTCCTGTTGTGGAGAGAGTTGTGAATGTGGTGACCTTTGTTCGACGTTCTTTGTTCCGTACTTGTCGCTGGCTGTTGTGGAGAACGTAGGCTGTTTAAAGTTTGACTCTGGATATTCAACCTTTGGTCTATCTTTTGAGACGGGTGCTTGTTGTTTTGGTCTGCTTTGTTCCCTTTTGACTTCTGGTTGTTTCTGAGATGTTTGGAGAACCCTCTCATTCTCCTGGATCCTCTGACGATCAAGTGATCCACGTGTAGCACGTTGATTTGTCAAGGTTTTCCACACTTTCTAGACAGAATGACCATGATTTCAGTCGAGGAATGACACACTGATGGTTCGTCCCTGAAATAGTCGGTTCGTGAAGAGAAAACTTGAAAAAAATGTGAATATGAACAAAAATTAATACAGGAACTAATAAGAATGATGATCAAAGGAATGATCATTCGAGATGGTAGAATAATAAAGTGGTGTGATGATGTGAACTGTAGTTGACCACTGTCGAATGAAACAACTTGTAACAAGACTTAAGGGTACATGTGGAAACAATATTGGAAATGGTGGTGCTGAGATGACAATGCAAATCCAATTGAACGTAATGTTCCGATCTCCCCTCTTTCGAAATAGGAAATTCATCATCTCATTCGAATTGAGATATCTGTTTCATTTTACTCTTGTATAGCATTTTTGAGTAAGCCAGTGAGACATCAGAATGATCTCCTGTTCGAATCATTTCGAGATGGCATGAAACACACGATCCATAACCCAAAATGTCAACAACTTCGTTCATCAGTTTTTCTAGTACTGGTCAAGACCTTCAAGCAGTTTCTAAAAATGAACATTCTGGACGTTTAGCTGCAGAAGAGAATGGAGATACGAAGTGGCTGGATCGCTATCACAAAGAGCTAGACAAACAGCAAGCCATCCCTCAATACGACCTCTTTTCTGGAATACATGCCTTCTTTTCAACAGGAACTGAAACCTTATCGTCCTTTCATCTCCAAAAGATCGTGTGTCACTTTCTGTCGTCATGTTCCTCAGTTTCACCTGTACGGAGGGACTCCACAGTATTTCTCTTTTGGGGTGCTTTCATTCTTTTCAATAGTCGCTTTTTTGCCAAGGGACAGTTGACATATTGGTTCACTGACCGTGTGTGTTACGCACGAGAGAAGGCTCTTCACAATTCGAAAGTTGTTGCGATCGAGTCTTTCCTTTTCTCATTCTTAACTTTCACACTCTCCCTGTTGATCTGTCTTGTTAGTCCATCGTGGGTGATGAAATGTGTCGATGCCAAAAAACTCGTCCCAATCGATCAATTCATCGTGACGACTCCAAAAGAAACAAATTCCATCACAAAATTCTTCAAGAAAAAGCCAGCTCAACGAGATGACCATTGACAACACACATGACCATCCACGAAAAAGATCCACTGAAGATGTGAATTCCTTGAAAGTCTTTGAAAGCAAATAATCACCCCCATGAATTCAGCATTATCTTCTCATTCACCTTCGAGTGTAGCAATCAGATAGGGTTGGTTGTTCCACATTTCATCTGCCTCGCCAGTGGACGCAGTCAACAACTTTTTTGACATACCCAACCGTTTTTTATCAATTCCGGTTGGGATCATTGAAATATTGTGTTTCTTTGAGGTTTAAAGAGGAAACGGTCACCGAGGAACATTGAACACAAATTTTGTGGGTATGATCCAAACGGCTTGAGCTTGTTCTGAACACTTCAGTTCAAATCACGCATTTCAGTCCACCTCAGCAGACACCATCTCAATGAAATCTCAAAACCCACCCACAAAAGTGCTCCATATTCGAACTGCCTCGCCCATCGAGAAAGAAGTTGACCTGAACTACATCCTGCCATTTCTCTCCAATTTTGGGACTGTGGTGTATGTTGTAACAATGCCGAGAATCCGTCAAGCGCTTGCTGAAATGGATACCGTTGAATCAGCTCGCAAAGCGTTCGATTATTCTCGTGGAAACATTCTGGATATCCAGGGCAAGGGCTTCTACTTGGAGTACTCTCGCAGCGAGACTATCAACAGAGAGCCTTCGTATCGTCGCAGTATGTGTTTTCTCGGTCGGCGCTATCTCGTTTAATTCTCCGCGTCCTTCTTTCTTCCAGCACTTGTCGAACATCGTGGGGAACGCATCCTCTTGGCCACTGTGCACAATCCACTGTATCCCATGACCATCGATATCGTTTCGTCCATTCTGCAACCGTACAATGTCCAGCGTGTTGTTATCTTCCACACCAATGGAATCCAGTTTTTGGCTGAATTCGGAACCGCCGAAGATGCCGAGAAAGCCAAGGATGCACTTGATGGCCGTGAAATCTATGCCAACTGCTGCCTCCTGAAAATGGTCTATTCGACAGAAACCCAGTCCCTCAATGTCAGATACAACAACGACAAGACCCGAGATTTCACAAACCCAAACCTCCCAACAGGCCCAATGTAATTATCGTTCCGCTTTCCATCCCCTCATGTTTTTGTTGAGTCTCAATGAATCAACATCTATTGTTGTTTAACAATCAACACCGAGAACAAAATGCTCTTTTCAGCAACTTTAATCATAGAGCTTGACCTTAAAGCAATGGTCTCGACCAAGAGAATCGTTCAAGTGAGTGAATAGCGGTGCAATCAGGCTTGTGACATCTTCCTTTTTCTTCTCGGTTTAGAGGAATTGTACCATTTCACTCTCGGTTTCTTATGATTTATGTTCGATAATTTCAGTAAAATGGGTGATAGTGTCTATGCTAGTTGCACTCTAAATCACTCAAGAAAGTGATCCCTCCCACAGAATGGAAAGTGTGGCTCAGTCGGAGGAACAGAACGGTATACTCTATATTTTATTGCGTGTAAAGTCTTTTATGTGTTGTTTATTTGTCTTTGAAGAGATTCTACTCGTCAAGCCGGTCCGTGATAGGAACTACGCTCTGGATCTTCTTCGCACTATCGCAAGTTTTATGGTCGTCCTCATCCATGCTGCTGTGTTCTACTATAGCTGTCCGTTTCTCTCGATCTGCCAAGGTGATGGTCCAGTGTGGGCAGGTGTCCTCACAGCACTCTGCAGGTCATCCGTTCCTCTCTTTGTGATGATGACCGGATACTTCGTGGTTCCAGTCAAAGAGAACTCCTTTTCCTTTGTCAAAAAACGATTCAAGCGCGTCTTTATACCATATTTCTTTTGGTGTGTGGTATACGCTGGCTACAACGTGATCGAGAAAAAGATGACCTGGATCGGTTTCTTTGAGGCTCTGATACGAATTCCACTCAACTATGGAACAGACGTCGGCCATCTCTGGTATGTCCAGATGTCAATTGGCCTCGACCTCTTCTTACCAATTATCTCACCGTGGGTCGTATCAACAACGAAAAAAGGATTTCACTGCTTCTTTCTCCTTTGGGGTATATCTCTCTTTATCCCCTACCTCCACTTAACACATGAGTTTGTGTTTGGCGAGGCCTTCTGGAACTTTCACTTGGATCTGTTTTCTAGCTTTTGGTGTGGCAGACATTTTTGTACACTTTCCGAAAAATGGTCCGATCAATCATACTGACCTGTCACATGTTCGGTTTCAATCATTCTCCCCGTGCTGAGAAAGGAGTTAGTCGCCAACTAGTTATCTCTGACCATCCAAAAGTGTCGGTCGAGTGAATCCCATAAGGCGGAGACCGGGTGTTGCCGGTCTTCCAGCATTCTTTCAGACGCTAATTCCTCACAATTTCGCATCAACATGCAATACTTAGAGTGGGAAAAATATGAAAATCAACCACCAAGACACAGAAAATCCGCTTTTTTTTCAGTTTTTCAACCCATGAATTCGGAAAATCGAGCGATATACAGCTCGACTAGTTCTGAATTGTATTTTAATTATTCAGAAATGAACATAATTGTTCAGAAATGTGTTTTGATTGTTCAGAAATGAACATGATTGTTCAGAAATGAATTTTAATTTTTCAGAAATGAACATGAATTATTCGTAAATGAACAGTGATTTTTCTGAAATGAACAATGATTATTCGGAAATGAACAGTGATTGTTCAGAAATGAACGGCTCTTTTTCGGATTTATTTTTGAGACCACTCGTTTTAGAAAAGACTGACAGAACGAAGGGAAACACTCTTGTGTGGTGAATTATTGATGAAGCAGTTTATTCTTCAGGTTCTTCCACTCGTGGTCCGTGGTCTGGTGGCATGATTGCTTGCGGACTTGGAGCATGTGGGCCGTTCGAATCGCGGTTGAACTGTTCTTGTGTTCGATTGAGAGCCAAATCACCTCGGCGAGCGACAATTGGATGAAGTCTGAGAGACACAAATCTGATGGCCGCGGATATCTTCCGATGAGGAATTGCACTGAGAGATTCCGAAAGATGAATCCGCAGTTGATCCTCTGTTCTGACATGAGAAGGAATCGAACTCCCACCTTTCCACATGCCAAAGACGTACTCGATCGGATTCAACTCACATGAATTTGGTGGAGTGAACAGAGTTGTGTAATTTTTCGATCTGATGAGCTCTTTCACCTCATCCGTCTTGTGCAAGCCAACATTGTCCATAATCAGTGCGCAGCTTTCATTCGTTCTTCTTTGAAGGGACTCAAAAAGTGAGAGGAGGAAATGTTGGAATTCAAGAGCAGACACAGTTCCTTGAACCCACGTCACATGAACAACACCCCACGCTTCAGAGATCGCTGTGATTGCAGTGAGATTTTCCGTTTGCAATCGACGAACTCGTTGAAGGCAACGCTGACCGATTGGAGCACGACCTTGATTTTGGAAGCAGGTCTTGTTGAAGGAAGTTTCGTCGATGTAGACAGCAAATCCACCTTGAGAGAATGTTGTTGCGTATCGCTGAAGATAGTCGAGTCTCGCGTCCTTTGTTTCCTCCGAATTGCGTTCGTGTTGGAGCAGTTCGACTTTCTTCACAGTGAACTTTGTACACCCGTGTTCCACCATTTTTGGTGAAGTTAGGTGAGCATTGATTGTCGACACTGCAACCGATGTTCCATGATTCTCCTCGACGAGAGTTTTGAGTTCTTCTCCCTTCAAGAGTGGGTTTTGAAGAATTGCATCATTCATTGATCGTGAAATTTCTGGAGTGATTTTTCGATAGACTGCTCCCCCACGAGGCTTGGGAGCAGGTTTTCCAGATGCGATGTTGTTGATTGTTCCTTTCGAGATGTTCCACTTTTCGACAATCAAATCGTACTTCTTCCCTTCCTTCACTTCATCGAGGACCAATTCGCGTTCACGAGGCGTGAGAATGGTGTATGATCGTCGGGGCTTTGGGGCAGGACGAGAAGTTGGACGACCACGTTTCATCTTCTGAGGAGCTGGTAGTTCAACAAACTCATGAGGATCTTGTGGAAGAAGAGGTTCAGGTGGGCTTGCACTATCAACTGCTTCAATTCTTTCTGGCAAGAGTCTTCGAAGTTCATCTTTCGATCGTTTGAGACTTGTTCGAATAAAATCCTGACTGAATCCGCCTGTGAGAAGCCCATCCTGCTGACTTTCCATCCCAGATTCACAATCAACAACTTCATCACCAAAGAACCATCCATCCGATTCGTTGAGAGATTGGTATTGTATTTGTCTTTCGGTGATCGATGAGTTTTGAGACTCGTCAGTCTCAGATTCATCATCGATGAGAGAAAAGGAGCGTTCCATGAAATTTCGCGATGATTTTCCAGAAAAATCTTCTCCGTTTATCATCTGATGTCGCAATTGGAAATGGCTACGCGTCATTTTTTTAGACAATTTAAGGGTCCGATCAACCTTTTTTCATTTTTCAGAAGCCTGAATATAGCTTCTAAATTGCATCTGGACAACTCATTTTGATCCTTCATTTATGAAAAATTAGTATTCATTTCAGAAAAATCACTGTTCATTTGGGAAGAATCACTGTTCATTTCTGAACAATCTCTGTTCATTTCTGAACAATTATGTTCATTTCTGAAAAATTAAAGTACATTTCTGAACAATTATGTTCATTTCTGAATAATTAAAATCTATTTCTGAAAAATTAAAATGCATTTCAGAACTAGTCGAGCTGTACTCGTTCATTGTTACACAAATCTCGGTTTTCACCGAGATATACTCCTTCATTTTCCCTAAATCCGTTTTGCATGTCGAGAAAAATTTACGTCGCCTTCTTTCGTACAAAAATACAATTTTCATTGATTGCCCGAAATAACTAAAAAAATAGTGAAAGAATGTAATGCCAACCTCAGAAAGTGAAATGGGTGAAGAAAAGCAAAATTTCAGGTTGATATCGATTGAGCATAGCAATGGTCTAGTTCTCTGTCCTCATCATCTTTTTGCACCTATCCCTAAGAATAGAACAAACAGAAAAGAGAAAGTGAGGGAGTTTCGAAACGGAATAAGAGAAAATGATTCAATGAAACTCAAAATCATGCAATATGATCGGTCTGTTCAGGGAGATGATCTCCAGACTCCTTGAAGTGAATAAAATGAGAACCAAGAATCCATTTTGGATTTTTAGAGATAATATAACAGTGAAAAGACGAGAAATACCTGATAATCGACGTTTTAGGTAGGCATGGGCAGTGGTCGGTCTGAAATGGTCGAGTCCAGTCCCTAAAAATTTAAGAGTCGCCGACTGTTTTGAAGTGCCCTTATAGTCGAGTGGTAGAACGGAAGCTTTTTGCTCCCCGGACCCAGGATCGAATCCCGCCAGAGTCACTTTAATGTTCACTTTTTCTCATTTTTGATTCACATCATCTCTGCAATTAGTTCATCTCATTTTTCACAAAATTAAAGTGGATAAGATTCTGGATCAAGAGTCCCTGAGTCGGTCTGTCCTTCCCCAACATCGGACAAAAAGTCGGCCTGACCGACCGACTCCGACTCTTCTCCTTTGTTCTAACATCTTTCCACGGATTTAGATAATTGTTAAATAGTGTTTTATTTCTTTTCCATACTTATCAATCATTCTCTTTCAGTATCTCACTCTTGAACCCAGTTGTCCCACAGCCGACTTAGATCAAGACATGGTCATCAACCTCATCATCAATCCCTCTTTTATCTTCAGCTGTGTGTCTTTTTCTTTCCCTTCTCAACCTTTTTTCTCGAATCGGGACAGTTGAACCACATTACCGTTGAGACACAACATGATCTCATTCATCGGTTTGGTGAGCACTATCTCAACGTAATATTCAAGTTCAATCTTTCCATTCTTTATTCTCCTGATTTCATGCTTTCTTCTTCATCTTCAGAACGTCGGGAGAAAGTCACTCACCACAATCGGTCTGTTTCTCTGTCCTTGATTGTTTCAGTTTCATCTACTGAAAACATGATCACTTTGTTGAACTCCTTGGGACTCCTTTTCAATTTTCATACAAATCCAGCTCGATCACAACTACCATCGTCAACTCTTCAAACTTGCCCACATTTCTAACATCTGTCCCCTGGTCTCGGTTTTCACTCTCTCCAAAGACATTCCATCCATATTCCGCGTTTTCTTAGCCAAACTCAACACTATCTCATCAACGACAACCAGTCAGATCGATCCTCATTTTAGGCATTGGTGGCCGTTCTGTGCAATGAAGTGATGAACTATGCCATCATTGGTTGTGGTGGTGCGGTTAATGAAACCATTGTCACCTATTTTCCTTCATTCTCGGAATCAATCTTTCGTGAACAGACTCAACGTCCCATCAAGGAATACGATAATCGTGACAATAAAAAGATCGTCGAACACTCACAAAATGAGCAAGTTTGAGTTTTCATTGTTTTTGAACTCTCATCAGGATCCAGTTGAGATAATTGTCGCCTTCATTCGTCAACCCTCAAATCAGACTCTTTCTACATTCTAGTTTGTTGGAAACCCTCCCATGAATCTTCTGCCGCGATTCCTACAACACACTGCCTTATTTCTGAACGGTGAGCCATTTTGATCATCCTCACTCTGTCATCTCTTCATCAGCCCTTCCATCGTGATCGCATCGCATCCCCTCCCACTCGCATCGCTTCGCTTCGCATCGCATCCCCTCCCACTCGCATCGCTTCGCATCGCATCGCATCCCCTCCCACTCGCATCGCTCTCCCTCGCTCGCACTACTCTCCCTCACCTCTTTTACTCTCATTCTTTACCATTTACTCTGTAACCTGGTCCAACTTCCCATCTTACATCGAAAGAAACGTACAAAGTTCATTTCATTTCAAAATCCAGAATGTTGTTTGATCCTGCCCTTTTCTCGAAACGGTTCACCGGCGACTTCACCGCCACTATTTCAATGACACTCTCTACGTCTGTCTGGTGACAAAAAACGTGATACGAGTTCTGTTGAGAAAATGGATCTGATAAGAAACAAAGTGTTATGGGTGATAGTATTCAGTCGATCAAACTGAAAAGCAGTCGGTCGGTCGACGAGCAGTCGGACCGACCGCTGCCCATGCCTAGTTTTAGGGAGAAAAATCGTCATCAAAAATACCACAGTGACGTTGCGAGAGTTCGGTGAGATCATCCTGTGAGTTCATGTTTTTCCCAGCACTGTACATGGTAAAAAGATAAAAAGACGCAAACCAGACTTTCCATAGTGTTCTCAATCCGTCTGCAACACTTGGCCTTTTTTGGTCTCAAGCTTATGGGATTCTCTCTGGGGTTCATGTGAAGTAAATATCTATGGGAACGATCTTTCCGAACGATAGTAACTTTCATTCAGTTTCTTCTCATCGTTTTCACTTTCGGCAGAGCCGAAGACTCTCGTGTCTTTGGCGACCATTTCAAACATTTCCACTCTCAATCTGCCAAAGATCTGTCATCTTTCTTTGAAACACTTTCTGACGCGAAAATGAACTTTCATATTGATGACATCATTGAGGTTTTCCATTCTGTCTCCATCGAAAATCGTCATATTTTGGTCACGGGTCACGACTGTGAGAAAAGTGTCCTCACGACCTCATCGAATTGTGTTCACCACTTGTTTCGCCAAACAAACTCCACCCTCGAGCTCCATTGCCTCTGGATTTCACTGACAGGGCCATCAACTGTTTTGTCATTTCTTGACTCGTCTTCTCTTTTGATTGCACAGACGACGATCTCCACGCCTGGAACGAACAATCTCGTGACAGCGTGCCCTTCGACATCGTATGAGCTCCCATCATCCGTATCAATCACTTTGTTGGACGTTCATGTTTTGACGGAGTCTGGTGTTGTGTCCTCCTTCGTGGGAGTCAGTGGCGACGAAGAGTCAAATTATGGGACAGGCTTTGACGTGTCAATGAATGCTCTCTCCCAAACATTGGATTCTGTGAAGTTGACCCCTGAATGTGGGATTTTCGTCTCATCACCACCAGCAGAGAGATGGTCAGATCTGAGCACATCAGTTTTCTCGTCGGGATGCCGCTTTACCAACATTTCATCCACTCCAACTGCGTCCCCGAACATGCCACCCCACGCCAGGACACGCTACACGCAGATTGTTTCGGGGATGGACATGACGGAAAGCGAGCATGGGTTGTATGGACTGGTGTCGTCGAACATCAACTCGGGTGGGGACTTCCTCTTCAAAAACACGTCTTTCTCGCACTGCACAACAACTCAGAAGGACCAGGCTTTTGATCAGGACCATCCATGCACAGACGGTTCAGTGACGACCTTCGACACTTGCACATTCACATCGATGACATCAACTTCACCAGGAGCAGCCATCCACTGACAGTCTGCGGATACCCTCACTGTGATCTCCTGCACCTTCACCCAATGCGAGTCAACAGTGGCACAATCCCTTCATGGAGGAGCATTGCGAGCCTTCACCTGCAACCATGTCGAGCTCAGCGGAACCAACACGTTCGACAGATGTGTCTGCCGTGGCGGGGCTGGAGGCGGCTTCTTCATTTACGACACAGCCACGACACTCACTATCTCTGGCGTGACCTGTATGGAGTGTTGGAACTCGAACGGAACTAATGCTGAAGGAGAGCCGTATTCTGGTTATGGGGGAGGAGGTTATTTGGGAATGAAGACAACGCAGGCAGCAGCAGTCCAGATCACAAACTGCGAGTTCACTGGATGCACATCGACCACAACGGGAGGCCTCTCTGTGAACATTCCGTGGACAGAGATCTCGTCATGTGAGTTCACTAGTTGCGAGGGAAACGGGAGAGGGGGAGGCGGAGGACTCAACTACTTTCTGCAAGGAACACACTCTCTTTCATTCAGCTCGTTCACTGACTGCTCCCATCTGACTGGCGTGGGTGGTGGGGTTGAGTTTTCGTACCGATCGTCGATCTTCATGGAATCCGTCGCTTTCACAAACTGCCACACCCTCGATGCTCAAGGGGGAGGATGCTACTTGGGGTCGGAGGGGTCTGCCGAGTTAAAAGACTGTTCGTTCACAGACTGCAACATCTCCCTCAACAGCCCTTCTTCTGGCGGAGGGGCGTTGTACAGCTTCTCTTCCACCAAATTGCATATCAACAACACTCGCTTCGTCCGCTGCAAGGCCTTGAAGGGGGCAGACGCGATGTCCATGGGAGGCGGCTTGTACGATGACAGTGGGAAGGACACCAGACTGCATCTGTGCACTTTCACTGGCTGTGTCGGCGGGCAGTACGGCGGAGGAGCGAGTCTGCACGGGTCGGCCAGCGTCGTCACAAACTGCACTTTCACAGACTGCTTCTGTAAGACTGGGGGTGGAATGGACATCTCGTTTGGAAAAAGCACACTCGAGTATTGCGTGTTTGAGAGGTGTTCATCTGCGAAAGTCGAGGGTCAAGGAGCCGGTGGAGGAGGTCTCTTCTTCACCGCAAACAACTCCGCACTCAACCACCTTCAGTTCAAAGAGTGCAAAGCGGAAGGTGTCCCAGGTGCAGGTCTGCTCATCTCGAGATGCTGTCCTCAGATGAACGATATCAACTTCACCTCCTGTCAGGCGAAGAAGGGTACAGCGTGGTCGTATGGTTCGGGACTTTATGGAGACAGTCTAACCAACGCGGTTGTCACAAACTGTAACTTTGTCTCGTGCACGTCGGAACAGCAGGGCGGTGGAGCACATCTGGCAGGCCCAAGTGCGAGAATTGAGAATTGCACATTCCAGCTCTGTCAGTCACAAGGGATTGGTGCCGCATTGAGGATTGGATTGGTCAGTTGTGAGATCAAGGGATGTACAATCGATCAATGTACGAGCTCAACAACCGAAACCGCAGTCATCTTCTTCGAAAACACTGGAGGGAGTCTGACCATCACGAATACGAACATCACGAAGTCAACTGGGACAGGAACGATCGCAGGTGTTCTCCAAGTGACCTCCAACCATTTCGAAATGTTGAATGTTGAAATCTCCGACAGCACGCTGAACAGGATCAGCCCAGCCTATTCGGCACAAGGTGGGGCAGGCTACATCCAAACAGTGTCATCAGACTTCTCGAATTGCAGATTTGAGAAATGCACGAGCGGGCAAAGAGCCGGTGCTCTCTTCTTCACAAACAGTGGTGGAACCCTCACAGAATGCACGTTCGACACGTGCACTGCCGAGGGAGGGAACGGAGGAGCAGTGGAGATTGATGGCACGTCCAGCATCGCTTTCGTTTCGTGCATCTTCACAGCCTGCTCGTCAGGGAATGGGGACGGAGGCGCAGTGTGGGCGAATGTGATTGACAACACAATCTCGTTTTCAGGGGGTTCAATGAAATTGTGCTCAGCCACTGGAAATGGAGGAGGGATCTTCGTTTCCCTGGTTGATCATAACGTTGGGACAGTGAAACTGGAGAATGTGGGATTTGGAGAAGATGCTGAATTGAATTCGTGTGCAGGGTCAGGAACAAACATCTACATCCACACCACAACTGTTCCATCCATCCTTAACCCAGACACGCTCGTGGCTGACTACTTCACCACGCCAAAGAATTCCGAAACCAACGTTTTCGACGCGACTGAGCTTGAATCATGCTTGTTCGGTGACAAACAGCAGAACTCGACGTCTCTCGTCTTCCTTGCCAACCCTTACACTGGAGAGCCTGCGTATGCCTCGGGGGGAAAGTTTGATCATGAGCTGTGTGGAAACTCGAAATTGCCTTGTGCAGTTCTTGATCGGGCACACAACATCGCCGAAGAGAGCTCAAGTGGAGATACCGACGCAACAGTCCTCATCCATTCAGATATCGATTTGACAAAAAATATCACACCAACCAAACCAATCACATGGGCATCGTCATCTTCACAAATGCACACAATCAGGACAGCCACATGCACGATCACAATCGAATCAGACACATTCACAGCACACGCTCTTCATTTCATTCCAACTACAATCCAGACATCACCAACGTTATTCGCCATCAGTGGAACAGGATCACTCGTCCTCTCGTCCTCAAAACTCAGCTCTTTCACACTGGATGGACCTCTGATCAAACACGAGGGAGCGTCAGTGGAAATCACAGGGACAACAATCGAGCACATCACT
Source organism: Blattamonas nauphoetae (assembly GCA_033064195.1). Classification (NCBI taxonomy): domain Eukaryota; phylum Preaxostyla; order Oxymonadida; genus Blattamonas; species Blattamonas nauphoetae. The sequence continues at coordinate 57,471 of JARBJD010000031.1, forward strand.
CTCTCGGCCACTGCAGCCATCGTGGCGTCACATCCACTGACCATCACGAATTGTTTCTTCAACACGATCACCTCACAACACAAAGGAGGATCAGCAATTTGGGCTGAGCTGGACGAAAACACAGGAGTCTCAGTGAAAGACACGGGATTTGTGAATTGTGTGGCGAACAATGTGGAAAACTGGGTACTGATCACTGGATTGGAGAACCGCACTTCATTGGAGAGCGAGAGCTGGGCAGGGACTTTCAACCATACATCGGAATGGAGTGGAGTGATGGTTGAGGAGAGTGCGGAGGAAGGGCCTTATTCACTCCTGTATCACTTCTACCCACGACCAGTTGGATCGTTCCACGTCACAAAATCCAACTCGTCGAACTTTCGGCTGTGTGGGCACTCAGCCATGCCTTGCCACTCTCTGCCGAAGAGCTTCGACGTGACACATGAGCCACTTGCCGAAGTGAGGGAAGCGGAGCTGAACGAGTTGTTTTCGATTGGTGACCGTTCGCTGACGATCAGTGGACACAACAAGCGCGGAGTTGTGGAGATGATATCGAAGGGGCGTGTGCTGAGCAGCGACTTGGACGACCCGGGCACACTGACATTCAAAGAGCTGACAATTGATGTGTCCTCATCGCAGCTGACGTCAGATGATTCTTTCTTCACATTCGAAGACGGATCGTTGTCATTCTACACCGTCGTCATTTCATCGTCAAACGTCATCACACCCACTCTCCTCAACCTGAAGGGGGTGCCTTTGTCGTAGAATCCGTCAAGATTCGCCAAATCGCCTTCGCTCAAACACCATTCACACTTCACCCAAACACAAGCACTGAGCTTACACTCGTGAATGTTGCTCAATGCATGATGTCACATTTACTCTCAGCCGAAGACTGCTCTCTCACTCTCGTCACATGCACGTTCTCGTTGCAGCAGAGCATCGACGAAGTGAACGACGCTGATGAGATGTGCACCTGGTCAACGGGTCTTCTTGTTTTGGATCACTGCACAACCACTCTTTCTTTCCCGACATTTGATTCAGTTGCACAAGGAGCGATTGCCATGCGTGGTGGCACACTGAACATTTCAAGCGGATCGTTCTCGAACTGCTCCCAGCCATCTTCCACAGCCATTTCGACAAGGAAGCACATTGCATGCTCGGAGGATGGGATGATCACAATCCCAACAGCGTGGACGAGCGACGATGATTCAACAGAAAACCTCTGGATCTCAACTGACAGCTGTGATGTGACGCAAGCGGGAAATCCTGTTCTCGCTCCACTTTTCGTCCCAACGATCGATGTCAACAAGACGAAAGCAACTGGTGGCAAGAAGTCGCTGTACAATCTGACGCTGATCGGAACGAGTCTCTATCCGTGCGATCTGTCACTGTGTGTGTGGGAAGTTTCAGAGAAGAAGAACTCCGAGCCATTTGTGTTCAATCTGCCAGCATCAGTTTTCAAAAGCACAACAACAATCGTCGCAGATGTCAACATCAGTGGGGGTTCGTTCTCGTCGTCGACAGTGCTGAGAGGAGCCCTCCAGTACAGTGATGGACTCGTGACAGATTGGTTCACGTTCAGAGCAAGTTCTTCAGAGAGATTCTCGCAAGCATTCGACAGGAACAAGAGCTGGATCATTCCCGTCATCGTTGTCTCAGCTGTTGCTCTCCTCCTTCTTCTGATCATCGTCTTTCTGGTTCGTCGTCATCAAAAGAAGAAGAAACAAGATCAGCCACTTTCCTCTCAGCAGGAACAAATGATGGACGTTGTCGTGAAATACGATGAAGATGACGAAATGATGGTTCGAACACACGGCAACACACATTCAGGTCTCCTCCCGAACTCCTCCCACACTCACCAACAACCAAATGATGACACTGCCATCCAAAAGAACTTCGACGATGAGGACAATGAGGATTCCAAGCGTCAACCAAAGGATCTTGTGAAGGCATACAACTGCGACGATGATTTTAACATTGCCTTCGTCTCCCCGAAACAATCGCTGTTCCAGCGGATCCATCACTCCGACAACAACCAACCACTCAACTCGGGTGCGATCTTGGTCAGCGTGATCAAGGGCATCAAATACCTTCAGAGCCAGAAGCAGGACAACCTCGTGGTCTCTGTCCTCACGCCTCATCACTTCTTCCTGGACAGTTCAGGGAAAGTATCACTCGGAACATCGGACCATCTGAGGCATCCAGATCAATCGACTTTGAATGAAGCCAATCGTGCAAGCGAGGGGAAAGGAGAAGGCAACAACCACTTTTTTCGAGAATCAAACATCGGATCGGTGAACGACAACACCATCTCATTGAACACTCTCAAACCATCAACGAACGCTCAGCCAGTGAAGAGCACGGAAGGACAGCGATGGATGGCACCCGAAGTGGCAGGTCGGAGAACAGCGCTGGACGTGAGCAAAGCGGCAGTTTTTAGTCTTGGCCTGGTCTTGTGGGAAATGGAGACAGGTTCTGTGCCGTTCGGCGAAGTGGACGCTGTGAACGCTCAGCGACAGCTGGGAGCAGGCTCGCCTCTGAAAATGGATCGGATCTCGTCCGACTTCGTCAAGTCCCTCATTGCATCCTGCCTCGAAGTCGACCCACACGCACGATTGTCTCTGAACGAGCTTGAGGACAAACTCAACACTATTTCGGATCATTTTGAAAACAAACCCCAACAGATGGGTGCCACTATCGACTTCGGAATGGTGTACTGATCCATATTTTCTGTCCGATTAGGACCCGTTCTTTGTCCGTCTTCAACTGAAGATTTCTCTTCACATCGCATCATTCAACTACTCATAATTTATTACTGCTTTCTTCTCAACTATTTTCAGCTCTCTTCACATGTCGACATTACACAAGTTTTCTGTATCTGATTGTTGTACTCAATTTGATATAACTGCCCTTGACGGGCCGTAAAAAGCCGAACTAGTAAACAAAGGGTTGATCAAACTTTTTGACCGAACGGGGTACCTTTTTGGATTTACACTTAACAAAGAGGCAGAGGTGGAGTTGGTGGGCCAAAAAACTCTATGAAGTGGCAAAAAAGTTGTGCTCGGCGGGAGTCGAACCCCGAGCACAACAGTCGACAGAGGGGTTGGCTACCGCTAGGCCAAACGCGCCGCACGTTCACTACCAAAAAATTGGTGTCTTGAAGGGAGAACCGCCATAGTCTTTCACTTCACGATACATCATGATCAATCGCTTGGTTTTGATAAAAAAATATTAAAATTCCAGTCATAATGTTGAAATGATTCAAGATAGCGTAAAGATGAAGTGAAATAGTTCGCCGATCGCCCTCGTCAAACGTGATGGAACGGTCGTGACATTCTCTGAGACGATCTCGACAGTATTCTCAACATTTTGAAAATAAAACGTGTTCATATCCATATCTGACAGTTTATTACGAGAGAATAGCCTAGTTGAACAATACAGTCACAACACACCTCGATCACCTTTGGCCCAGAAAGTCCACTCGTGCCAACAAAGATCCATATTCTCACTGTTTCTTTCGTCATCGTCCCGATAACAGGGTATTTTGATGTTCCTAATTGATTCTTAAAACCACTTCACGACAAGTTTTACTCAACATTTTTTGAAAAAAAACACGAGAGATTTGTTGTATGTTGAGATTGCATGGAGGGGACATCCGAATCAACAGATCATGGGCGACGAACTTCTTGGAGCGCCACACGTCCAGACGATGCAAACATAAATTTAAAGCAAGGGAACAGACAAGAATGATTGCTACTCCTGATCAGATTCGAATGTATCAGCACGATCTCACAGGTCTGCTGCGTTTCGTTCCTTAATTGCTGCTTTTTCAAGCAGACGAATCTAAATCAACAGAAGTGAAAAATCGATGACATTCCTCGCAACGATTTGTCTCGATGGATCAATCCTCCGCCCCGATTTCGTCACTGCGGGAACTGTGAAGCCTGAAGAAATGAAGTGAAGAGGGGTGGAAACCAACCGGGATTGTGTTGTGGCAGTACTCCTTGAGGACGGTTGTTCAGTCCACAAAATAGAGAAAGTGAAAGATATGTTTAGATGAAACAAAATGCAACACACGTCCTCCAGCCTTTGGATGTCGGTGTTTTTGGTGTTTGGAAGCGGAGATTAAAGGACTTGTGATTGGTTCGTTCAGATTTTTAGGTTATGATCGTTGCTGATAGATGTGTGATTAATCCGAAATATTTCCTTATCCGGGTATCTGTGTGAACAATATATTGTGGTCAAACTAAGAAAAATAAAAATTAATTCCGCGCCAAAATGCCTGTATCAAGTGAAAACCTCAAAATACCCCCTTTTGCCCAACAAAAGAAAGCGTTTCGGCGATATCTTCACAACCCATGAACCGATTTTCATGAAATTTTTCACAGAAACGTTTTTTTGGTGAAACTAAAATATTGAAAAATTCGGATATAAAATTCTGGGTATTTGGGAAGATCTTAAAAAACGCTGTTTTTCTCGCTCAAAAATTTCTTAGGAAACAAATTTTTATTTTTTTGAGAGTCTTTTTTCGATATATTCACGATAAAAATACTTTTTATTTGGTTTAAAACGGATATCTGGTTGTGGAGATTTGAACTGAAAAAGTTTGAAAAATGTATGTATTCCTGCTGTTTAACGTATTTTGAGGTTTTCTCCGATTCCCCGCGGAATTGAATTCTCAATTTTTTTCTTATTTGGACTAATATGGTTTTTTTGGACCCCAGGTTCCGGGTTGGTGACACGGACCGGGTAAATGACATATCTATTAGATGAAATTAATCCCAGAATCGTTTTTTTGGTGAAAAGAACATTTTGAACAAAATTTGGAGATAAAAGTCTGGGTATCCGGAAACATATGAACAAACCCATATTTTTCTCGACAACAAATTCTTCGAAAAAAAGGTCTTTCATTTTTTGTGCAGTTTTTGTCGAGATCTTTACGATCGCAATGAACTTTATTTGGTGCAAAACGGATTGTAGGTAGTAGAGAAACGAGCGGTTCAAGTTGAGAAAAATGTGTGTATTACTGGCTTTCACAGTATTTTGAGGTTTTCTCTTGATACAAGCATTTTGGTGCGGAACCAGTTTTAATTTTGCTTAGTTTGACCAAGATAGATTTTATAAGCCCCTTTACCCGGATCAATAAAAATATTTGGATTAATCGCATTTCTATAAAGCTGTTTGTGCTTTTCTTCAGGCCGCAACTCCATTTCTCGTAACAGCGGCTTTCAAGATGGGTGGAATAGAAATATATGCAATCGGACCGTATCAGCTGTAATAAGCTTTTTGGTGGATCTGGAGAAGAAAGAAAGGATCCCTGAAATCAAACCTCTCTAATTGTCAGAATTGATGATTTGCTCTGAAGGACTTATCTTTCAAATTAGGAAAGACAATGGAATCAAACAGCGTGTTGATAGAAACATCGATGGCTTTCCCTTCGAGTCAAGAGATGGAAGATCGTGGGCATAAGCAGGTCTGAAGCTTTCCTCACTCGACACAAAAATCTGAACGTGGTTGAATGGAGTCATCATCTTTATACGAACTGTCACTCTCCCTTCTCTCGTCGGATCGGAATCGTTTCTTCTTGGAAATCGGAGCCCGCTTTCAGAACAGGCATCAAGATCGATAATGTCATACGCAGCATTGAGGCGAGGGTGTTTACGAGTTTTTCGTGGAGAAAGACGGCGTTTGCCTGTGCTTCTTCTTCGTTCTGCTTCCTCAAAACACTTCAGATTCAATTTCTCGTTCGACACTCCAGTGCATCATGACTCTGACCATTTAAAATGATCATTTCTGACCATTTCTCCAAACTGTTCAGCCATCTGATTGTTTTTTCATCCATTTTGTTGGTTATGACTTTGATCTTTGAAAGGACTTCCGCGCCTCATCTTCTCTATGGGAGGTATGAGTCGTGGGTAGTGAAGAGGTGGAGGATTCTGAGGAACGATCATAGGGTCAGTGGCAACTGGAATCTGTGTCGATCGAGTGACATTGATTTGTTGCTGTGTCTCTTCACTGTTTTGTTGATCCGACAAAATGAAATCCTTCAACGGATCCAATTACAGAGTCCTCCGATATCATATGACAAATATGGGAGGTTAAACAGTGTCCACGTGAATGATTCAGCGCAAAAAGCGGATTTGAGATCTGATCGTGATCAGGGATCAAAATAGATTTCAGATTTCCCCGAATCAGTCGTGAATTGATTTCATTGTCACATCTTTCGGTTGTTTTCAAAAATCACAAAAAATTGCATGTTTTTGTCTCAGGAATCAATGGTAGCACTGAATCGAACATGTCAAATTCACCAAAGAAAAGGTGAAGACCTCCTCGAATGATCTTCTTCAATGGCAATCTGATTCCATTCTCTGAAATTCCACTTCACTTCTCAACCACGGTTAGGAAGACCAGGACGTATTGTTGAGATTGACGAGGTTATTTGGAGAAAGAGGAAATCTAAAAATGAAGACAGAAACAACAGATATGGATCATTTGCGGCATTGAAAGGACTGTGGATGGGGTGAAAGGGAACACTTTCGCCACAATTGTTCCCAATCGCTCGCGGAAGACTCAAAGTCCCATCATCCTTAACAAAATTCGACAAGGGACAACAACTCTACCTTGAAGACTCCTTTGTCGACGATAATTCGAACCGAGAATTTTGACAGTAAAGGGAACCCACGCAATGATCATGATTGTTCTTCATGCCCTCATCAAGACAGAGATTCTGAAGCTCAGATTCTCTGTAACAAAGCACAAAACATTTTGGAGTCCAATCAAACCATTTTGGTCCAACAAAACAATTAAACAATTTTGAATTTAACCCCCATGTGATCCCGAAAAAGCCTCATAATACCTCGTGTTGACCGCTTTTTTCATGTGTTCTTGTCGAATCTTCACAATTCGTGAACAGATTTTGATGAAATTAACAACAGAAACTTTCTTGGAGAATCTGATTTTCTGAAACAAAATGTGAGAAAACAATGTTGGGTATTCGGAAAGATGTAAAAAAAGTTATTTTTCGCTTGGAAAAATGTCATGAGCAGAATACTGTATTGTTTTGAGTGTTTTTAATCGTAATATGTTCGAAACACTGCTTTTTCTTCAGTCTCAGACAGATGTCTGGGAATGGAAAAATGATCGTAAAAAGGGTGGACAATGTGTGGTGAGCAATAGGATGAAGTTTTTAAGGACCTCTCGAGATCGTGTGGGAGTTTAAAATTTTTTTTTAGTTTGTTCTAAGTTTGACCAATTCCTTCGTCTATTTGAAACTTCCGTGATCTGACGCAAATTTTAAAACCTCCTGTCACTGACAGTCAGAACTTTTTGATGAAAAGTGATAGGTCACCCGCTTTAATTCATTACCTGCACAAAAATGGAATTCAGTCCCTTCAAAAAGCAGGATGAATACGAAACCCGGGTCAGTACCACTTTCAGACATCATTTGTCACCCATATTCCATATTTCACCAAACACATAATTTTATGGGTCTCACTTTTTTCGTGGGAGTTCATCTCGACCTAATCAATCACTTGAGATAGAAATCGAACCTCCAAAATAGGATCTCTGGTTTGAGGAGCCTATTTAAGTGCCTTTTTTTTGACTCTATCACTGATAACGAATGCCCTAAGCTGAAATGTTTAGGACCCATATTTTTTCAGAAAAAATTAGTATCCCATCAAACATCCATTTTGGTGAAAACTTCATGTCCGAACTATGTCTGGTTGTGGAGATATGATCACAACAAGTTTTCCGGTTCCTAAGCTTATTATACAGGGAAATCAGTTTTTCATTCTGAATTTTCACCCAGATCCCCCCCTGTTTTTTTATTTTTCAAAAAATTGTCATTTCGAGAGATAAACATCCCAAACAACCAGAAATGAAACGAGAAAGAAAAATCTTGAACAGGTGTGGAGAAATGTGGTCGCGAAGTTTTGATGCCCTAAGCTTAAATGTCAAGGACTCATATTTTTAGGGACAAAAAAAGACTCTTCAATAGGCTCCTCAAACCAGAGATCCTATTTTGGAGGTTCGATTTCTATCTCAAGTGATTGATTAGGTCGAGATGAACTCCCACGAAAAAAGTGAGACCCATAAAATTCGGAGTTCGGTGAAATATGGAATATGGGTGACAAATGATGTCTGAAAGTGGTAATGACCCGGGTTTCGTATTAATCCTGCTTTTTGAAGGGACAGTATTTTCACGATGGAACACATGTGGTTGAACTTAGAAAATAAAAACATGTTTGACTTTTTCTCCCAATACTTGCCCGGAAAACCTCGAACAAACGTCACCAAAATTATGGCAATATCTGTTGAAGGCCCGTATCTTCTGAACTAGTTGACCAATCTTCACCATTTTTTTTGAAATAAACCAGAACTCAGATGAACTTTCAGACAAAAATGAGTAAAAAAATACATGGTTTCGGAGTTTTTGAAAAAAAAACACGTGAACCACTGAAATAATTCACTGCCCAATGGACTCAGAAATCTGATAAAAGGTCCAAAACGTGAATCACCTCAAAAACTGTTCTGGGACTGCTTTTGGTGAAGATTGGTCGACTCGCCGAAAGAATAGCGAATTTGCGCGTGTTTTTGGATTTGGCTGTGTTCCCGTATCGCGCGAGAGTTTGCACAGTCACGCTTCATTCTCTCTGCATGTCCAAGTTGCAGAAACTTAAAGCCAATCAAATCTGAAGTTAGGGGGAACCTGTCAACCGTTTGTTTCAGGACGCCGCCGAAGAGTATTGTAGCTCACTCCTCCTGTTGTGTTTCAATGTTTTCATTGAATGACTTGAGATTTTTAATTCGCTTCTCTCTTAACGTCTTTTGATACGATTTTGCTGTCTGTATCTGCCTTAGCGCTGACGAACAATCAAGAGATCAACCCTGCATTTCGAGAGAACTGAGGGAGAGTGTTTGAAGATTTGAATCGAGAAGATACCTATCATCCACGAAACTCCACGACATCCCATTCCTCAATTCATTCCCTCTGTCGTCATCACAAAATTGAGGTTCGTCAAGGAGGAGGATGATCGATCTGAATTCATTGAGAAGAAGCGAGACCCATTTGGAGAGACTTTGCCAACATGTGACGACAACATCCGCCAGAGCGTGATGTTGTCCTGGCTCGTTCTTCCATATTTCTGCAAATCTAGCTTTTCTTTTTGAGTGATATGAAATGTAGTTGAAAGGTTGACGGATTTGTTTCACTGTTTCACCAAATATACCCTTCGAATTGTGAACATGAACAACGAACAGGAGGGCAAGACTGAGAGAAGCACAATGTGTTGTGATAAGGGCAAGAATACGTCTCCTGAGTTGTGATGCAACTCTGTTGTGAGCCCCCATCATGGAATTTGCACCGTCTGACGCAAATCCCACCATTTTCTGACATTGCAAATCATAAACGTCCCAAAATAGTGAGAACAGTCAGTTGACTCCGATGCGTTTCATCTGTTGTCCCATCGACAATAAGCGAGGAGCATGTGGTTAAACGAGGTTGTTCAAGAGCATCATCATTGAGAATGTCTCCAATGGATCGAGTCAATCGTAGTTGCACATCTCTTGACTTGACTTGTAATTCAGTTTGTCAAAACTCCGAGGATGTGTTATTCCAGAGCGAGATCAAAGATGGTAGTATGGAGAGTGCAATTTCCTCTTTCATTAGCCAATGGTGTTGCTGGATTCGATCTGCCAGTGTTTTATCGATACTTTTGCCGACTGCTTCCATCATCTTGCCAATTCGATTGTCTTTTTGTATGACCCATCGTCGCAGCGATGAATAGTGACATTGAGTCTTGACGTGTTGTGAAAGGATCGGTTTGGAATCAACACGGACCAGGGGACGGATGAGATGGTCCATGTGTCCTTCTCTTTTTGGAATCCACTCATTGCATACCTTACAAAGAAGGCCCCTCCCTCCAACATTTTCCCGGACAGATTTACCTGCCTCATTTGGCGTTAGATTGTGTTCGGTAAACATTTCATCAAGAACATCGTTGTTTGGAATTTGTTCCTTCTTCTGAAGAATGGAAGGTGTTGGAGTGACTGAACTGCTAGGCAAGGCTTCAAATATATGAGAATATGTGGGTTCCTCCTGGAGTGGAACGGATTATCGGCCCGCTATTCCACACATGTCGACATCCAGCAGTTGAAGTTGACCTTCTGGCATAGCAAGACTCCAACGAGTAGCACGAGTTAGCTCCCCAAGAATCTTCGTGGCCGAGATCCGGAGACCTGATTGATCAACAAAGCGACCCACAAACTTTCTCCAAATACAAACGATCGATATCGCCGCCACCAAGCAGTTGTCATCGCCGTGTTACTTCAATGGGAAAACGTCAGACTGCCGCTAAAAGGAATTCAGAGGAAAACAGCTCAGATGGAGGATCCTACTGTTGAAGACGTTCAGGATACAGTTTCCGGTGGAGAGTGAGTAGAGGATGTGCTGGAGATGATTCATGACCTTACAGATTTTGCGTTGAATCCCTGATGTCATCGACGGAGACATTTTTGATGATCGCCTCACCCAGCTCAATTCGACTCTTCTCAAGATAGAAGATGAGACAAACCATCTTAGAACGATGGGATATGATTCTCTTGCTCGTTCAGACACTAATTCCGAGAAAGGTCTGTCACTTCAACTTCTAACCCTTCAGGCGGGCGAATTGGCACATGGCGTTAATCGAGCACGATTAACACATCTTCTAAAGGTTAGAGCAAGGCCTCTTCACGACAAGAGGAACTCTGAATCTCAAAAAAAACAAAAGGCATTCTTCAATGACATTCACGAAGATGCGAAAAAATGGAACGAAGCATTCAGACGTTGCCAGTTTTTTCTCAAAGGCCCCATTCAGGGGCGCAGTTGGATTCAGGGAGAGACCGGACAAGACAAACGCTCTCATCAGTACACGACCTCAGTCACAATCGAATTGAGGTTGGAGATCGAATCAGGGGAAAAACCCCAAAACCGGTCGTTCGACTACACATTCCCCTCAAATCGTCCACAGTCATCGTCAACATTCCAATGGTCGAAATCCCCCGCCAGTCACAGTTTGAACTGCAGAGCGGGAACTACAGGTGGAGGATCGTAAAGGCACCACCGATCGGCATCATACGGGGGGACTGTGATTGGGATAAGGGTCGAGTGGACAAAGGTGGCCCTCCAACGCCTATTGCAAGGAAAAATGATGGATCGGGGCGATGGATTTTGGATTGCAGACGCGTCAACCAACACGTGAAGTGTCGGCATTTCAAAATGGACAGGACGAATACTGCATCGCGCAAACTCTTTCAAAACTGCTGGATGGCCACCATCGGTTTGACGCCAGTATACGTTCACACACTTTTGCACAAAACAGACCAACCATTATTCGCTTTCATAGCGAACGGACATTGTGCACAAAAATTTGGTGAAAATATCTCTTGATAGTCTCTCTCCCCCTTGTCCATGTAGATGAGTCGATTGGTCTTGAAATCAAGTCGTTCCGGTGCAAGATTCACACTTTTTACCAAAAGCCATCGACAAGCAAGATCCTCCATTTGCATTGACTAGAAGAATATGTGTCAGACAGCTCATTTCCAGAGTTTCGAGAATGATCGGGTTGAAGCTTATCCGAAGAGCAACAACATTCGGGACGTGAGATCGCTTCTGGGAGAAATAAGTTTCAGCAAGATTGAAGACCATTGCGGGTGGTATTGACAGAATGTCTTCAGGTATTGTCTGTGTTGGAGGAATGGCCTGAGTATTTCTTGGTTGGAATGGCTTGCTCTTCCCAAGGGAAGTGCGAGGGGAGGAGTAAGATGAAGGATCGGTGAGCGATCTACAAATCATCAAGCTCAATGCGGTGACACAGGTTTTTTCATATTTCGCCCGTTCTGATCTCTCTCGAATAGTGTTAGCCTAAATGAAGATAAAATGAAACAATGAATTTTCTGGATGAATGAGAGCAGACCGTTTTCAAGTCTCAAAACTAACTCACTTCATCACATCTCCTCATTTTTGAAGAGGAGAAACAGAGTGGTGATCGCCAAAATTTTCACCCTCAAATTCACATCAGTTTTTTTCATTGTTTCAATTGTACAGATTCAATTGATTTTGGATTATACAATCTGCAAAGTGAGAGTGAAATGAAGTGACTGGGATAAAAGGAGAAGAATTCATAGCGAAATGGTTGAACTTAATTCTGATGTCAAAAAGACTGACGCTTTTCCTTCTCGATGAGAACGGCAGGGTTCGCCACAACTCTGAAGTCAGTGATCGAGCTAGAAATCATCGTTCTCAACTATCAACGCCTATCACCAAAATCTCGAACAGTGAGTTGGATTAAACAACTCGATCGGCTGAAGGATGAAGCCGGGAGACATAGTAAAATTGGCCGGTGAAATTTTGAAGATTACTGGTGTTGAAACTGAAAAACGCAAGCCGGATTCAATGAACCACGCAGAACTGTTGCAGGAGGTGGCAAGGAGAGCCAGTTTAAGTGTGCAGTCAGGAGCATGGTGTACCTTGTTTTGGGGAACACTCGAGAAAAGGGTTCAATGATCGAAAAAAAAGATTGTCGAATTGAGATGAAGCCGACAACCCTCATCCAGCGATTTCCAAACGTATTCACCAGTTCAGACTCACTATTGGAGATTCTGGATGGTTGGGGTATCCTCTGTTCTCCGTGTTCAAAGCTATACCAGAATCATGTCAAAACCAAGAAATCATGGTAAATTGACACTTTAAGGAAATGATAATTGATAGTTTTTGTCCTCATTTTTATGTTTTAGATCATTTTTCAAGCATTTTGGAAAAGAATTGAGAGTCAGAAGTGAAGCCTAGGAAAGACTTCATTGTCGAGGAACTCCAAACAGTACAAGTGGTCAGCACTGTCTATCATCGATCGCTAGTTTATTTTATCAAAAGATCAATCAGAGATCTACCCATTTTGATTCTTTTGTCTCAACTTGAGAACACATCATTCGTTCAATTCCGATCTTTTTCTAGTGAAGTGAAATCAGAATTTCCTCAAAATAATGTGATTACTGCTGAAGAAGTGGGGATTCAGTCATGTCCTCCAAGTATCAATGTGCCTTGTCTTTCATTGTTGCAAACTGTGTAGGGGAAAACAGAAAAAGTGAGCTTCAAAGTAGTGGAAAGTTTTGTCTCTATTTTTGCTCACAAAGTTCACCCCTGCCAAAAAAACAGAATCAGCATGAGGAGGAGTAAGTTTAATGAGATTTCGAACCACTTTTGAAGTGGGCGAAAATTTGACAAATGTCACTGGGTGGATCACAACTTTTTCCTCATTTCAGCTCTAAACGTCATGAAAAATGAGAAAACGAACTTTTGCTCAACTACGAATCCGTCGCTTTCCCAACCAAAAAGTGAAGGAAATAGCCATTTGGCCCCGTGAATCAACAATTCTCACGAACGGCGCAATTCACGAATGCGTGATGACCGTCATCTCACATTTGGGAGATTTTTTATGATGTGTCCATCCCCTTTTTCTAAGGTTCGATCATCATGACCTCTAAATTTGTCACTTTAACGAACTCACAACGCAATCATTTGGCAAATGACATCAAACAGTTCGCAATGAACAAACTAGGTGATGAATATCAAAACATTTTCGTGTACATTCTCACAAATTGTGAATGGGGGGCAGAAATCAAGAATACAATTTTTTGTAGAGAAAAAGGTTCGTTATATTTGATGTTTATCTGTTCATCTGACAGAGAGAGAGTGGACGAGGCTTTTGGACTTGTCGAAAGCCTTTTCAGTCATGGATCATCATGATCAAATTGTGTTACTGCAAGCTCTCGTCTCACATTGGACCTCCGCAGAACTGTCACAGGCTGGATTCCCAGCAGATTCGAATACTCTACATCAACCTAGACGCTTGGCAAAGGAAGGTGTCTATAAAAAAATACATACCAATGTCGCCGAATTCAAATAAAGTATCAACCCCAGATTTGATCCAACTCTTTCAATGGATCAAACGTAACACGATGGTGTCATGTGAGACACAGGTGGTAAACGGTTCTCCAACTTTTGAAGAATGTCTCAGCTTGTTCGGCCCCACCACACAACCTCCACGTCTCCTCCCACCAGGCCAATTCAATCCATTCTTTGTCAAGAAATGGATTTGGGAAAGAAGAATGACACAAAGGACGAAAGCAAACTTATTCTGGGACTTCGTGAAGGATCTGCCAATGTCTCCAATAAAGATTGGTATGTTCAGAAAAGCCACGAGGAACATCAGGCGAGCCAAACGGCGCACGGATGTCTGTCCGAGATGCGATCGGCTCCAGTATATCCGAAAAGTAAAACAAGAGATGATGCAAAGAGGCAAAATCATACCAGATGAACTAATTTTGGAAGAAAAGATTCTTGAGATGCATCGAGAACATGCAAAGGCGCAAAGGGCAGCGATTGATCATGACATTGCAAATTGTGGTATGAATGAGGTTGTTTGCATGTCTGATTTCAAAGAAAATTGGAAGTTCTTTCTAAGAGACACTCAAGGGTCCAAGGAATTTAGGCATGGCTGACCGGCACTGACCGGTCAGTTTTCATCGAAAAGAACTGACGGTCACTGACCGGAGAAATTAGGGAACCCACAATCCAGAGTTACCATTTCTCCGAAGTGGATTCATCGAAAATAGCATTTCGCATCGATAACGTGAGTATTCGTGATCTGTCTTCGGATATGCAACGAATGTATAATTTTCACTTCTATTCATCTCTTACGAACTTATTCTTGGATATTTTTACCAGTTAGAAGGACAAAAGGCAAATGTGGGTTGCTCTTTGACATTTTTCGTCTTCAACCACAAGTTAAGTTAACACTCTTGTTTTCTCACTTCGGCTTTTTTTGAATCACAGAGTTTTGAAGAGGATTGAAACACTTTATGAATGAAGTAAAAACAACACCACTACTCATTGCTGTCATCACTTCTTTCCTCCCCACTTCGTGCCCACCAAATCGATGGCAGACTTTAGTGGAGGAGCACACGAATGATGAGTACTCTGACGGGGGAGGGAGAGCATTAGACTCTTGTTTGATGGGCGATGGATGGACGAGAGGGGTGCAGGACAGGGCGAGGGGCGAGTGGTGTGAAGGGTGTTGGGGACGGCGTGGTCAGGAGGGGTGGTGCCTTCAGGACGTCGGGTGCTTCTGCGGCAGCGAGGGGAGGAAGGGGGAGAACGAACGGTGAACTGGGAGTGGTCTGCTTTGTGGGTGGGGTGCGCTTGGCCTGCGGGAGGACCACCGAGAGTGGTCGATCCAGCACGTGCTGCGAGTCCGCTGATGGATTGGGATCGACAGCGAGTTTTGTGAAGTGCGGGAGGGTGAGGAGTTATGTTGGGGAGGGCTGTGTCCGTCCAGACGACGGTGCTGGAGAAGACTGACGGATCAGAAGAGACGAGCGGGGTTTGGAGGCTGGCTGTGTTCCAAGAACGGTGATCGTAGTGGGAAGCTTCTGCTCGGCTGGCTGAGAACTCGCCTCGTCCGTGCGGTGCGTAAGGAGGGGAGCAGCCGACGAGCTCCGAAGCACGTCAGCTGCGTCTGTCCTGTCCAGCTGGGGGTGGCGATCAGTGAGGTTGGGAGTGCTGACAGACTCGCCTGTGCTCTTCAGGAGAGAGAAGGGGAGCAGCGCGTGGCTGTTGAGGTTCAATCGCTGCAGTCCCAAGGTGTGCTGAGCAGGCTGGGCCGGTGTCTTCTCCAGCACCGCATGTGATCAATTAGGCGAGAGACAATTGAGCACGAGCTTTGGAAGCGGAGAGTACGGCAGGATCAGCTGTGTTGGGGTGCGGGGGGCAGTCGGGTTGGCAAGCGTGGCTGGCGATGCCGCTGGTTGTGTCGGGGAGAAGAACACGGGCGAAACGCTGGTGCCGACAGGAGGAGTGACAGCAAGCGACGGTGGAAGGGTCGGAAACAAAGAAGAGGACGGCTGGATGCCTTTCATCTGCAGAAGATGGGCGAGCGGGAAGGCGAAGGAAGTTGTTGTGAGGTGCGTGACGGGCGGCAGGGATGACTGTTTGTCAGTGAAGAAGAAGCTGCCTGTTCGTCCCTCGGGATCATTGGGCGACGACACAGGTGGGGGTGAACCGTTATTTCCCCACGACAGTGTCTGTTGGACAGATCCACACGATCGGTACCGAAATAGTGAATATGATAGGGTTGGGGGCAGAGGATAGAAATAGTGTGCAACATCAAGCGATTTAGTCTGTGGAACGGGCGGGAAAGAGCCAGACCCGGCGGTGATGTGAGGGGGCGTCGGCAGGATGGCACTGAGGTCTTCCTGGGCCATCAAGAAGCTTTCCCGCTGCGCTTCGAGTTTGTGGCGTTCGCGGTCTTCGCTGAGACGCCGACTGGCTGGAATAAACACTTTGGAGTGCACGGTCAGCGAAGACAGCGTCGATATGGAAGAAAACGGAGTGGATACTGAAAGGAGAGGTTGGGAAACATGATGAGAAGCAGAGAGACTTCATAGAACAATGATGAACACACTTTCCGGATTGGAAGGTTGTTTCGTGTCGATCGACAAGTCTGATGGCTCCGTTTTGGCAGAAAGCTGCGAGCCTGCCAGCGGTTGATATACAGTGTCGCGGATCCTGTGGAAAAACTGCTCGAAGTGACAGACGTCAAAGGGGAGCGAGTAATCAAGGAGCGACAGGAGGGTACGCTCCATATCGTTGAAGACAGTCGGAGCGATGCCTCCGAGGTGGGCGTAGTGCTTGTTGAAGAAAAATTGGTCGTCGAGATACTTTGTGGAGACAACGGTGCTGAAAGGAAGATGAAAAGGAGAGGAGATGAAACGCTGTGAGGAAGAGGGTGTGGGCGTTGTGAGAGGTGAAGCGCACGCCACAGTCTGTCCGGAGACACTCGATGTACAAAAGAGCGATCACGAAGCAGAAAGGAGAACAGTTCATTCTCAACATCAGTCTGAAAGCACAGAGGCGATCAAGGAAAATGAGGTAAAATGATGAAAAAGTGAAAGGAAAGTGCGTACAAATCAAGACATATTGACAGAGATGGTAAGTGCGGTGAGCTTTCGAAGAGCCAGATTGTGTCGGAGTCTTGGCTTGTGCTTGACTACGAGTCACGACGTGAAACCTGGTCGAGAGCATAAAGTTTCACGATTGCAAAAGCACTCGCTTCGTCAACATCGTGGAGATCTTTTGGGCTGTGTTTGTTGATCGATTCGTGGTATGTTGGTGAATGTGATGTGTGAGATCAACAATCCCATTGTTGTAGTTATCTCCATGATACGGAAAAAGGAGGCTTCCGATCGGCTTCTGCAAGCAAATCTTGATATGTATATCTGCTTGCTCGCAGAATTCTGGACTATAGAAAGTGATTTAAAGAAGTGCTGAGATCTGACCCTTTCATTTATTCCTGGGTGACACTGACCGGCACTTTTGGCCGGTCAGCCATGCCTAAAGGAATTCTATTCTTTCCAACAAGTGACACACCTCGGCTGTTTGGTTGTCTCTAACACGAACGGTTCGATTGATCGAAATTTTACCCATATTTTTTCAACAAACCTCAACCATGATGGTTTTTTTGTTGTTTCGGCATTCAATCGTCTGCTATCAACTCCTCCCTTCACAACAGCCACAAAAATCACCTTTATCTTCGATACTGGTACACATTTTCGGAATGGCGTCGTCCTCTGTAGACTGCTCTCCACCACGTCATTGGACCTCTCAAACAAGTCCATTCACGTGAGATTCTTGAATGAATGTCACGGAAAGTCCTATGTTGATGCATCCTTTGGAGAATTGACAAACCTGGTACGGAACAACCTTGGCGAACAAGTTATCACTACCATCCCACAATTTATTCAATTCTTAAAGCAACAACAAGCCATGGAACACCTGAGAGCAAATCACACTTTCATTCATTTTCAGCCAGAAACGCCAGGACCACTCAATTCGCTGGTTTTTCATGGTATTTCTTTATACCTGAATTACACACGTGATGCGATTCCAATCAAAGCAACAGGCCTTCCAACCGATGATCCGGATAGATGGGACACAATCATTGAATCATTCCGACTCAAGACACGAAACCATCCTGAAAAGGCGTTTCCAGAAGCAGCTCCACATTTCAGGAGTAGTACAAGTGAGCAAACACTAAACCAAATCAAAAATCGTGAAGAATGGATATCTCCGCTCAAAAGAATCCCAAAAAATCGTTCCAAAAGCTCAAAAAGGAGACGTTCTCCATCAACAGATGACGGAGTGACTCAGGAGGAAGAATCTGATCTATCAGAGACAGCAGATTCAGCTGCAGTCAGAAGAAAGGAGGCCTGGATTGACGGACTATACTCCCGACATCCAACTGTTGATAGACGTTGCACACCACGTCGAAGATACGACTGACGCAAACAGAACTAAGGACGAAAAAAATCGTAGTGAATCTCCTCCATCTCACTTTAAATCATTTTTTATGCTATTTTTCGAAAAACCAACTTCAGAGAATGACTGTGGAGTGTTTCGTTCCATGTGGACATATCATAGAAAATCTCCCATTTCTTTTTGTTGGTCTGTCAACTCTGGTTTCCTGACTTTTCTTAAGAAATATCTAATTGTGTTGTTTGCGACCCATTTTTATTACGATTGGTCGTAACCAACGACATTCTCTCACTTACAAAATCGCTAAGAAATGAATCAAATATATCTTCGATAAAAAAGAAGATGGTGATGATAAATTGAGGGCGATGAATCGGAGATTTCTCCGAAAAAGTCATTCATTGAAAACAATCTAAGTTGCAGGAACGTGAGTTCCGCAGTGGTGTTTCGAGTATTGGTGAATGAAGAGGGATAAATGAAAGAGGAAGAGGAAAAAATGAATTTAAATACGAATAAAGATAGTGATTCCATGAAGGAGATCAAAGGATGAATCATCTTGACGTGAACAGTAACTCTCTGTGAGGTGTGGAAACCCTTTGGCGTCGTGAGAACAACTATGTGCTCGATCAAGACAGGGTGAAAGAAGATGCATGACATGTCCGGAAGGATTGCACTCCCATGGGAATTGTGACGTGTTGTGACATGTGTGACGTGAAAATGAAGAGAGTACCCAGAGTGTGCTTATTGAGGTGGAGGAGGGAGTTCCAAGAGCTGTGGATGTTCCTGATTGGCTTCTGTGTGTGGTGCAACTGTTGTCGGAAGGACTCCAAGTGCGGCGTCTAACTCTTTGAGCGTGGGACGTTCAGACGGTTCGTAGGCGAGGCATGTGGTGATCAGTTCAGCGACAGATTTGGTGACTACGGCCTCCATCTTGGGGTGAGAACCAGCGACGATCTGGCGAGACGCGTTGATGGCGTCCAGCTCAGAGAACGGGATGTTGCCAGTCTCAATTTCCCACAAGATGAGGCCGAGGGAAAAAACCGACGCTTTCTCGAGGTTGATGGGTGTCTTTCCCTCGGCAACTTCGGGTGATTCCCAACGTTTCCCTTCATGAGGTTTTTCATCGAGAACTTTCGCTGTGTATGAAATCAGATCCTGTGTGCTCCGTCCCTTCCCTGGAGTGATGATCTGGATTTCTCCGCTATCGCTCACTGTGATCATGTACGGTGAGAGACGAGCAAAGATGTCAGCTTGGGGATTGATGTGTTGCAGACCTTGGAGTCCACGGATGACGTGTTTCAATGTTGGCTCTGATTTCAGTGTCATTTTGTTGGAACCGTGTAGTCTGTTGTAGAGTGTGTCCAGTCGTTTGGTCTCAGTTTCGACCAGATGTGGGCCACAGTTCAGTGCAATGACTTCGGCAGTGGGAATTTCCTCATGGTCGAGATCGGGGTTTCCGAAGAGGTCGCCCTTTGCTACTTTGGTTTTTGATTGGGTGGGATCTTCAGACTTGTGATGATCGAATTCGTTGAAGACAGTGGAGCCGTCATTTTGCCAGACCGGCTCCTCAAACTTGATCTCGTCGAATTGGTATTGGTCAAGTTCTGTGGAGAGCAGCTTCTCCTTTGTCTTGTTTTTCTGTTTCCTCCGTCTGCAGATGAAGATGGCGATGAGGAGGAAGAGGAGGAACAGAACACCAATCACTCCGAGGATGATCGGCAGGATGGTCTTCATGGCTTGGCGCAATTGCGATTTCCTCTCGTCCGAAGTACTTTGTTTGATGACGAATGAATCTGTGTACTGACCGTTTCCGTACACCAACCGACCATGCCAAGCACTCGCAACTGGAAGTGCTGAGAGAGTTGATGATGACAAATTGAGTTGGATGACTGTTTCAGTCCATTTGGAGAAGTTGAGAGAGGAAATTGGGAGGTCAACACTCTCCTGTGCGTTTTTCCTTGTTGGAGCAACTGAGAACACTTCCAGCGACAATCCACATGGAATCATCTTCTCACCGACAATGGACACATTGAAGGAAACAGATGTCTTCGTGGATTTCTTTGTTGACAAGCCTGACTTGAGCGTTGGAATGAAGAATGGAGCTTGAATCTCCTTTGTCCCATCAAAGACTGTGCAGCCGGTCGAATCCACCGAGATCCACAACGAAGCATCCTCATTGTTCGAGTCAGCGGCTTTTTGAGTGATGCGTGCGTTGTCTGTACATTGGATGTTGTGGTGGACTGATGGGAAGGTCGCGTTGAGTGCAGAGTTGTCCTCAAATTTGACCGAGTGCAGTGTGAGGTTTCCTCCCGAGATTAAAAGTGCTCCCTGTTCCAGAGATGTGAAAGACGTCGAGTATATGTGAGACTGGCAGTCAGTGAGGGTGATGAGACCAGATTCCCACTCACAGAGATCTGTGTGTGCTTCATCCACATTGGGTGTTTCGAACGAGCTTGAGCGCATGGTGAATTCTGTCTCTGAGAGTGAGATGAGCGTTGACATGATGTTCGATGAGAAAGAGACATCAGTGAACACAACTGAAACAGGCTTCGAGAACACGAGAGGAGTTGGGTGAACGAAGGTCGAGATGGAGAAGGAAATACGGTTGAATGTGACCCAGCCACCTGTGACTTTCACCAACATGCACTTCAGAGGAGTCGAGGATGAGAACGTCGTATTTTGGAGATCAACAGCTCCACATTCGATTGAGATGGCACCATTCTCTGATGTCAGTTGCGAGTCGCTCATATCGAGCGTGAGGGAGTTGATTGCGAGAGCATCTGGCTCGTCGAAGGCATTGTTCACAATTTGACCGATGGAGGCGAATTTTAACGTTGCCGATAGTTTGAGTGGAGCTATTGTGAGTGGATCTCCATTCATGGTGAAGGCAGACGAGATCGTAGCCGATGTTTTGATGTTCACGACTCGAATCCCAGACAAGCCGACGCCAGACTCGATCGAATGGCACGGAAGTTCAGTACTTCCGCAGAGGGGATGATCTTGTGTGGATGGTGTAGTCGAGACAATGATGGAAGTGTTACTTGGGCGAGGGTAGAAGCTATAGACAAGTGAGTATGGATTGTATGTTTCGAGATATTCCCATGCATCAGCTTCCTCAATGACACGGACTGTATCCCAGTTGTGAGTGAGTGAGAATGTCCCTGTCCAACTGTTTGGTTTGAAAGTTGCACCGTTCTGTCCGCTTAAAACGATCCAATCCTCGTTGCCAGCAACCGAACATGCTTCAAAGATTGTGTGTTCCATGGTGACACCATAAGTTTGGCACAAAATGGCTTCGAGAACACTGCCCTGCCCACTTTGACGCTCGATCTCTTCGAAGAGCGAGTTGCTGACGAATACTGAACAGTTCGCTTGGATGAGAGGGTGATCTGCGAATGTGATGTTCTTGACGATGGCCATGATGAGAGAAAGAGAGCCTGCGTGAGTCGACTCGATCAAAGGTGACGCAAGTGAAGCGCCTTTCCCATCAAAAAGGACGGTATCGAGAAGGAGACTTCCAGTTCCCAACTGAAGGAATGAGACAGCGGAGCTTGGATTCTTCGACTTCAAGGTGAGCGAACGGAGAGTGGCTGATCCAGATGTCACAACAACGAGCGAGTTGGATGAAGGTGCCGAAGAAAGTGTGACCGTTTTCTTGGCCTTTCCTCGAATAGTGACTCGTTTGTCATTCACCTCCAATACAGCTTCTTGATACTCTCCTTCTTCCATTTCAATGATTCTGCTGGCGAGTGTCACATCATCTTTCTCCTTCTGGACACAGAACGACAAACTTTTGGAGACAGTCCGGCAGGAGATGAGAGGAAGTCGGCAATCTTCGGAATCCTGAGAAGAGGTGTCGACACCGAGGACGGAGAGAGGGATCAGATCGTTGTCTGGTTTATTTCCGATCACCAGATGGTGGAAGTTGCTGTCAGAGAAGCAATCGACGATGGTGTCATTGCTGAGAATGCTTCTCCAACCGTCGTCAGCGAACACATCGTTAACATCAGCAGCTTTGTTTGACGCGAAGTAGCACGAACTCATCTGGATTGTGGGAGCTGATGGAGTATCGAGGAAGATCGCTCCTCCTTTTCCCGTCGACGAGCACGAGACGAACGAGACTGCGATGAGAGACAGAGTTCCACGGTTCACTTTGAGGTTCAGTGCTCCACCATCACTATTTGAGGAGCACGATGTGAAAGAGGTGTCCTTTCCTGAACACCCGATCGTCACTGTCTGTTGGGAGTCGATGGTGAGTTTGATTGGGTGAATTCCGCTGTTCGAGGATTGGGACACTGAGAGATTTGAGAACGTGGTTCCTGAGATGCTCACATTCCCATTTCCTTGGATGAAAGACGAGAGCATTGTCCCATTGGAGATGACGCTGTCGGTGAGTTCAACAGTACCTTGATTCAATCTGACAAAGGAGGTGACCGACTGCGTTTGGAAGTTGAGGGTGAGACTTTTGAGAATGAGAATTGCGGATTGGCTGATATCAAACTCACTTGCTGTGGATGTGAGCGTTGAGATTGGGAGTGTTGTGGATGCCAGTTGGGTCTGTCCACCGCTCAGAACGAACAGAGGTTTTGACCGAGCTACAGAGTTCGTTTGAATTGAACACAAATCGTCAAATGAAATCAACCCATTTGACACTGTGCACAAGGTGGTCGGAATAGTTGAATCAGCTGATCCAAACCTGCAGGAACTGACTGTGAGAGAACCACCATCAACTTTCAACAAGGATTGAGTCGGAGCTTCCGTTGAGCTGAACACGAACTGCAGGCTTTTGAGGCGGAGTTCCCGTGAGTTTGGAAGTGAGAACTGACCAAGGAGTGAGACAGTAACAATTTGAAGAGAACTGTCACCATCGATTGTTTGCGATGCCTGAAGTGGTGTGATGGATGTTTTGAGTGGAACGGCTGTTTTGAGGAGAACGACTTTCGACTGTTCTTTGAGTGACAGGACTCCTCTCTCAAGTGAAGCACAGGGGAGATAGTTGCTTCCACAGTGAATGTGATCCCAGAACAACGTATTCACAGCCACGTTTCCAGTCAAATGAGGATACAAGAAGTACGAGAAGGGACCATTTCCGTGTTCAATTCCTGTGTCTGATCCCCACACTTCTTCCATCGATTCCGTATCGAGGCTCAATTCTGGAGGGATGGTTGATTGCCAGCTGTCATGGGTATTGAGTGAAATGAGAGAGGCTCCACTAATATAGACTTCGTGTGAATCTGTCTGGACTGATGTCTGAAAAGTCAGAGCTTTCATCACAACATCACCTGACCCAAATGTTGGTTTGGAGAGGTAGACACAACGTCCGACCTTCTCGATTGCACAGTCACAAGAAGTGAACAGAACTTCGTTTAATGCGATCTTTCCAGAGGCATCTGCAAGAGCGATCGAGAGAACTCCACCGTTTTGGCTCGACGAGCATGACGTGAAGTTTGTTTTCGAAATCGAGAGTGTGCTCTTGATTGTTCCTGAAATGATGGAACCAGAAGTGGAGCTGACGAAGCCAGAAACTGCACAGGAGTTGATAGAGAGAGTCGCTGACTCAGAAACAGTGATGAGAGACAAGACGCGCGACTGAGAGCCGGAGGAGATGAGTGCAAGCGATGAGAATTGCAGCGTGCCTTTTGCGAGGATAAAGCCACAAGAAACGTCGACTGTGATGGTTTGAGTCGAAAGGTCTTCTGAGCGGATGATGGTGGACTTTTCAATCGTAGTGATGGTTTTTGACAGAGGTAAGGCAGATCCAACAACGACTGTTTCAGTCACTCCTTTGGCGACACTGTAAGAATGGGGGAGAGAAGAGCACGGGAGTAGAACATGCCCACATCGACTGTGATCAACTCCACCAGTCTTAACACTCAACTCAGAACCCTCACATTTATTGACGAGATAGAGAATCGACGCATGCTCGTTCTCGTTTTCCAATACAATCGAGTCTCTTTCAAAGGTGTCGAAGACAGTGGTGTTTCCCGATGCCCGAGTGAAATATGATCCACTCCAGTTGGGAAGATTGACTGAGTCTAGATTGTGAATCCCCATCGATACAAAGACATCTCGCCCAAATTGCGTAGAACCACACTGATTGAGGTTGTTAGGTTGGGTGACGACTCCGAACGAAAGATGTGACAGAGTTGGTTGTGAAGTTGCGATTTGGGATGCAGTGAGCGAGGAGAGATCAACGAAAATTGCTCCACCATTCTCGCTCGACGAACACAGCGAGAACGACGTGTGAGTCACTGACAGAGATCCCGTTCCAGACACTTTCACATGAAGCGCTCCTCCATTCCCGCTCGACGAGCAAGATGTGAATGACGTCGTCGTTGAGGACGATCCGATTGTGAGGGACGAACCAGATCCAATCGAGGAGTGAATGGTCGTGCCACTCGCAGACCCATCCAAAACACTCGATACTGACGATGTCGAGACATTGTTCCATGTGATGATTCCTCCACTTTGGGAAATCAACGATGACCCTTTCAGACTCAGCTTTGTCGTGAAGTCCAGAACGAGTGATGTCACTGAAAGGGTTCCAGACGAAACGAGAATCACATTGGAGACGTGCTCAGCGGAAGACAGAGGGTTGGTGATGGTCACAGTCGATCCCACATTCAACACTCCTCCATTCACGGTCCACACTGGCGAGGCAATTCCTGATGCAGTCAGGATGAATTTCAGCGACGAGAACGTCACTGTGCCTGTCGATATTGTGATCCCCTTTCCCGACAGAACAGAAACTGAGCGGATCGAGGCATCATTTGAGGCGATCGATGTCGAGCCTGCTTTCGATGTGATCGAGTTGTCCAGATCAATTGAAGAGCGGACCTTCACTGACGAGCCTACGAGATTCGAGTATCCTTGACTTAATGACGAACACGGAAGGACCGATTGGCCACAGATTGCGTTTGATTCTCCATTCGACGAATCCACAAACACATCTCCAGACGCGTAAGCAAACAGAACATGTAGGAGAGACCAGCGTGTGTCTGACTGCGCTGAGAATGCAATCAGGTTCTTTTCGGATTCTGTGAATGCAACAGAGTTCGCTGGGGAGGACAGATAGCTGCCGGTCCACTTGTCAGAAGTGAGGAGCGAAGGAATCTGAGCTTGAGCGAGAACAACAAACACATTTTGACCTTTCTTCGACAACCCATTCGAGTTTGCTCCGAGAGAACCAAATCCAACTGAGGTGAACGTGAACTGGTTGGATCCCATCGATGAGAGATCGAGAGAGACAGCTCCACCATTCTCGCTCGACGAACACAGCGAGAACGACGTGTGAGTCACTGACAGAGATCCCGTTCCAGACACTTTCACATGAAGCGCTCCTCCATTCCCGCTCGACGAGCAAGATGTGAATGACGTCGTCATCGAGGATGATCCAATCGAAACAGTTTGATCAGAAGTCACAATTGATGAGATAGCATGGGCTTGTGTGTCGGACGAGTCAACGAGAGAAGTGAATGTTCCAGCAGGAAGTGTGATACTGCCTGTTCCATCGATGAGCGAGGCTTGCAGCTTCCCCTTCTCGAAAGTGCAATCACTCAGAACGACTGCACCCCCATTCAGTGCGACCACTGATGATACTTTCTTCTCTTGCATGTCAAGTGAGAGGCTTGTAATTGTGAGGACTCCATCCGTCACAGAGAACAGAGTGGCCGATGAGAACGTGTCAGTCGTCGGAGTGCATGCAATTGAGCAGGAGTCAATTGACGCTTGTCCTCCTGCGAGATCCAGAATCTTGGTTGGTGTCGCATTCCATTTCAGTTCGAGTGATTTGACAGACAACAGACCACTGGTCGACGTCGAAGGGATGGAGAAGTGCCCATTGTTCATGTGGAGTGAAGCAGTGTGTGCGGACTTCTCAACATCGAGCGAATACTGTCCAATCACCAAAGATGAATTGAAGAGTCCAGAATCAACGATCAGAATTTTGAATTGTGGGACACCTGTGGCGGTTGAGTCCTCCAGCAGACGCGAAGTGAGACGAGTGACGGTCTGGCAGGGACTGAGATCCAAACCACATCTGAGTGAATCGTTTCCTGTCGACTTTAGATAGCCTGTGGCGACATCGAGGAGGAAGAGGACGAGAGGATGACGGACAGTGAGATTGGTGTCTTCGAATCCTTCGTACTTAGCGAGGTCTGACTCTGAGAAAGGGGCAGAAAGGAATGCCATCGATGTGGATGTGATTGAGGATGCGAGAGATGGGGCTTGAACGAACAGAAATGGCTCAGCTGCTGGTTGTGAAGTGGACGAAAACAGAACTTTCGAGAGAGTGAACACGGAAGCTGTGTCCTTGACGAGGATGTGGACAGCCTGACCAAGCCCAGTCGTGTTCTCCGGTTTCGACGAGTCAACCAATGCTTCGCAGTTGGAGAAGGACATTCCTGTTGTTCCGGTCATCTCAAACCTGCCTGTCTCGTGCAGTGTGACATGAAGTGCTCCTCCATTCCCAGTCGTTGAGCATCCCGAGACAGATCCATCAACAACGATGAGAGACTTTCCTGCTGGAACAAGAGCGTTCAACACGCTTCCGTTTCCTGTTGATACGATGTCAGTGAAGGAACACGATGTGAGTTTGAGATTCCCTCCTGACTGTGCGATGAGAGTGGATGCTTCGAAAGTGGTGACTGTTCCTTGTTCTCCGAAGAAGCATGAATTGATGGTCAATGAACCTGCAGAGATGGAGAACGCTGATGTTGACCGAGGACTCTCCAAGATGAACTTTTGGTTCTGAAGGATCAGAGTGTGATCGTTTGTTGAGACGACAAGGCTTCCCTCTGTCCCGACGAAGATTGATTGGTCAGCGTTCGACATGATGGAGCCAGTTGTGAGTGTCAATACAGAGAATTTCGTCGTCAATGTTGTGTTGATTGTGTCCGAGCGTGATAATTGAAGCGTGGTTCCAGACACCTTCAATTTCGACCAGCCATGAACCAGTGTTTGGCAGGGAAGCTGTGAAATGCCGCAGTTGACATGATCTTGACCGTCTTCCTTGACATCGAGGGTGAGATGAGAAACAGTGTGGGGATACCAGTAGTACAGAAGACTCCATTCATTTGATCCTTCCTTCCCAAAGAACTGTGCTTTCTCGGATGTCGTGAACAGGCGTCCTGTTGGAAGTGGAAGTTGTGATTTGAATGGGGCGAAGGAAGTGTTTCCAGCAACAGTGGAGAGAGAAGAGGCTTCGACATAAATGATCGTTCCCTTTCCTTTTGATTCGATTTCACTGAAGACTGAATCATTATCGCGAATGAACGTCGAACCAGTGCAGAGGTGGACGAGTGTCCCAGCCTCCTCTGAGCCGAAAGAGAGTCTTTGGAGTGTTGAGGCTTCGAGTGCCAACGTGGCACCATTGTGGACTTCAAATACTTTTGTTGTGGTCGCAGGTAGAGAAACCTTCGAGTCAGATCCAATCAGACAGGTCT
The DNA here is from genome assembly GCA_033064195.1 of Blattamonas nauphoetae. NCBI lineage: Eukaryota > Preaxostyla > Oxymonadida > Blattamonas > Blattamonas nauphoetae. The sequence continues at coordinate 85,260 of JARBJD010000031.1, forward strand.
TCAGTGAGACAGTTCCGAGTTGAACCACAAATAATGTGGGCGAAGTGCATGACGAGTCCACCAGGAATTGGATGGTATTGAAGAGGAGAACTTTTGAGGCTCCATTCATCACAAACGATGCTGCGTCATTCAGTGTGATAGTCCTCTTCGTCGAGCTTGTCGATTTGATCTCCAGCGACGATGTTCGGGCGACGCTCTCGACGATTGATCCATCTGTCGCCATTTCGAGGACTGACTGAAGATGAGTGTCGACAGAAGAGATTCCTGACTGAAGTGTCAAACACGGAAGCCGTGTTGTCCCACATTTCGGGTGAGTTGTGGCCTGGTCTGATGATGAGGACATACGAATTGCAGAAGCGGGGGATGGGAGAAGGTAGAACAAAAGTGGTGTTGTCTGCCACATGTCGGTCTCTGTCTTTCCTTTGTCCAATCCTGAGAAGTGCTCGAGCAGGGTCGAATCATTGAAGGACCCTGCCCATCGAGCTGGAGTCACTTTTGTTTCAATTCCCGTTGTTTTGATATGAACCAGAGAACCGTTTGGAGTATTTGTTCGAACACAGTTGGTGAATTTGACAGACTTAACTGAGATTTCGCCCTCTGTCTCAATCTCGATCACAGAGCTGGATTTCATGCTGAGAGACATAAAACTCGTCGAATCGAAAGTGAACGGCTTGTCAGTAGCAGATAAACTGACGACAGGCAACGAATACACAGCGGATGTCTCTGAAGATGAGTTGAAGATGCAGTCGTTGATCGAGACGGGACCAGTGCTTGTTCTGATCATCGATTGAATGTGTTCCACACCTCCCTCGCTGATGATGGCAAGATTGTCGAGTGCCACGCTTTCACCTGTCGCTGTCAGATCAAACAGGCCGTGTTTGGAGGGAGCGATGTAGTCGATGTTGCTGACGGTCATGACAGCCTTCTCTTCGATTGTGAAGAGGAACGGTTTTTTAGCTGCAGTTTCATTTGTTTTGACGAGTGTCCGAGTGATGGTTGATGTTTTCTGGTTGGATGTTGTTGTTCCAGTTACTGTGATGTCTTGTGATGCCACAACAATGTCGTATTCGTGGTAAGTCATGTTCCACAGGTATTTGATGTTCATTGGCATCAGCGTGTTGTTTTTGTACTTTTGTGTGAGAAACCGAATTCCGTATCTCACCGTTGAACAATAAGACGATGTCCATTTGCAGTTTTCGGTGTCGCTTCCACTGACGCCAGTTGTCGGTTCAACGACAGACCCATTGACAGAGATGATGGGGAATGGAACGCTGATGCCAATCTCCTCCTCGTTCGCCAGCTCCCTTCCTTCAATCACCACGTGGTGCTGGTCGCTCAACGATCCACCTCTGAACTTGGGGAGGTCCTGAGTTGGGACACTCTCAAACAAGGACTTCTCGACGTACAGATCGTTCCCTTCTGCAGCCCGATTCTTCTCAAATCTCGCGTCATCAGAGTTTGTCGTATAGAATGCTATCGGCTGAGAGGAAGTCGATGTGCCTTTGACATAAATCGCCCCTCCTTTCCCAGTCGGATTCTCCGACGTTCCATCACCCACAGCTACACATGAATGGAATGTCGTTCCGGATTTGGCTGAGGCCACGTGGATTGCTGTGATGTTTCTGCTTCCGTTCAGTTCGACATACAGAGCTCCTCCGTTCTTCGCTTCGCACAGCTCGAACATCGGATAATAGATACGGACAGAACCTCCCACAGAGTTCAGGACAGATCCATTGGAGCTTGTGATGAAGCTGTGGAATTTCATGTCCTTCAAAGTGATAAATCCCCCAGTGTTTTCGATAAGTGAACACCCTGTTTGGCTGTAAGGTCCACTCTTCGAGATGGAAACTTCACCGAAGTAGAATGATCCATCTTTGACAACGAAGAGTGGGCGAGTTTGAGACAGAGAAGTCAAATGCAGTGTTCCTTCGCCGAGTGAAAATGCTGAAGAGGAATCCTCGACCTTCACAAATGGCATGTCAATGACGTGATTGAGATTGAACTGGCATTGCCAGATGTTCAATGAACCTCCGTTCCGCAGTCGGAAGAGTGGCTCAGTAGTTTGGGGTGTGCATAAGATCGGAAGAGATCTGATTCGGATCTTCTTGTTGTTAAAGTCGTGTGGGTTCGTCAGATGCCATGGGGAACCCGAAACTTGGATTTGGATAGTTGCTCCGGTTCCCTCACATTGATCAAGAATGTCGTTGAAACTCGAGAAATATGAGAGAGGGGTTCCTTGTTCGATTCGATAGGCGACTGGATGAGGCATTCCTTTTGAACTGAACGAGAGGTCGGGAAAGAACATATTCTTCGGTGTGACTGTTGTCCCACTCTCCTGCCCGATATGTGGTTTTGTGCTGTTAGATCGACAGTTCGTGTTGATGGAAGGTTGCGTAGTGAATCCTGTCATGAACACATCGTTTCCCTTTCCTCCTGTCTGGATGAGTGCGGAGTTGTTGATGAAGATGAGAAGGCTTTGGGTCACTTTGCTTGTACTTGAACCGACAAAGTCACAGCATCCAGCTCGACCAGATGACGAACAGTTCGTAAAATCACTTCGATCGATTGCTATGGTGCTCGTTGAGGATGAGTCCATGCATGTCCCTCCAGAACCGCTCTGTCTGACGAGATTGTAGAACCAGCAGTGATTAAACGAAACTGTCGTAGAACCAGAGAACGACATCACTGCTGTGCTCTTCAGAGTCATCGATGCAAATGTTGAACAGCGAACAGCCGCATTTCCACCAGTGAAGGAGAAGAGGTATGCATCGTGATTCGTGATGTCTTCCAATTCGACGTGGCTGAGTCTAGTCTGTCCTGCTGTCATTGTGAGGAGTGTGGTTGAGGGTGTGGCTGGTTTGATGTTCATGGCAGAGAGTGTGATGTTTCCTGTTGATGTTATTCCCCCTGTTGTGAAGGTAGTTGGTTTTGTGTCGTTGGAAATGAACCCGCGTCCCTGCAATTCAAACGACTTGTCTGTCGTTCGTGATGAATCAGTGAACATGCCAAGTCCCAACTCGATGAGAGTGAAGGCTGCACCGACTTTTCCAAATGCGGTATCGATCGTCGAACATGGACTCGCTTCAGAACATTCATTTCCTTTTGCTCCGATTTGAACATGCAAAATCAAGCTGGCAGCGCCTTTTCCAGCCGATGGCAGAGGGAGGATGATTTCCTGCTGTGGATGGACTCCGTTTTGGAGTGTATTGTCGTAGTACGCGATTCGAGGGAGAGCACTCGTTGATGTACAGCCAATTGTATTGGCAGTGGAGACTGCATTGGCGGTGTTTGTTCTGATCTGAATGTCATTCCCTCGATATGATGCGAGATTGTTCAGATTGTCTGTCTGATTCGCAGTGTTGTTGATGAAAGCACAGTCCTCGTGATAGCTGTGATAAGGCCAATACAGTTTGATCGCTCCTCCAAGCTTCCCAGCACTGCAGTCTTTGAAAATACAACGAAAGCATTTGTGATGGGCTGTGTAGAGAGTGAGGCTTCCTCCTTCATTGGCGGCCTTGTTCGCCTCGAAGAGAGTGTCAAAAATGTGGATGAGATGGACGCCGTTGTGGTACGCCACAGCTCCACCGCTGCCCGACGTGCTCTGTCTGAGGAACCGGCAGTGTGCAATTTGGACATAGGTTGTTGCTTCTATGTTTCGGATGGCTCTGGTGTTGGAGTAGACATCTTCAGCAGGAGTGGTGAAGAGGCAGTTGATGACATTCAATTGCAGAGGACGGACTGTTTTGATTTGAGTTTCATCGTTTGGAGTGTTGTCATTCTGACTATATGTGAAGTTTGACGAGATAAGTGTAATCTTTGGGAAAGTGCCAGTTATGGCTTCAACATTCACAGAAGTTGCACGAGTTGCACCAACTTTGGATGTGAATGAACATCCGTTAATTTCCAAGGTTCCCGTGAAATTTGAAAAATAGATAAGGGATGTTTCCTGAGTTGGTGTATTCGTGGTGAGGTTGCAGAGACTAAATAGAAAAGATCCGCTTTGTGCGTTGAATGCATATCGATCTGTTGGACCTGTAATGGTCTTATTCTCATTTATGGTTGTCAGCTCATTGTTGACGTTCAAACAATTGACAATGCTTGTGTTGAGGCAAAGCGCTGACGAACTATGGTCAATTCGCGAAATAGCAGTTCCATACAGTGCGTTATCCACGGAGGAGAAATGGCATTGAGCCAGTTTCTGCTTGGTGACAATTTGCGACTGTCTGGTTGTTTGAGATGGACTTGATGTCAGATTGAGGAGTTCGCAAGAGAGAAGTGAAGCCGATAACGATAAATGAGACTGATGTGATGATGTGGATGAGGCAAGCCCGTTTGATCCCACAACTTCAGATGACATGAGTGTCAACGATGAAATGACGACGTCTGCGGAAAGTGAGGACGACTTTGGAAAATCAATCTCAGAAAAGGATCCGATAAGTGGGTATGTGCGGTTGACAGTGCAAGCAACCAGTGTGAGAGTGGAATATGATTGAGGCGACGAGGTTGTAAGAACGAATGGTGAATGATCTGCTTCTTGAAGGAAAATGACGCTTTCCGCAGTGATATCTGCCTCTTGGATGACGGCAAAGCGGGGGAGTGATTCCTTACTCGTTCCAAGATGATGGTTCATTGACCGTGGTTCCCGAAGGCTGGCTGTGAATGAGGTGAAGTGCAGAGTGGAATTCTGAATGATAAAAATGGATTTCCACATAGATGGTTGACGAGGTTGGCCATTCATATTTACAGCTTCTCCTGGGTTTGGTAAGTCTTCCGAGGCGAATGATATGGTGACCTTTGTGCTCCCGATGATGGAAAAAGGCTCGGCAAATATCCGAATGTCATGCCCAGAATAGAGTCCATCTCCGAGGAGAAGCTTGCTGCTTTCATTCTCGGTATTTCGAGATGCTCGCTCGAAAATGGTTGTGAGTGGTATGTGTGATGAGTCAATGGAATGAGGAAGTGTTTGAAATGAAGAAAATAAATATAAAAGAAAGGGGAGGACCCAATACATGTCTGGATCCTTTCACGACCAGAGGAGAATTGACGACGATCCTGCCCATATCTACTCAAATCATTGGCAAACAAGAGACTCAATTGAAAAATACGGTCGTGTAAAATTAAACCAAGTGAATAGAGTTCAAAGAGATCTGTCCGAGAGACAATGAACTTGAAGGACAAAATGGGGTATCGTTCGATCGAAAATAAACAATGCTATGCACACTGTTCCTTATTATTTCTCCTCTGTCCTATTGTGTCCATTCAACATCATTTCTCAAATCTCCTCTTCTGTCATTCGCAAATATAGTCAACAATGATCAGAACGAACGAAACACCCTTAAAATCGACCATTCACAAAGAATAATGCTCCCAAACAGCACTCTCTTTGCCTCAAACTTTGATATTTCATCCACAACTCTTGTCTTAATTGGACATTCCACAGTCGTGATTCCATCTGTCCAAAATCCGACAATAGATCCGTCTCCTTCAACACAGACTGTCAATCCCATGCTCTCCATCCGTAATTCCACACTTTCTGTCCATTATTTATCTTTCAATTGTAGCTGGCCTGGAACGAAGGTCTGTGACGTGGAATCTTCATCACTCGAACTCTCTGGGTGTACTCTCACGTCAAATTCGCAATATTCGCCATTAAGTGTCACAAAAAGCATTCTCCCGTATGGATCATCCATTTCGTTCATTCGCTGTTCTCACACGTCATACTTAACCAACGCACTTCCTCCCCTTGTCCATCTCTGTCCATTTGTGACAAATCCGCCATCAACAACTCAAATTCCGACTCTTTCTCCGAATCCAGATGTTATTCAAGACCATTCTGTGATTGTTCGCGTGTCTGGCTTCAAACTTCTCTCCAATCAACTTCATCTCGCCACCGGCCCGATCATCGACTCCCCAAGCCTAAATCACCCAAACCCCCCGTTTTTTACGAAAGTTGAGTCTTCTCTTACACACTCTGTGATCTACAATACAACTAGCTCCAAAATCACCGAAACACAGAAACCCTCTCCACACTTCGTCCAAAACATCATCTCGTCGGCAGTTTCATCAAGCACAAACCATCTCTATGGAACTGCCTGTTTCGACATGAATGCGGGAGGAGGACTTCTCTGCAGCAACACCACTTTCAATCATATCGTCACGAACAATGAATTTCAGAACTACAGTTTTCTGCACTTCAAGGAACAGATGTCCTTCCCAACAGACAAAATTGTTTCCTTCTACTGCTGTTCTTTCAAGCGATGTTTTTCATCCTCAGCTGGTGGTGCCATCTTCGCTTCGAATCAGACCCACTTTGAAATTCACCACTCTTCGTTCTCGGAATGTTCCTCGCTCTCGACAGGAGGCGCTGTCAACTTCCATTCGAACTCCGGAATGGATTCCGGTGTCTACCTGGGCGCAACAGTGTTTGCCAGATGTTCAGCCAATTTCCAAGGAGGGTCTCTCTTTGTGATGAATACAACTCTCTTCAGATTCGATCTCTGCTCCATCAGAAACTCGACGAGCAGAGGAGACAGTTTTGGAGGCGGTGCCCTCTCTCTGCGCGCACTCCAATATGACATTGGCATTTACCGGTCTGCCTTTGAACAGAGCTCTACAAATGGAACCACAGGAAGCGGAGGAGCGCTCCAAATCCATTATCCACCCACCGGATACATCACCCTTCTCGACCTCATATTTCGAGAGAACTGGGCAGGTGGAAGAGGAAACGATGTCTTCTTTGCCTTTCCGAAGGATGTTTGCGAATCCATCATCTTTCAGTTTGACTACTCGGACTCCACATCCAAAGAGCCGCAAGTGGTCTTTAGTGATTCACCCTCTCTCCCACTCCCTTTTCCCTCACATAAATCAGAAGTCCTTTCATTCAAAGGTGTCAGAGAGCAAGGCGGCTATCGCGTGAATTTCACGCTGAATCTCTCGACTCCGATTTCCAATCTCCCAATTCTCGTCGTCATCAGCAACGACATCACACCGTCACAAGCAGCAATCACAGGAGAACGCCTCCTCCTCTTCGATTATGTCGACGACAATGTTGCAGAAGGTACCTTTTCAGTTGGAGACGAAGGGCTCCTCGTGGAGCCTCTCTCGGACTACGCCATCCTCTCAGTCTCCATCCGGGACCAGCATGTTACCACCTTCGCCACTCTCAACATGTCAGACCCGGATCCAGTCCCACAGTTGATTTCAATATCTGTGGGGTTCATCGATGAGGCCCAATCCAAGCTCACACTCTACGTGCTGGGAGAGTTATTGCCCGACGGAGACTACACCATTGAGCTCCACGATGAGATGGCAGATCTGATCGTCGCCTTCTCAGTATTCATCAGCGGCCAAAATGGAAAAGCTGAAGTCCTCATCGGCGAAGTACTGAAGTTTGAAACAGTCTACAGCGTTTTCAACGTGAGGTGCGGCGAGATGTATTATGCATTCTCATCGAACCTCCGATTTACCACTCCGGCCAGGAAGGATTATGTACTGCACTTTCAGTGGACCCACATGTCTGATGACGGTACTCTGACAATCCAAATTGAAGCTTCGGCAGAAATCACAAGTGCGAACAGAGTCGTCATCGAGGATAGCGAAGGCGTCCAGTACGAATCAAAATCACTGACCATAAATGGCCACACGTGCGAAGTCATGTTCCTCACAGACGCCGTCGGGAGTAGCTCTCATCTCCGTCAGGGTTATGTGTATTACTTTGTCTGTTTGGAAACAGACACTGGGACCCTTCTCGGAAATACGCGACATCAGATTACAGTTCCGTCAAATGTTGTCTCTCCGTTCAGTGTCGAAGCCACCTACAACCGCACCCTGTTCGAGATCACTCTCAAGTTCACTGGCAGCCTCCCAACAACTGGCACCCGACTTGCCACCCTTTCGACGTACGAAACTTTCAACGTCGATTTCCAGCCTGGTTGGGGCGTAGCAATCCTGAGACCCAACGAATCTGCAAACAGCTGGTTTCTGTTTGACAGATACTACTCTGTCGACTATCTGGGGGACCTCGTTGGAAGCCCTCCTGCAAACGCCTTCATCGTTCAAGATGGACCATTCATCGACTATGTCAGTGCGTCTTTGGAGTCATCGCAGACAGAGATCTCGTTCAAGGCATCTGGGTCGAATCTGCCGCGGGGGTGCATCACAATGCGCTTCAAAGACCTGCTGGATGGGGCAGAAACGACCATCGATTTTGATTTTATGGATTCTTACTCTGGTTACACCACCATCAAACTGTCAGATTACAGCAACGTGCGATTGAGTGCAGAGTGTGAGGTCCTGACGGTGATGTTTGGAAGCTTCTGCATCCCATTGAAGAAGCAGGTACTCTTCACTCTCCCTAATCTCCTCATCCGCGTGGTTCAGGCAGATGTCATACTGAACAAAGAGGGAAACATTGCCCAAGTCACTCTCCTCGGGTCTCATCTGCCAGACGGAGAGTACAAAGTCTTCCTCTCACTCAACCCCACACCGTTCTCAGCTGTGTGTGTCGCCTCATCGTCCACAATTGTCTTCTCTGTCTCCACACTGCCTTCCGACTCCATTCATCTCATCTTCGGTGCGTTGTACACCGTCATTCGAGTCACTTTCAACGACGAAGATGTTGACGTTGTGGAAGACGTCTCGTTCAGAGTCCCGATCGTTCCCGTTCTGAAAAGATCGAGCCCTCTCTTTCCTCCAACTTCACTCACATCCAGTTGCTCTTCCTCGGAGTGAACCTTCCGTCGTACGGCAATGCAGTGGCGGTGTTGGACGGAATGGTCTCTTTCAATATCAATTTCGAATTCGGAGTCGGACGTTCGGAGTGGATTGCTGGAGGTGTCTCTGATCAGCTGATGTTCAGCCACAATTACTCTCTCACAGAAATCAGCAATGCAGAAGGACTCTTCTTATTGGAGACGGCATCGTTTGAGACTCCTGCAGGCCCCACTATCACCTCTATCTCCTCTGAACAGTCAGAGAGGGATCCAACTCTCGTGAAAGTCACCCTGACGGGAGAGAGACTGCCTGTCGGTCAATTGACACTTGTCATCGTCTCCGTCTCCACCTCCCTGGAAACAACTCTCGAGATTCCCGTCGTCTCCTCGACCCTCGCGGAATGTTGGGTGGATGTGACTCTCCCGACTGCACCTGTCAAACACGGAGAAGAGTATCGAGTGATCAGCATCTCGCAAGACAGAATGCAAGTCGCGATGGACGATGCGCTTCGGTTCACGCTGAATGATGTGCCGTTGTCGGTCACAGGAATGTCATGCGAGCTGAAGGCAGGAGAGAAGAAGGATGTTGTGTTGGTTTTGAAGGGAAGCGGGCTTCCGGTTGGAAAGGGAGTGGATGTGAGAGTGAAGAAGATTGATGGGCCTGGAAACCCAGTGGGAGCTGAGATAGTCCTTCCACCGACGACGATCAAGACATCAGAAGAGTCAAATGAGATGACAGTTCGCGTTTATGGAGCGTCGTCAAATGAACTCGAATATGGCACGAGCTATCGACTAACATCTGTTGTGATTGAAGACAGCGGACCTGTTGTGTTGTCAAGCATCGACTTCTGGATCCCAGCTGCACCGAAACGAATTCTGACTACGACGTTCATATCGAACCCAGACCCGAACGAAGCGATAGTGGACATTCAATCGAACATTGAGTCGTCATCTGAAGAGGTCATTTTTGTGTTTGAAGGATATGAAACGGGTCTTGGTCCGACATCAAAGAAGGAGCTTGTGATGTGGAGACACACGCTTGGGCCGTCGTTGCACATGAATGTTGTTTTCTATCCGTTGTCGAGAAGCAACATGGAATATGGTCAAACATACAGATTGCGATGGGTGTTGAGTGGAGAAGGAGGAAGTGAAGAAGAGATTTTGATTGATTCATCAGAATGCACATTCACGACGCCATCGGAACCAGCTCGCGTTGAAAGTGTTTTGATCTCGTCAGGATCGGAGACGTGGAAAGTGGTTGTTTTGGTTTCGGGTCGATTGCTGTCATCGGGATCGTATTTGATGGAACTGTCAGAAAGGGAAGGGGAATGGTATGCGGGTGAGTTGAATTCGGATGGAGAAGTTTCGTTTGAGATCTCGACGAAGACGACCGACACGCGATTTGTTGAAGAAGGGCAGACATACACGATCTCGAAGATGAAGAAAGATGGGGAGCTGATCATGGTGAATTCTGGATTGAGTTTCCGAGTTCCTGTGAGTTCATCATCGTCGACGACGACGATCAGCACAGTTCTGTCACCGGGACGGACGCACATTCGAATTGAGATGACAGGATCTGGTCTACCAACGTCAGAAGAATACGTGATGTTGATTTCGGGGATTTCTCAAAGCTTTGTGATGACATTCACGTCGTCAGGAGGAAAGTCGGAATGGATTGAGGGAGGGGTGTCAGGATCGCTGGGATTCAACCGGTCGTACACGATCAGCGAATTGAGTCGTGATGGATCGGAAGTGCTTCTTTCTCAGCCGACGTTCAAAACGCCCGAAGGCCCGACGCTTCAGTCAGTGGGAGCTTTTATGGATGAGTCGGATGCTCGTCGCCTGTCGTTGAATCTAACCGGAGTCCGAATGATTGTTGGGGAGCACACGCTTGCAGTTGTTTCTCGAGAGACTGGAAAGGAGATTTGTATTTCTGTTGTGTTCTCGTCGGAAACGTCAGGATCGGGATCGATTGGGATGGCCGATTCTGGACTTGAATATTCGTCGACATATTCTGTGATCTCGCTCCGTCGTGGCTCAGCGACATTCGCTCTCGACGCCGTGCCAGATTTCCCGACACCGGATCCCCCTGCTCGAATTGTTGGAGTTTCATGTGAGATTTCTCGGATGGATGGGGACAGTGTGTTGGTGGAATTGACAGGCCATTCTCTTCCTGTTGGGTCGTCACTGGTTGTGACAGTTCAGAAAGTGAGGAACGCGACAGATCACACGCCGATTGGATCGGAAATTGCGCTCCCAGCCGTTGTTGTTGATTCTTCACTGGCCTCGATCTCGATGGAGGTGTATGAAGCATCTCCTGCCTACATTCAATATTGGTGTTCGTACAAGCTCGTCTCCGTGTCGTTGTCTGCGTCTAAATGCATTGTCGACGCGAATCTTGTGTTCACTGTGCCGGATGAACCAGCGCGCATCACAGGGCTCTCAAGCGATCTGTCTTCGGATGGCATGAGCGTGTTGATCACAGTGTCGGGTCGTCAAATTGTGAGAGGACTGTACACAGTATCACTGAAGACAGGGGAACAGTTCGAAGTTGAATTCGAAGATGAGAAAGCGGACATCTGCAGATCAAAAGAGTGTGCAGTGTCAGTGTTCGGAGAGGCGGCAGTGCTGGAATTTGGAAGAACATACGAAATTGGATCGGTGTTTGTTTCTGGGAACCCACTCTCACAGGTCTTCCTGGCCAGTTCTCTTGCTCCGCTGACGATCGGCGACGATAGATTCGGGCGTATTTTGAGCATCAAGAGTGTGGAATTCATTGATTCGACGAAAAGAGCAGTGAGGATCAGTGTGAATGGTCGTGGAATTGCAGGAGGAACGATCACACTGACACTTCTTGAAAGATCGAGCTCAACGGCATGTGATTTTGTGTTGTCGGTGATGAACGACACACTGGGAACGATGGAAGCGGGAGTGTATCCTCCTTCGGGTGCCGAGCTGCAGTTTGGGAACGAATATGAAATCATCGACGCAACCGGCTCGATTCCTGGATCGACTGGACTTTCGTTCACCCCTAATCTTGTTTTCTGTGTGCCTCCTGCCCCGAAACGAATTGTGGGTATTACGTTGATGATGACGCCAGACCCGAGAGAAGGGACGTTGCTGATTGAATCGAACGTTGAGTCGTCATCTGAAGAATTCATTTTTATGTTTGAAGAATATGGAAATGGTGGTGGTCCGACATCGAAGGAGGAGCTTGTGATGTGGAGGCACACGCTTGGACCGTCGTTGCACATGAATGTTGTTTTCTATCCGTTGTCGAGAAGCAACATGGAATATGGTCAAACATACAGATTGCGATGGGTGTTGAGTGGAGAAGGAGGAAGTGAAGAAGAGATTTTGATTGATTCACCAGAATGCACATTCACGACGCCGTCGGAACCAGCTCGCGTTGAAAGTGTTTTGATCTCGTCAGGATCGGAGACGTGGAAAGTGGTTGTTTTGGTTTCGGGTCGATTGCTGTCATCGGGATCGTATTTGATGGAACTGTCAGAAAGGGAAGGGGAATGGTATGCGGGTGAGTTGAATTCGGATGGAGAAGTTTCGTTTGAGATCTCGACGAAGACGACCGACATGCAATTTGTTGAAGAAGGGCAGACATACACGATCTCGAAGATGAAGAAAGATGGGAAGCTGATCATGGTGAATTCTGGATTGAGTTTCCGAGTTCCTGTGAGTTCATCATCGTCGACGACGACGATCAGCACAGTTCTGTCATCAGGACGGACGCACATTCGAATTGAGATGACAGGATCTGGTCTACCAACGTCAGAAGAATACGTGATGTTGATTTCGGGGATTTCTCAAAGCTTTGTGATGACATTCACGTCGTCAGGAGGAAAGTCGGAATGGATTGAGGGAGGGGTGTCAGGATCGCTGGGATTCAACCGGTCGTACACGATCAGCGAATTGAGTCGTGATGGATCGGAAGTGCTTCTTTCTCAGCCGACGTTCAAAACGCCCGAAGGCCCGACGCTTCAGTCAGTGGGAGCTTTTATGGATGAGTCGGATGCTCGTCGCCTGTCGTTGAATCTAACCGGAGTCCGAATGATTGTTGGGGAGCACACGCTTGCAGTTGTTTCTCGAGAGACTGGAAAGGAGATTTGTATTTCTGTTGTGTTCTCGTCGGAAACGTCAGGATCGGGATCGATTGGGATGGCCGATTCTGGACTTGAATATTCGTCGACATATTCTGTGATCTCGCTCCGTCGTGGCTCAGCGACATTCGCTCTCGACGCCGTGCCAGATTTCCCGACACCGGATCCCCCTGCTCGAATTGTTGGAGTTTCATGTGAGATTTCTCGGATGGATGGGGACAGTGTGTTGGTGGAATTGACAGGCCATTCTCTTCCTGTTGGGTCGTCACTGGTTGTGACAGTTCAGAAAGTGAGGAACGCGACAGATCACACGCCGATTGGATCGGAAATTGCGCTCCCAGCCGTTGTTGTTGATTCTTCACTGGCCTCGATCTCGATGGAGGTGTATGAAGCATCTCCTGCCTACATTCAATATTGGTGTTCGTACAAGCTCGTCTCCGTGTCGTTGTCTGCGTCTAAATGCATTGTCGACGCGAATCTTGTGTTCACTGTGCCGGATGAACCAGCGCGCATCACAGGGCTCTCAAGCGATCTGTCTTCGGATGGCATGAGCGTGTTGATCACAGTGTCGGGTCGTCAAATTGTGAGAGGACTGTACACAGTATCACTGAAGACAGGGGAACAGTTCGAAGTTGAATTCGAAGATGAGAAAGCGGACATCTGCAGATCAAAAGAGTGTGCAGTGTCAGTGTTCGGAGAGGCGGCAGTGCTGGAATTTGGAAGAACATACGAAATTGGATCGGTGTTTGTTTCTGGGAACCCACTCTCACAGGTCTTCCTGGCCAGTTCTCTTGCTCCGCTGACGATCGGCGACGATAGATTCGGGCGTATTTTGAGCATCAAGAGTGTGGAATTCATTGATTCGACGAAAAGAGCAGTGAGGATCAGTGTGAATGGTCGTGGAATTGCAGGAGGAACGATCACACTGACACTTCTTGAAAGATCGAGCTCAACGGCATGTGATTTTGTGTTGTCGGTGATGAACGACACACTGGGAACGATGGAAGCGGGAGTGTATCCTCCTTCGGGTGCCGAGCTGCAGTTTGGGAACGAATATGAAATCATCGACGCAACCGGCTCGATTCCTGGATCGACTGGACTTTCGTTCACCCCTAATCTTGTTTTCTGTGTGCCTCCTGCCCCGAAACGAATTGTGGGTATTACGTTGATGATGACGCCAGACCCGAGAGAAGGGACGTTGCTGATTGAATCGAACGTTGAGTCGTCATCTGAAGAATTCATTTTTATGTTTGAAGAATATGGAAATGGTGGTGGTCCGACATCGAAGGAGGAGCTTGTGATGTGGAGGCACACGCTTGGACCGTCGTTGCACATGAATGTTGTTTTCTATCCGTTGTCGAGAAGCAACATGGAATATGGTCAAACATACAGATTGCGATGGGTGTTGAGTGGAGAAGGAGGAAGTGAAGAAGAGATTTTGATTGATTCACCAGAATGCACATTCACGACGCCGTCGGAACCAGCTCGCGTTGAAAGTGTTTTGATCTCGTCAGGATCGGAGACGTGGAAAGTGGTTGTTTTGGTTTCGGGTCGATTGCTGTCATCGGGATCGTATTTGATGGAACTGTCAGAAAGGGAAGGGGAATGGTATGCGGGTGAGTTGAATTCGGATGGAGAAGTTTCGTTTGAGATCTCGACGAAGACGACCGACATGCAATTTGTTGAAGAAGGGCAGACATACACGATCTCGAAGATGAAGAAAGATGGGAAGCTGATCATGGTGAATTCTGGATTGAGTTTCCGAGTTCCTGTGAGTTCATCATCGTCGACGACGACGATCAGCACAGTTCTGTCATCAGGACGGACGCACATTCGAATTGAGATGACAGGATCTGGTCTACCAACGTCAGAAGAATACGTGATGTTGATTTCGGGGATTTCTCAAAGCTTTGTGATGACATTCACGTCGTCAGGAGGAAAGTCGGAATGGATTGAGGGAGGGGTGTCAGGATCGCTGGGATTCAACCGGTCGTACACGATCAGCGAATTGAGTCGTGATGGATCGGAAGTGCTTCTTTCTCAGCCGACGTTCAAAACGCCCGAAGGCCCGACGCTTCAGTCAGTGGGAGCTTTTATGGATGAGTCGGATGCTCGTCGCCTGTCGTTGAATCTAACCGGAGTCCGAATGATTGTTGGGGAGCACACGCTTGCAGTTGTTTCTCGAGAGACTGGAAAGGAGATTTGTATTTCTGTTGTGTTCTCGTCGGAAACGTCAGGATCGGGATCGATTGGGATGGCCGATTCTGGACTTGAATATTCGTCGACATATTCTGTGATCTCGCTCCGTCGTGGCTCAGCGACATTCGCTCTCGACGCCGTGCCAGATTTCCCGACACCGGATCCCCCTGCTCGAATTGTTGGAGTTTCATGTGAGATTTCTCGGATGGATGGGGACAGTGTGTTGGTGGAATTGACAGGCCATTCTCTTCCTGTTGGGTCGTCACTGGTTGTGACAGTTCAGAAAGTGAGGAACGCGACAGATCACACGCCGATTGGATCGGAAATTGCGCTCCCAGCCGTTGTTGTTGATTCTTCACTGGCCTCGATCTCGATGGAGGTGTATGAAGCATCTCCTGCCTACATTCAATATTGGTGTTCGTACAAGCTCGTCTCCGTGTCGTTGTCTGCGTCTAAATGCATTGTCGACGCGAATCTTGTGTTCACTGTGCCGGATGAACCAGCGCGCATCACAGGGCTCTCAAGCGATCTGTCTTCGGATGGCATGAGCGTGTTGATCACAGTGTCGGGTCGTCAAATTGTGAGAGGACTGTACACAGTATCACTGAAGACAGGGGAACAGTTCGAAGTTGAATTCGAAGATGAGAAAGCGGACATCTGCAGATCAAAAGAGTGTGCAGTGTCAGTGTTCGGAGAGGCGGCAGTGCTGGAATTTGGAAGAACATACGAAATTGGATCGGTGTTTGTTTCTGGGAACCCACTCTCACAGGTCTTCCTGGCCAGTTCTCTTGCTCCGCTGACGATCGGCGACGATAGATTCGGGCGTATTTTGAGCATCAAGAGTGTGGAATTCATTGATTCGACGAAAAGAGCAGTGAGGATCAGTGTGAATGGTCGTGGAATTGCAGGAGGAACGATCACACTGACACTTCTTGAAAGATCGAGCTCAGCGGCATGTGATTTTGTGTTGTCGGTGATGAACGACACACTGGGAACGATGGAAGCGGGAGTGTATCCTCCTTCGGGTGCCGAGCTGCAGTTTGGGAACGAATATGAAATCATCGACGCAACAGGCACGATTCCAGGATCCTCAGGACTTTCGTTCACGAAACATCTTATGTTCACTGTACCTGCTGAACCTGCTCGAGTTATCCATGCTGATTGCTCCAAAGATGCTGAAAGCACAACGGTTGTCTCAATATCTGGATGTGGATTTATTCCCGGCGAAACGTACACTGTCTCTCTCGTTGGACAGTCGACTGATCTCACAGGTGTCATCCTCCCCCACTCAACACAGGTGTTTGTCCATGCCTCGTCCAACACTCTCGCGACATCCTCTCCTCTCCAGCTCTCCCCTCTCGAAGGAGCACACCTCCACTTCGGCTATCAATACGTCATCACAGCGATGTCCAACGGAACGCTAGAAGCGGTCATCGAAGAAGCATCGTTTGTGACACAACCTGCGATCGATCAGGATTCGTGGCTGATCCGGTCGATTTCATCACAATTCTCCACTCAACTTCAGACAGCCATCATCCTCGTCGTCGAGGGAGAGAACTTCCAGGCACCATCCGAGGGAACATTGATCGTCAACGAAGACATCGCGCTCACTGTCACCTTCGTGAACTCCACGTTAGGATTCACTGATCCCACTCCACTCTCTCGACTCGGCACTCTTCAGTACTCCACCACGTACACTGTCACTCAGGCAAGAAACTCCAACAGCGCCGACATTCCCATCATCAACAGACAGTTCTCCACACCACCCAGGCCCAACCAACTTGTCATGGCGATCAGCACAGTCGATGGAGTTGACAGTCCAATGTGTGGGGACCTCACTCTTCCGTGCCGTTCTGTCAACACAGCGTGGACCATCGTCAATGACTTGCAGATCAAGAAGTCTGTTCTCCAAATCCAAGCTGATGGGCAAATCACCGACCAGCTAAGAGTCACCCCATCCATCACACTCGATCTCATGTCGAATGCGTCAAACCAGGCTATCGTCACGCATTCTCCTCATTTGGAGCAGACGGGGGAGGATGGAGTGCTTGTCGTATCGGCTGGTGGCACTTGCAAGCTCACAAGACTGACCATCCAACTGACATCGCCATCTCTTTCTTTTGTATTCATTAGCGCGAAGGCTGGAGTTGTCGACATCAACACTTGTCTCTTCTCTGGCCAACAGTCGCCAGCTTCGGACCCAGACGTCGATCTCTGTGCATGGTCCACTGGCGTTCTTCATTTCGAGAATTCAACCACAACACTCTCTGGCGTATCTGTCTCCCACTTCCCGCAGGGTGCGATCTGGATGACGGGAGGGACTCTCACCGTCTCCAAAAGCTCATTCTCCAACAACGGCGTGCAGACAGCAAACTTCCCGTCAGTTCGCAGGAACATCCACTGCGAGGGTGAGGGAAGGCTGCAGGTCAACGCGGGAACAGCAGACGAGACTGACTCGCTCTGGATCGATGCTCCGAAATGCACACTCATCGCCAAAGCGGCCATCACCAAATCGCCTCTTTTTATTTCAACACTCAACGTCTCCCAATGCAGCACGGAATACAACAAGAAAACCAAAACAATTGAAGTGGAGCTCGAAGGAACAATGTTTATTCCTTGTGAAATGCATCTTGAAGTCACAGAGACGACCAAAAACAGCAAAAAAGACCCAATCCTCGTCGCGCTCTCTCCAGAAGCGACAAAGCTCTTAAACGAAACAACCCTCCACTTCACTTTTAACCTCTCAACCATCCCTCACTTCGCAGAAACCCTCTCTTTCCAAGCCTGTCTCGTGTGGACACAGCAACCTCACCGAACGGAATCATTCGTCCTTTTCGCTTCGCCTTCAGATTCAAAGAAATCACAGCTCACTGCAGCCTCTATTTCCTGGCTGGTCCCCGTGACAGTCGTCGCTGTGTGTCTCGCAGTGGCCGTTCTGATCCTGGTCATCATTCTCATCAGAAAGAGCAAACAAGGAAAAACAACCAGTCCGTCACAACTCCCGCTTGTGTCTCAACAGGAGAACGTGCTGCAGGAAGAGAAAGTGGAGACGGACGAATCAGAAGCGAAGCAGTTCCTCATTACATCGCAAGAACAAGCAGCCATCACCAAAGAGCCGTCGACTCTTGTTCAATCAACAGACTTGGTCCAGCAACCGCCGATCCGACGCAAAGCTTCGGCAGCCAACCCGTCGAACACGATGAGGCAGACACAAAGCCCTCTCCGCACTCGAACAAGAGCACCACAGAACACACAACCCACTCAGCAACCCCCACCCTCCAATCCTCCTCCACCAGACCAGCCAAGCCTTCCTCAGCCCGAGGAAGCAGAGCCTCCCGTCACTTCACAACCGCCAGTCGAGCAAGCTCCTGCCACCCGCACGCGAACAGCTGCTCAGCCTCCGAACAGGCAACCTCAAGCGGGCCAACGGCAGACTGGACGAACCAGACTTGCCCGACAAGAAGCTGAGACAGAAGCATCGACGCCTGCACCGCCGCTCACTCAACAGCCAGCCCAAATGCGCACGAGGACTCGAGTAGCACCGCCAGCACAAACAGTCACATCCCAACCAGAAGAATCCCACCATCACAACCAAACACAACTCACACAAACCGCGAGAACACGAGCTGGACCACTCAATCCAAATAGTGCTACAAAAACCAATCCTCGAACGGTGCAAGGCCGAACAAGACTTAGACCTCCCCCCGACAACTCTTAAACCCCCTCCATGCCATTTTATCACTCTTTTGTTACAAACTCATCTTTTTCTGTATGAAGTCACTTCCATGGAATTGTTTACATTCTTTTACGTTTCTACAAGCAGAACACTTCGCT
Source organism: Blattamonas nauphoetae (assembly GCA_033064195.1). Classification (NCBI taxonomy): domain Eukaryota; phylum Preaxostyla; order Oxymonadida; genus Blattamonas; species Blattamonas nauphoetae. The sequence goes on from JARBJD010000031.1 coordinate 104,119, forward strand.
GATGAGGTGATCCGTGAATAACAAAAGTTTTTTTGGTTCAAGTGTTAGAATGACAAATATTGAACACATTCCTCCAAAGTATGACTCTTGGGGGTATCGAACGAAAGAAACACCAAACACACTGTTTCGAGCTCGTTTGAACGTGTCTGAATCTGGTTTCTTCTTTTCTTCATTCAACATTCCCAAGAACGTGCGCCTATCCCCGATGATTGGAAGAAAAGCAGTCACCTTGGTAATAAACCACCATATATCGAGCTTATGGCTCCAAAATCACGGAAGGAGATCCGTGAATTCACATATCCTCATTTCGGAACGGTTCCTCCTTTCTTACGATAAAATATTCCTTACCAATCGCTTTTTTCGTAGATAGAGTACACTAAAGCTGCTCAGCCCTTCGATCATATCGTGAATCCCTCACTTCGACAACAATGTGTGTTCGTCATTCAATAATCATGAACTTCATTATTTTTCAATCTTATTCTCAGCCCCTGTGATTGTACAGTCTCCTTCTGTTGCTCATACTTACCGTGCACTGTCTCTCGACCCAATTCAACCTCGTCCTCTTACGGATGAAATCAGTCAACAATCGACTTCAGACTGGCCATTTATCAGAAAAGATATCGAACAAAACTCCAAAAATCCCGCCCATGATCGGATTTCCACTCGAAGAGAACTGCTATTACACCGAAAGAACATCCAAACAGAAAACTTGGCAAAAGGCTATGAAATTGGGATTGCCTCGAAGGAAAAAGAGAAACAATCTCAAGAAGACCCAATCAGAAACACGAGCAGCGACTCTCGACTCTCAATGATTGCTCGTAGACAGCACGACAAGCTCCAAGCCCTCGAGAACTGGCGCCAGAAGCATCTCGCCTGGACAGAAACTCAACAAAGCAAAGAACAGACAGAACGGGACGAATATGAACAGAGGATGGCTGCAGAGGCAGCAGATTCACTCAAAACAGTCCAGAACACGACATCTCCTCAGCTTGATCGATCCACAAAGCGTAAGAACACAATCACCCCCAAAATCGGAGAGGCCACATCACACACTTCTCCCAACACACGCAGCCCGCCCAGCTCCTCCCCTCAGCACGACGACCCGACCTTCCTTTCTGTGAAGCAGCGAGATTTTTCCTCGCCACAGTCCAAATCGCCCAACACATTCCCGTCGGAGCAGATGTACATCACAACTGGCGGGGGACGGAAGAATTTGGGGATGATCTCCGCAGGCGCACTCGAACACTCAGTCCGTCCTGTCTCAGCAATGGTCCGAACACAGACGCAGCAAGAACAAGCCACGAGCTCCTTGCCGCAGGTGTCGCATCCTCCCTCCGCCTCCTCGTCTCACCAGCGTCCTGCCTCTGCCACACCTGCGCCGACATTCACCGCGATGCGCTGGACAACAGACCGCATTGTGTACAACCCGCCCGAGCGAGTGATGGACAAGATCTGGAACGAGGCCCTCCGCCAGCCGTTCTACCCCGACGCCGAGGACCCGCCCTATTTCTCGTCGTTCGCGCTGGACAAGGTCTTCCACGAGGATCGGAAGGTGGAGAAGATGATGAAGAGGAAGGAGCGGCAGGCGGAGAAGGAGAAGAAGGAGAGGGCCGAGCTAAGGAAGCAGGCCAAGCAGCGTCGGATTGAGGACGACAACCGCCGCACATCTGTCCCTCTCGACGCCCTCCATATCTCTCCCGTGACCACTCCACGCGGAGCAGTGGATGGACTCTCGCATCGCTCCCAACTCACGTCTCGTCCGCTCAGCCACCGCTCTGTGCGTGTTGGCTACCAACTCATCACACCCCGCCCCGACCTGGCCAGACCAGAATCGGTCCAAAGCAACCATTCCATCGAAATGCCAGACCCGAACGGAGTGGTGCTCGAACCGCAGCGAGTGAAGATCAGACGAGACGTGCGGCAACAAACACGCAACCACGCGATTCCCTCGTTCACCCCGTCTTATCAAACAACCCCCCGTGCTCGCCCGTCAAGCGGGCAGAAGCTGCGGATCGACCGAAATTCGGGCTCAGCGATGTCGCAGACGCGATCCGACGAAATCCAAAAGCGACGAGATTCTGCACCGGCCAACACTGACCGCTCGCTGACTGATCGCACACTCAGCCAGACAGACCAATCGCCTGAAAATCTCCCCATCTCACCCGACCAGACCCCTCTCCCGTCGAAGCGATCACACCACTCCTCGCAGCACGAAGCCCTCGACGAGGTTGTCACCGACCGCACACTGCCGCCGTCGCAGAGAGAGTCGCCCAGACAGTACGTGTCCAACATTCGCAACACTTCGCCCACGTCTGAGCGGAGTGAGGGTGCGTTTGCGTCTCCGTTTGAGAAGGGCTTCCAGTGGAGCGACACCGCACTCGCCATTCTGGAAGAGGGAAGAGCCCACTCGAACAGCACAGCTGACGAGTTTGAAGAGATTTGAAGATGGCTCGCCATTTTATTTCTTTTTTCCATCCGAAAGCTGTCCACCATCCGACTTTCCGTAGCGAAATTAATTCATCCATTCATTTTCTTCAACCACTCCTTTTTTCGGATTATCTTTCTATGGATCATTATTTGGATTTCTTCATTTTCCCCTTTGTTTTAAAATCATATGCAACAAAATACAACATTCCTCCATCGTGATTCATTCAGATTGAGTCTCGGGATCAAAGAAACTGGGTTCGATCTTTGCCTTACACGAAAATGCACGCCTCACAATATGACAGTGGTATGTTCTCATTTTTCCAGTAATTTATCGATGACTCCATGATTATATCTCTCCGCAATCTCATCATTATCCTGTAACATCGTCTGTCTTTAGATGTCACGACTTGGTCTCCACAAGGAAGAATTTTCCAAATTGAATATGCAATGGAAGCTATTAAGCAAGGGTCAGCCTGTTTAGCACTCCGTTCAGACACACATGTATTCTCCTTTTCAGACAGTCATTTCTCCGCTATTCTGACATCAGTGCGTTATCGCCGCATATAAACGTCTTGAAACTCAAAAAAAGATCTACAAAATTGATAATCAAATTGGCTGTACCTTGTCAGGTATCCCTTTAGTCCATCTCTTGAGATATCTCCTAATTCTACTGACATAACATGCAGGTTTAAATGCAGATGCTCGGAGTCTTTCAACATTCATGAAGGAAGAATGCATGGGATATAAATTCACAAATGAATCACCGCTCCCAGTTTCAAGGTTGGTTGGACGTGTTGCCGACAGTTTGTTTTTTCGAGTCAAATCATCTTTTATCATCAATCATAGAGGCCCAAAAGAGAACTATGGGAAATGGACCACGTCCGTTTGGTGTTGGCATTATTCTTGCTGGTGTAGATGTTTGTTATCTCTCATTTTTAATCAATCTCCTCACAGCAAACTGGGCCTCATATCTACCAAACCGATCCATCTGGACGCTATGACGAATACTTTGCGACAACAATGGGAGCAAAATCACAAGGAATCAAAACATATCTCGAACGACACTTCAAGTCTTTCAGCACATGTATCCTTCATCTCCCTTAATCTACGTTATCAGGCAATGTTAATGCCCTTGTTGCCCACGCTATCCTGGCGTTGCAGGCATCCTCCCAGGACGCGGAATTAGGGATGGAGAACTGTTCAATCGCTGTTGTCGGAATTGGTGAGGATTTGAAAGAATTCACTGTTGACGAGATCAAAGAAAGGGTTTCTTTCCCTCTCCTTCTCATTTTTCGTTTCTCGCCAGCTCGCAACTGCCAAAACATTCAATTCAACCACTTCCACGTTCAATTGATCATTCTTCTGTTCATCTCACGTAATTCCTACTTTAGTGATTATTTGAGCATAATGAGTGTTTTTCTTTCCCCTTCTTCACCTAATTGAGTTCATCGTGACCAGAACCCCATGAGAGCGTATCCCTTAATATTATTTTTTATGATTGTTCCTCGTTATTCCTGATTGTCTGAATGTCACTCCCTCTCCCAAAGGTTTGCTCTCCAGTTTTCTTTGCTTATTTGCTGTAACTTTCGGTCATATATCTGTTCATAATCGGTAATCGCATTGTCATTCTATTCTCTCTTCTTCGTTTCTATTCAAAACAATTCATCTCAACTTCGGTCTTTTCGTTTCTAGCCCAAGGGTCTTTCGTTACTTCTTCAAAGACAATCTAAAAAGACCCCTCTTTCATCTCCCAACAGCATCTGCAAAACTCCAGCACCTGTACCTAACACACCCTCCTATTCATTTGTAACTCCAAACCGTTCATCAACATCTACTTCTCCTCTGCATGCTGCTGATAATCCAGAGCCGAGAGAAGAAGCCCCATCTGTCTGGTTGAGGGATAAATATCAACCTGACCCTCGAACTCATACCACCTCTGGAAAGCCCAAAGTTCAAGCATACCTCGATTTAACGCCTCTTCCCCCAACAGTTTCTGCTCTCTACCGCTCTCGTGGAATCACATCCCTCTATCCGTGGCAGAAGCAATGTCTATCTCTTCCTGGAGTGATCGATGGTTTGCAGAATCTTGTTTATTCTGCCCCAACATCCGGTGGGAAGTCCTTAGTGGCTGACATTCTTCTGTTCAATGCCCTCTACATCCGCCACAAGCTCGCAATCATCTCCGTTCCATTTGTCTCCATCGCTGCTGAAAAACTCCAATTCTACACTGAATTTGCGCGTATTCTGCAATTTCGAGTCGAACCGTATTTTGGTCTCCAGGGCATTTTCCCAATTCCATCCACTGTCTCACCGTGCAAGCCACTCCTCGCCGTATGCACAATCGAAAAGGCAAACTCGGTTGTCACCAACCTAATCGAGGAAGGAAGGATCGGAGAAATCGGATGCATTGTTGTGGACGAGCTGCACATGATCGGAGATCCCCATCGAGGCCATCTTTTGGAGTCGATGCTCACCAAAGTGCTCACCGCGTCGGACAGAGAGAAGGCGGTGCAAGAAGAGCGGGAGAAGAAGCTGAAGAAAGAGGAGGAGGACCGACTCCGACAGGAGATGATCAAGCGGCTGAAAAGAGCAGAGGCAGACCGCTCGCTCTTCAACTCGACCACAACATCCGAATTCCTGTTCGAAGAGGGCGAGCCGAACTCGCAGGCGCCTCCGCCCGATTCAGACCTCGTCAACATCACTCCCGTCCAGCCGTTCACTCCACCGCAGCTCGTTGGGATGTCAGCGACGATTCCCAACTTGTTTGAGATTGGCGTATTCCTGAAGAACGCTCTCGTGTTCGAAGGGGCGCCTCGTCCGGTCCTTCTGAAGGAGTACATCATGTCGGGCGACGAGATGGAGGATGCCAAACGCGGGACTGTTGTCCGCCGATACGTCCGACACGGCCCAAGCAAAGCCTTTGCATCGAGCAACACTTCTGGCGTGGAGCTGGTGCACGAGACGCTCCCGGTCACGTCCGACCCCAACCACCTCTTCCATCTCTGCACGGAATACGGGGAGAACAACTCTGTCCTCGTGTTCTGTTCGAAGAAGCGGCAGTGCGAGGAGTCTGCCCTCTTCCTCGCTGGGCGTCTGAAGGAGGCTGAGGCGGGGAGTGTCCTGCACGACCAGCGACTCGACCTGATCGACGCTCTCCGCTCAGTCAGCGAGCAGTCGGGGTCGACGTTCCGAGTGGTTGGGAGGAGCGAGCCAGCGCATGGAGTGGTGGACGAGAACTTGCGAGACATGATCGAGTGTGTGAAGAAGGGCGTCGCCTTCCACCACTCCGGCATCAACCAGAACTGGCGTTGTCTAATCGAGAAGGCCCACCGCCTGCGCATCGTGACCATCACGTGCTGCACCACAACCCTCTCCGCTGGTGTCAACCTGCCTGCCCGCCGCGTTGTGATCCGCTCCATCTATTCCGGACAGAACAAGATCTCGTGGTCGCTCTACAAACAGATGTCTGGACGTGCTGGGCGAGCAGGGTTCGACACGGAGGGCGATGTGGTGCTGATGACGAGGACAAAGCAGGAAGCATTTGAGGTGCGGAGGGACATTGTGAATGGAGGGGCGGAGAACGTGTGGAGTGGGATGCTGATGGGGAACGAACCAATCAAATCCTCGAAATCGTCGCGAAGTCAGATCAGCACGCCAAGCAGCACACCCAACCTGACCAAGCAACAAGCCCCAACACTGGAAACACAGGTGGAGATGGCAGAGAGGCTGAACAGAGGCGGGATCATGTGCAGAGGACTCAACAAAGCGATCCTCGACTGCGTGTGCGGGGGAATCGGAGGGAATGTGGGACTGACGCAGGAGTGGGAAGGAGACGAGGAGCAGAGCCTGAGTGCTGAGGAGGACGAGATGGCTGAAGACATCTTTGCGAATCCAGGCGACGGCGAAGGAATGCGGCGAATTCGAGAGCGAGTGATCGAACGACGCGAACGAATGAAGCTGAACGACGAGAGGAAGGCACGGAACGCGAAGAGACGCGAATGGAACGCGATGGTGGGGAAGAAGAAGCGGCGGTTCATCCGCGAGAACTCTGTCAAAGTCGTCACGTTTGGCGACGTCCTCCGCTTCTGCCACCACATGCTCGTCTCCATCCAGATCAGCAACCTTGTCCGAGCCAAGCAGCTCCGACAGGAAGAGGCCGCATCTCGCGCTGTCTCGCAGAACGTCCTCACTGCCACTCCAATCGTCACCAATCCGTCGCAGGAGGAGACGCCGCCAGACTCGTTCAACGAGAGTTTGGAGCTCACTCTTCCCATCCAATCCACACCCTCCCTCACTCCCTCGTTGACGAAAGGCAAGAAGGGAGTCTCTGCCCTCGCCAAGCGAGCCCAGACTGCACAGAAGTTGCAGTCGGTGCAGAAGGAGTTCGACGCCGAACGGAGGTTGGCAGAAAGCAGAGCAGTGCCCGACGAGAACAACCCACTCGACGCGATTGTGATGAACTGCGTGATGAGTCTCTGCAACTTCGGATTGATTGAGTTTGGCCATCTCGAAGAGAAAGAGAACACAAGAACAGACAAAGAAGACGAACAGAACGAAGAGGAAGAGGAAGAGCAGGAGGAAGCCGAAGAGAACACAACACCCCACATCAAACCCCACAACATCATTTCAGATTACCCCGTCTGCCGCGTCGTCCCCAACACAGCACCCTCCACACCGACGCAGACGCTCCCCCCGCCGACAGAGGACACAGTCCTCATCCCAACTGTCATCGGCATCGCCTCGTTCAAGTCGAACCTCCCCATCGACATCGCACTCTCTGTCTCCACTCTCCTCACAAAAGCAGCGGACTCGCTCTGCCTCTCCGACGACCTCCATTCACTCTTCCTCTGTGTGCCCCTCTCCGACGGAGGCGACGTGACCATCTCCAACTGGCGGGCGTACCACACGCTCTTCCACTCCCTCTCGCCCCTCCGACAGGACATCGCTCTGCGCTGCGGAGTTGACGAGCAGTTCCTCCTCCGCAAGTCGCAGGGAGCACAAAGAGACGAAAGAGACAATCCTCCCGATCAGCTCGACGAGACAACAAAGCAACTCATTGCGCTGCAGAATTCGGTCAAGAAGCTCCCTGCGACAGGCTTCGTCCACTCTGGATCGAGCGAGCTCGAGCTGGAACTGAACGAACTGATTGTGAATCCACTCAGCCAGTTCCAAACATCTTCGCTTTGGCTCTCGCAGCCAGCCATCTCCCGCCGCTTCTACTCCGCCCTGATCCTCTCCGACCTCGCCAACGAAGTCCCTCTCACCGTTGTCTGTGCCAAGTTCAACGTGAAGAGCGGGTCCGTCCAGTCGCTCTCTGCCCAATCAGCACTGAACGCCCAAATGCTCGCCATGTTCAGCCAGCGCATGAACTGGCCTGGTCTCCACGCTGTGCTCAACCTTCTTTCCCAACGCCTCAAACAGGACGGAGGAATCAAGCCAGAGCTCGTCCCTCTCACTGACATCCCCGGTGTTGGTTCGTACCGTGCTCGTGTCCTGCACAGAGCTGGTTTTCGCTCGATTGTCCAGCTGGCTAAGTGCCATCCTGAAGACCTCGTCACAGCTCTTCCTGACAACGCCCTCGGCCGATTCCCCAACGACGTCGCAAAGAGAATAGTATTGTCGGCACGGAAACTCGTCGAAGGAGAGATTGAGAAGGAGAGAGAGGCCATGAAAGAGAAGGAATCGGAATGGAGAGAGATTGAGGAGATGAGAGGATGGAAACAGAAGCGAGATGGGCCGAACGATGAAGAAGAGGATATCAACAAAGCAACACGACCAGAAGGTGATCGACTGTTCCGCTTGGATGATGAAATGCCTGTCGACGAGCTGGAGTTCATGGAGAATGCTGATGAAGTGCAACGCATTTTTGAGGAGCGATTAGCACGCATGCTGCAAATGTCACAATGATTTTTCTTTCCTCTTCATTTCAGAAAACACATTTGCAATAAAATAAGATAATTTTGGAAATGTCAAACAAGATGGTCCTGAGAATTCGAAGAGAAAAAGATGATGTTGAAAAGAAGAGATATTGTTGAATAAAGAGAATGATAAAATCAGCTGGAGGTGCATAGATGTTTTTTAATCATGTGGCCCATCAAATGGATGGGTTAAGACAAGAATAAAGTGTTAGTATCATCACAATAAAAGAAATGGATGCGATTGGGTTCATACAGTATCTACATGAGAAGAAAAATACAAACATCATGGAAAAACAAGTGAAAAAAAGTAAAAAGAAGTGGAAGAAATAGCTCAGACAGCCATGGGTTGTCAGCAAGGCTGATTCAGTGGTGGACGAATAAAATCTAGCGTGTCCGTTTTGTGTCATCATAGCAACAAAAAATATCAATAGCATACCAGGATAATGTTGAGGGGCAGAAAAATAAGCATAATAAGAGATCTGTGAGACAAATTGAATGACGAGATGATGAAGACAAAAAATCATGGATAAGAAAATGGAAAAAGTGTCTCAGATTCAGCTGTTTTCTACAGTGCAACGAATGCGGAAAGGATGTACGGTCCTCCCTTGCTACTGTCACCAGTAACAATCAGTCCGCCCATCGCTGAAGAATGGTTCATCCCAGACGCAAATGTTGGATAATGTGCAAATTATTTCATACAATAAGGTTGAAAGGACAACTCTAAATCGAGAAACTATCTGGAGAAGGATAGAAGATGAGAATCAGAGAAAAAATGCGAAAATATAAATCTGAATTGAGAAATTCAAAAAAATCTCCCGTCACTGTAACAGATAATATCCACAAGGAAAAGGATGAAATCCTGACTTCGGACGGTCCAAATTTATTCATGGTTTGACTCATACCGTCAAAGAACAGTCTTGAAATCCATGGGGCAGAAGGGGATTTTGAAGCCCACAACTCAAATGTTTCCAGCCAACCTCAAGAACCAAATCAAAGTATTTGCTGTCGATCTCGACGACACTTTATTTCAACCCGATCTCACTATTGCCCCATTTGATGCACATATGCTCTGCAAACTCCAACAATCTGGCGTCCATGTCGCATTCTCAAGTGGTCTGACGTTATCTCTCGTTATTGTCGATATTCTCAGGAAGAATGGCATTTGACATCAGACCTCGCTATATCTCAGCTGGTCTGAGCCTTGATAATGCATATGCTGTTGGTGGTGGAGGTGGAGAAGTCGTCAGACTGTCCGATAAGAAGAAGGTCTTCTGTTCGTCAGTTGATGAAGAGACAATCCGGACAATGTTCACCTATGGGAAAGAGCACAATTTCTGTTGTGAATTCTACTCAGAAGAAGGGGTGATTCTTTACACGACTGACAATAAAGCTCACGACTATCACATGAGCATTCTGACCATCAAGGTATATCACTCTCTTCCTCACCCATTTGCGTTGAACAGGATGTGAAAGTGTCTTACGAAGAAATCATTGAACGAGCCATCAAAGAAAAACCTCTCAAGTTGTTCATCACAGAAGATCCTGAAACTATTGAACATAAGTCTGTCGTTCGTATTTTGCATTCTTTCAGGGTAATTCCTGACATTCGTGCTCGTTTGAACGCGTCCTCTCGAGCCATCATCACAAAACCAGAATTCTGTGAAGTTCTCAATGTTGATGTCAGCAAATCGACTGCCCTCTCGTTCTACTGTGAGAACATTCTTGGCTGCACCATTGCCAATTGCTTTGCGATGGGTGACGGAGGAAATGATATTGAAATGCTTCGCGACAGTGGATTCAGTGCTGCTCCCGCCAACTCCACTGATGGTGCAAAGGCAGTTGCCAAAATAACACTTCCATGGAAAAACACAGACAATGCAGTTGGACGAGCCATCGATGCTGTGTTTTTCGATGGACAGGAATTCGACAAATTTCACCAGCGACGATGACTTTGCATTCGTCAGCTGTAGATAACACCAGGAGAAACTACACCGATTCGTTCTTTCGTTCATTTCTCCTTTTACGTATTTAGCCTTTAAACTAAGTACATCGTTGTGCTCTTTATCTCCCGCAAAATCGTTCCATTTCTTTGTTATTATGTCTCTTTCAAAGACTATATGTATTTCTCGATGTTTTCTACAATATTCCGAACTGATGAAGACTCACTCCGTGTTTCTCATGACTTTTTGATTCCAGAATTGATTGTGGTTAGATCAATGACAGAAACTGAAACGCCTCAAGAGCCTCCAAAAACTGAAGAAAAACTTCCTATGGAATATATTCCATACACACATGAGAAAATGAAACTCATGTCGTATCGCCATCACACTCCGGACGCGGTCGGAGTAGCTTTCGTTTTGCATGGCCTCCATGAATACGCTGAGTCCCACATAAATACAATGAAATGGTTTGTATCCCAAGGATATAGTGTATTTGCACTGGATCTCGAAGGTAGTCCTTTTGTTCGCACAATCATCATCGAAAGGTCATGGCCGTTCTGTGGAGGGAACACCGACAGGAATTATGACTGATCTGTCTGCAGTTATCGACACATGGGTGGCATTTGCTCATGAGATTTGCAAAGACGAAAGATACGTAGGAAAACCAGCTTTTCTCTACGGTCATTCTTTGGGTGGAACGACTGGGATTCTCGTTTCACGAAGATGCAAAGGTATCTCCAGTCCTCTCCAATTCCTCCTTTGCAGATATTCTGAACGGAAGCATCATTAGTGCTCCAACCATCTACATCAACGCTAACAAAGCTGCCACAACTTTCCTTCCAGCGCTCAGCCACGTCTTCAAGGGAATGAAGATTATGGAGCTTGATCGATCAACGCTTGCCCATGATCAAGAAATCGGTATTTTTGTTATCTGCGACTCTGGACACTCTTTTTCAGGAAAACTCGCCGCCCAAGATCCATTCTGCACAAACGCTCCTGTTCGCGCCCAAAGTGGACGACAAATGCTTCTGGTCTGTGAGTCATCTTTTGTTCATTCTGTTAGCTCACCAAAGAGATTCAAAACCATTTCGACCAAGACACGTATCCCCTCTTCGTCTATCACGGGAAGGATGATTCTCTGAGTATGACTCACATTCATTTTTTGTCCTTCATTGGGATTCCCGAACAACTTTTTGCCTCTTTCTATCTGCCGTTCTCACCTCGTTTTTTTATCTTTTCACAGCCCCCGTCAAGAACACCGAAATGTTCTTTGAAGGTGCAGCTTCAACTGACAAAACTGTTCACTACTTCGAAGATACTTACCATGAAGTTCACAACGAACCATGCAAAGAAGTATTCCTGTCGCTTTTTCCATCCAAATGTTTGATTTTTCTTCCAGGAAATGTATCGAATGATCAAAGAATTTATGGACAAGCATCCTGACAAACAAAAGGTGGAAGAACCCGCCCCATCCGAGAAAAAACCGACGGAATCCAAACCTGCATCAAAACAGGCCGAAACAATGGAGGAAACTCCACAAGAAGAAGAAAAGAAAGAAGAAGACAAGAAAGAGGAAGAAAAGAAAGAAGAGCCCAAGGAGGAGGAGAAGAAAGAGGAGGAGGCAAAGGAGGAGCCCAAAGAGGAGACTCCTGAAGAGAACAAGAGTGAATAAACCGCCCCTTACTGTCCATTCCCTTTATATTCTGTTCTCAATCATGACTGTTCTGAAATGGGGTAAATTAAGCCGCATCAACCAAATCCAGCATCTCGTCCAGAATGCTGTCCAACTGTGCCTGCTGCGCCATCGCTGTCACTGCTCGCACTGTCTGCTCCTTCGTCCTCTTCCCCTGCTGCATCTCGCGCAGGCTGAGAAGGAACGATTGATACTGGTCGCTGCTGGCCTTCGCGCGGATATTCCGAAGTGTCACTTTTGGGTCAGACCGGTGTTTCGAGCGAGGGGGGCGTTCCGTCGGGCGGGTCTCGCCTCGTCCAGTCGGTGTCCGTTGCGGGCGGTCGCGTGCTGGAGTGTGGTCTGCGTCGAGCTGGTGCTGGCGTTGGAAGGAGGGTGGGGAGGGGCTGAGGACGAACGAGTCCATGCGCGACGAGCGAGCGTGCGATGGATGGTTCTGCGTCTGAGACTGCGACGGGGGGAGTTGAGGGGGAGAGGAGAGAGGAGAGGGCGACAGACGAACACTCTGTCCAGCCCGTCGTCCTTGCGGGGGCGACTGAAAGGTGCGCTGTGGAGACTGTGGGGAGAATGTTGATGGTTCGATCGCGGAAGGCAGCTGGCTCTGCGACGGCTCTGGCTGTCTGCGCTGTCGAGGAAGGTGCCGTGTGGTGCGTTCCTGGTCGGGTGACGGGGAGAACTCCGACAGTGTCTGTGGCCGGTTGCGAGGCGGCGAAGGAGAGCGGCCGATGGTGTCCGAATGCGGTGGCGACGAATGGAAGGGGTATGCACGCTGTGTCGGTGTGTGTCGAGTCGTGTGTTCGGAGGGTGCGACCTCAGGTGGATATTGGCGTTGGTGGGACGCACGTCGCTTCCGTTTCGGATACCCTCCTTCGGAAATGAGATCGTCCTCGATTTCTTGGAGAACTGAAGAGAACACGGATGACTCGCCATGCGAATCTGATTCATGATGCGCTCCAAAACGATGAGATGAAACAACATCTTCTTCGAGTCTGTTAATTCGTCGAAAAGAAAGAGATGTTTGCGAATCGGATTCCTCCTCTCGTGGATGCCTCTCGTGTCTATTTTCATGTCGTTTGGACCTTGCACTAGGTTTTCGATGATCAGTAGGTGAAATTGGTATTGGGTCAAGATTGCTCGATTGAGGGATACGAGATTGAGGGGCAGTGGCTGGTTTGAAGGATGGTTCTCTTCGATTCACAGAAGAAATGGGTGTGGTTGTTGTGAACTGATGAGAAGGAGCAGGTTGTGTCTCGATGAAATGATTCTGAGAAGATGCTGGCCGGTTCTGTCGAAGCGAATTGGCTGGCTTTTCTGGTTTGATTGGTGTGTGGATCGACGTTGAAAATGGAACAGCAGACGAAAATTGAGATCTTGACTGAGACGGAGTATTTTGGGTTGCTGAACGCTGTGCTGCTAAGAGTTGTTGAATTAGTTTTTCTTGATCGTTCAAACGAGCCTCAAGTTCGGCGTTTGTGTTCTCAAGTGAGCGAATCCGCTCATAAAGTTTCTGCTTCTCATTTGACTTCCCAGACAACTAACATTACAAAGGAATTTGGATGATAATTTAAAAAAGAGATTGAACAACTTTTTCTTGGATTCGTTCATTTAAGGCGTTCATTTGTTCATCGAGGAATTGTTTTGTGTCGATAATAACTGAATCCATCTCGGCATGTCCCGAAACAGAAGAACGACGAGACATGTGACGTTCTGATGGGATGATCGGCTCAGTGATTCGAATCTAAATCGGAAGCATCTAGATACCGGAAGTCGGATAATTATCACTTTTACACTCCACTTCTTTCCACGAGACGAAACTTCATCACAAAGACCATCTGGTTTTTTTCGGTCCCCATAACCAGAATCATTCAAGATGGCGCAGTCAGTTTGGACTACTTACGCCTTTTCAAATTTTCCCATTTTTTCACTATGTTTAACATTCTTTTTACTATGTCTATCTGTGATATTTCTCATTCTTAACGCTTCCTCTTTCCACAGAACCTGAATGCATGTTTCTCACCAAAGAACGTCGCACTGATTGGTGCCTCAGAAAACATCGGTGTCGGGCGCACCATGATGTTCAATCTTCTCAAATCTCCATTTGGCGGAACTCTTTACCCAATTAACCCCAAGCGTGAGTCGTGCCTTGGTGTTAAATGTTCAAAGAGCATCAAAGACATCCCTGCTGGCACAATCGACCTGGCCATCATTGCTGTTGCTGCCCGCTTTGTCCCCAGCACTGTGAAAGACTGTGCCGACATGAAAGTCAAGGCTACCATTATTGTTTCTGCTGGATTTGCCGAGATGGGTGAACCTGGTCTGAAGCTCGAAGCCGAAATTATGAGCTATGCCCGCCCAGTTGGCATGCGTGTTATCGGACCCAACTGTCTTGGAGTGAGTTATTCAAGCAGTGGTCTTAATGCGACATTTGCAGCTGACATGATCTCACCCGGCAAAGTTGCTTTCCTGTCCCAATCCGGAGCTCTCTGCACGTCCGTCCTCGACTATTCCAAGAAAGTTGGCTTTGGCTTCAGTGCCTTTGTCTCTGTCGGGTCCATGCTCGACGTTGACTGGTGCGACCTCATCGAATTCTTCGGAGAGGACAGCAACACCAGCGCCATCTGCATCTACATGGAATCCATCGGAAACCCCAAGCGCTTCATTGAAGCCTGCCAAAAGGTTACCCCTCGCAAACCCGTCGTCGTCGTCAAGTCTGGAAGATCCGCCGCCGGAAAGAAGGCTGCCTCGTCCCACACTGGAGCCCTCGCCGGTGCCGACGAAATTTGCGATGCTGCGTTCCGTCGTGCAGGTATCCTCCGCATCACTCAAATCAGCGACCTGTTCTCGCTGATGGAGCTTCTGAACATGCAGCCTATCCCAAAGGGACCGTCTCTTTCCATCGTCACAAACGCTGGTGGCCCCGGTGTGCTCACCACCGACGAGCTGGACATCCAGGGAGGAATCCTCGCCCCTATCGACAAGGCCGCCATGGAGCGTTTCAACGCCATCCTTCCCCCAGCCTGGTCCCACGGCAACCCTATCGATGTACTCGGCGACGCATCCCCAGAACGCTTCTCTGACTGCGTGAAGATCGCAGTGGAGGACAAGAACGTGGACGGCATCCTGTGCATCCTCACCCCACAAGACATGACCGACCCCACCGCCACTGCCCACGCCCTGAAGCTGCTCGCCAACTGCGGAAAGACGTTCATGGTGTCGTACATGGGAGGACTCGTCATCGAGGAAGGAGCCACCATCCTCCGCCAGGCTGGTGTCCCCGTCTTCACCGCTCCCGACCTCGCCGCTCGTGTGTTCACCTACCTCTCCCGCTGCCAGGAGAACATCAAGCTCATCAAGGAGCCCATCCCCGCTGTCCCATCCCTCGGCTTCGATCTGGAGAAGGCCCGCAAGGAAGTCCGCGGCATCTACGCAAAGGCTCTCGAGACAGGCCGCACCATCCTCACCGAATACGAGTCCAAGAAGATCCTCGCTGCCTACCACATCCCCGGAGGCACCACTGAGCTCGCCCTGACTGCCGACGAAGCTGTCGCCCACGCCAAGAAGATCGGGTTCCCCGTTGTGATGAAGGTCCACTCCGAAACCATCACCCACAAGTCTGACGTGGGTGGCGTGAAGGTGAACATCAAAGACGAGGCTGGTGTCAAAGCTGCCTTCGAAGAGATCAAGGCCAACGTTGCCAAGAACGCCTCCGCCAAAGACTTCCTCGGCTGCGTGGTGATGCCCATGGTCACCCTCAAGGACAGCTACGAGGTCATCCTCGGCTCGTACGTCGACGCCCAGTTCGGCCCTGTTGTCCTCTTCGGCCTCGGCGGTATCCTTGTCGAGGTGCTCAAGGACAAGGGCCTCGGCTTGTGCCCCGTCAACAAGACGTTCGCTCTCGACCTCCTTCAGCAGACCAAGATCTACACTGCTCTGAAGGGTGTCCGTGGACGTGCCCCAGTCAACATCGACGAGCTTGTTGTCATCATCGAGCGCTTCTCTCAGCTCATCGCCGACCACCCGATGATCGAGGAGGCTGACATCAACCCATTCCTTGTTTCCCCAGACGGCATCATTGCCCTCGATGCCCGTATCTTGGTGTATGACGGAAAGAAAGTTAAAGAGGAGAACGTCCCTCATTCGTGTATTCCCACTCACTAACTCTACCTTTGATAGTATTTGGCTGTCTTCACCGACATGCCACATTTCATTATTTCGCTGATGATCTCGTCAAGTGGAACATCCGTTTAACCAGAACTTATCTTCCTGGAATGTTTTTAAAACGAGGAATGAGATGAGAATGATTAATGTTTGTTGAACGCTTGCTGTGGGTTGAATTCAATCGGCTTAAAGACGGGGTCCTGTTGATGTGGCACAGCAGGCTCAGCTTTTTTGGGTTGTTTATCAAATACTTCTTTTGGAGCACTGAAACGCGTTGACGGGATCCATGTGGTTTTGAACTCATATTTCTAGAGAGTAACTTCAATTATGATATAAAATACCGGTTTTTCTTCAGTTTTTGCTGGTGTTGTTCGAGTTTTAGCACTGCCTGAAGTGAAGAAGCGTTCTGAGAGAGCAGGTGTATCCTGTGTTGAATCGACTGGTTTTGGAGAGGCATTGTGAAGTGATTTTTCTTTTTGTCGATTTTCAAAGGCCATATGGTTCACATCTTTTGTGGTTTGTTCATTTTGGTGAAATTCATATCCTCTTGAGTGCTGAAGAGTTGAATTGAGAGAGGAAAGAAACCGGTGATGCTTCCTCACAGAACAGGATAAATATGAGTGACAAATGGAGCATTAGAGTTTATTTGACAGTCAACGTTAGTATGCCTGTTCGTAGTACTGTAGACTGATGACATGACGAATTGAGAAGAGATCAACCCGCTTTCATTTATTTGTTTCGATACCACTTTTTATTGTGTGGTTTTTGAGCACCTACTCATGGAGACTCAATTTCAGTACTGCCGTCTCCTACAATGGAAATATTTGAACGCCATGCTAGATGATACCTACAGCAAACAACAGACCTTTCTCGTCAATGTCTTCTATTCTCTTCAATCACAGGCAAAACTACAACAAGATGATACTGAACTCCTAAGATATGCATGTTCGATCCAACGCCAATTAGAGCGCACCTTAGAATCCTTTACTCAACAAGTTCAAAGCCTCACAAGTGTGAAGCCTCCCCCTGCTCCTCTCATCAGTACATCACAAAAGACATCACGAAAGTCTGAAATGCTTCTCGACGACGACCCCATTTCCCCTAATGTCCTCACATCACTCACTGGTTCTGTCGCCACGCTCTCAACATCTCTCTCCACAATCCGCCACGCACTCTCTGAAGCACTAGAAATGATTCCATGCAAAGATGTGGTGTACCGAGAAAGCCAGGTCCTATTTTTGTTGTTCTCATTTTCATTAGGTACTAAATGCTCTTAGTCGTCTCAATGAAACACTCGGTTCACTCGTTTTTAACAGTTCTCTCGCTGCCCGAAAATCGACGCATGAATCAGCATCACAAGCTGGGGAATTGGAAGAAGACATCGCCACTCACATTAGTAAAGCAGCACAATCTCTTTCACTTTTCAGACAGACACTGAAGGACGAATCAAGCGTCATCCAAGAGATCGAAGGAGTTTGTGCAAATCGTTGTTTCATATTCACTAGTCTATCCATATTGTCAACCAATCTGCAATTGAGGCTCTTTCCTGTGCTGTGAACGTAGTTGATGACAAACAATTGCAGGTGGAAGGTTGAAGTTCATTTCTTGAATCTTGCAATGAATTTTGAGCTTTTGTGCAAGAAAAATCGAATGAAAAATCATGTAATCTGCAAAGAAAAAGAAGAAGAAGGAAGTGGAATGCAAAGAGGTCAGTCCCATGTGATTGGTTTGTGGAAATGTCGAGTCTGAACCATGTCGACTTTTTCCTCTCTTCCAATCGCTGAGGATGATGTCTTGAACTGAACAGATGGTCCAGATGTGGTAGTTTTGAGGGCGTTGAAGTGATTGGAATAGTATCGTTCTTGGACTGGAATGGTCTGAGATCCGTTGAGTTCGCGTGTCCTCTCTTCCTCATTTGCTTCCTAGTTGTAGAGAAGAGACAATATATAGGAAAAATGTTGAGCAAACAATTAGGAATCCCCATCGTTTGCGGCTCTGAGCCGCAAGTGTAGCCTCTTTGTTACATGATTCAATCCAGATCTTATTGGAATCAACCTGAATGAAAATAATAAAAAACGGAGAAAGATCGAACTTCGTTGAATTTTGTTGCACCTGGTTTGTCACCTGACATTGAACTGTTGAAACAAATAAAATTGTGGTTCTGATCTTCTCTTGACCCAATTCTATTTTCAGTTTTCGGATGATCTCTATTTTATGCATTATGTCTCTCTCGTATGGAGATCCGAATTATATTTTGTCACTTAACGAGACTCCATTGGGCTGGAGTGGAAATTATGACCGTTCGAAGTCAATGAAAGGAATAAAAACAGACCCCAAACTTTCCTTGATAGTTGAGAAACAAACAAACTCAAGATTGCACATTCAGATTTTTAATCCAGACGCTCAATACATTGAGATTCCAAATGTGATTCAAGCACAACCATCATCCCAAACAACAACATCGCCTCTCTACTCGGTTTCATTCCCCGACAATGGAATAGTCGTCACACGTTCAAAGGGAAATGATGTTATTTTTGACACTTCTAAACATCTAGACCAATTATTATCCCGAGAAAACTTTGTTCAACTCAAAACTAGCATCAACAAAAACCCGATCATTTATGGGCTAGGAGAACGACGAACTCGTCTTGCCTTACCATATCCCCAAGAGTACAACTTCATTCCCACCGACACTCAAACTCCCCCCGACGGTCTCCCTCTATATGGCTCTCACCCGTTCCACATCGAAGTGGCCCCGTCTGGCGAGTGCCATGGCATCCTTTTCCTGAACACATATCCCATGCAGGTATCTCTTGAGAATGGCTCGCTCACCTATCGCTCAATGGGTGGGAAATTGGATATATACATCTTTATGGGGCCAACCCAGAAGGACGTGATGACTCAGTACACCGACCTCATTGGCCGGCCCTGCCTGGTGCCGAGTTGGAGTATGGGCTTCCACCACTGCCGATGGGGATACCGCAGCCTGACAGAGGTGGAGACACGATATGAGGATCACAAAAAGGCAGGGATCCCTGTGGACTGCATGTGGTTCGACATCGACTACATGGACAACTTCAAGATCTTCACCACCAACCCCTACAAGTTCCCCGAAGACAAGATGAACGCCTTCTTCACCCGCCTGGCCAGCGAGGGCGTCTCGTCTGTCGCCATCATCGACCCACAAATGTCAGGCAACGGCAAGCCAGGCGGGTACCACGCACACGAGGCCCTTCTCGAGTCCGGCGCCTACCTGCGCCACCCGACGGAGGACAAGCCGTTTGTGGGGAAGGCGTGGCCGCGCGAGTGCATCTACCCCGACTTCACCAACCCCGCGTCGCAGGCGGTGTGGTCGAGTCTGATGAAGGACTTTCTCGGCCGAGTGAACCTGACTGGCATCTGGCTCGACATGAACGAGCCGACCTGCTTCCCCGAAACCAGCCAGCCGAAGCATCCCACGTTTCCATGGACACCCGGCGACATCAAGACAAACAACATCCCGATGAGCGTGCGTGCTCATTGCGGCACACACCTCGCTGCCAAATCGCTGTACGGAAAGACGATGAGCGACGTGACTGTTCAGAGCCTGCTCGATGCTCGCCCCGGAATCCGCCCGTTTGTGTTGACGCGCTCCTCGTTCATTGGGTCGGGACACACACACGCGAAGTGGCTGGGAGACAACCACAGCGAGTGGCCGGATCTGGTGGACTCAATCTCAGGCGTCGTGACGATGGGTCTGTTTGGCATCACAATCATCGGCGCTGACATCGGCGGGTTTCTGGGGAACACCACTCCCGAAATGATGACACGCTGGTTGGAGCTGGGTGTGTTCCTCTACCCCTTCCTGCGCAACCACAACCATCACGACGGGACAGAACAGGCCCTTCCAGCCTTCCGCGGACCAGAAGCAGCGATCATCAAACGGTACGCCTTTGTCCGACAGTACATCCAGTCATACATGTACACACAGATGCACTTCGCTCACCAGACAGGCATCCCAATCGTCCGCTCTCTTTCGATGGAGTTCCCGGCAGACGCAGCGACTCGCACCATCGACACGCAAGCCATGCTGGGCGATGCTCTCCTCGTCACGCCTGTCATCGCCGAGAAGGCAGTGAATGTGACGGGACACTTCCCGAACTGCCGCTGGTACGACTTCTGGTCGTTCGAGGAAGATCTGGCAGTGTCCAAGAAAGGCACCTCAGTTCTGCTGGACGCCCCGCTCGACCACATCCCCGTCCACATCAGAGGGGGCACAGTGGTCACCCTTCAGAGCCAGACAGCGTCGACCCTGAATGGGATGCGAGCCAGCCCCCTCACCGTCGTGTGTGCACTCGACGAGAAGTCGGCTGCCAAAGGGTTTGCCATTCTGGACGACGGAATCAGCACCAACGACACTGCCTTCACCCGTCTGGACTTCGAAGCCACCTCTTCTTCGTTCGCAATCAACGTGACACGTAATAACTTCCAAACTGACCAGCAGATGGAAAAGCTGGTCATCACGGGTCTTGCTCGTGCAGCGGTCACGCGGGTGAGACTTAACGCGTTTGGTCACTCCTTCACTTGGTCGTACCATGCCGAGAAGGGCATCCTCACCATCAAGTTTGACAACCCCGTCAAGCTTGTGGACGGTATTAATCTCTTGTTTTGATCGACACTTCACCTTCGTTTGATGAGACAATTAAGAAAGAAACGCTGTTGAAGTGCTGTTTAAGAAAGGAGAGGCAATGCTGGCCAAAATCAGCATCGCTCATTCCTTCAGTCCTTCGAGAAGCGTCCTGAGAGTCTCCATCGCTTTGTCGTCGATTCCCGTGTCGGCCTTCCACTCCTCCACCTTCTTCAGGATGATGTCCTTCTTCACGCGGAAGTGGGCGAGGATGACATCTGCAAACTCGGTGTTCCCGCTCTGTGCTTTCTGAATCTGGTCGATCATCGCCCACTGCACGGTCTGCCGACGGATGTTGTTGTTGTACGACCTGTCCTGCTTCCTGCCTTCGTCTGTGTTGTACGAGCTCTCATACCCAGGCTCGTTGAAGAAGGGGTGGTCGACAAGGATCAGAGCCTGGATGGAGACAAACACTTGGATGAGGGTGGAGTGCACGGGGTTCCAGCTCTCCCCCGCATCGCCCGACCACGTTCCGAGGAGCGACAGGCACACCTTCCCGTCGGAGTAGAGGTTCGGGTTGAACCTGACAGTCCCGTTTCCTGTTGTGGTGATGATGACTTGGGGTGGCTGGGTGGGGAAGCCGGAGTTGAGGAAGATGTCGAACTCGAACAGACCCGACTCGTATGGAGTGTCCTCTGGTCCAGAGATGACAGCTTTGATCAGCTGAGCGCAGTTCTCGTCAACCCGCACGAACACCGACGATCCGATGTTGAACGGGAGTGACGTGCGGAGAGACGTGATCTCCTGTGAAATCCGGCGCATGTTGGGGAGTCGTGTCTGCTTTCTCACTTCGTTTGCGAAGAGGTGGCGTTCCTCGAAGCGCCCGTGTTCCTCCACTGAGAGGAAGCGGAGGTGGTTCAGAGCTTTCTCGTACTGTGCATCGAGGGAGAGGGATGGGGATGGTGTCGGCTCTGCTTGGACAACACCAGAGTTGGCTGTGCTTGGTGCTGGTTGGAAAGAGTCTGCCTTCTCTTTGAGAAGCCCAGCAACAAGTCGGATGGTCTCAGCGAGGACTTTGGAGCAGTCGTTGTATTCGAGCTGCTGTTCTTTTGGGATGTACTCCTTGTTGTGGGCAAGGCCAGGCTGGTACGACACGTTATAGTTGGAGAGCGTTGTTTCCTTGACTTCGTGTTTGCCACAGTTTTCAGTCAATTTGAGGTAATCGTCAGCGAGAACAGAGAGTTTCATCAAGCTGTCGAAAACTGAGGTGTGCTGACCATCTACAGGCTCAAAGAAGAGAGAACAGAAGTCGTCTTGATGTGATGACTGGCCGAGAAGTTCAAGAGCGCACATCACGATTGGTGAGGCGAGGTTGAGTGAGAGGAAAGAGTCTTCATCGAAAACACGAAGAAGGATTTCTGAAAAGTGATTATCTCGGAAAAACGGGATAAGAAGTGCTGCATCCTGCGTGGAAGTGTGTTGGAGGAGTCCGTTGAGCTTCGTCATCACTTGGTACTGTTTGATCAAAAGCTCCTTCTTCTTCTCTGTGTGTTGATCAAGTGATGAAAAATTGCCGTTTGTAGCACCAGCATGAGATCCAAAGCCTGTTCCGACAGCCCAAACGAGCTTGCTTAGTTTGTCTTTGTCTTGTGTTGTTTCCGACTTGGTGACTTCCAGCTTCTGTTCCAAGAAGGCCGGAAGAAACTCATCTGTGTAAAAAGATTGAAGGGAAGAATGTGTCATGATGATAGAGTGAATGAATTGTTTGAAGGAGTGAGCTGAAAAGATCGTGGTCATAAGATTTTTCTTAGAAACCCTCCATGGTTATTTTCTTTCTGACGCTTCGTTAAAGCCCATTGATGATTTTAAAGGGTTTCCACACATGATGGCATGGATCTGGTGACGATTGTTTGCTGTTTCAGGTTTGAAAAAATGGATCGGTCCACAATGAAGTTATGCACACACAAACACACTTTCTGACATGCTGTGGCAACGAACAATTTCAGCCTTCAGAGAAGCTCCTTGATCGGGTTGCACTTCTTCATGAGGATTCAAGAAATGATGTTCTGAACCTCTCTGATATCATCGTTGACGATGCTGTTTGTCCTCTGTTCACTTTATTTCAATTCTATATCATCGATCAACTGTATTATTGGCTTCATCCTCAGCTTATTCGTGTTTTGTGTCGCTTTTTGCCAAATATACTACTCAAAACTTTGTCCTTATCGAACTGTCGCATCAATGATCATCGTGTGTCCCGATTCGACTGAGGCATTCATTCGTGACTGTTTTCTGCTTTATTCAGGACTCAAGCAGCTCTTATCAGGAATTTTAGCCATAGGATCACTCAAAGTTCTTGATTTAAGTCGGAATCTTCTCACATCAAACTCGACACAAGATCTCATCAGATTGATTCAGTCCATTGAAACGTTACAAGAGTTTGTTGAACATTCATCATTTTATTCTGATTTTTCGCCAGACTCAATCTTGGAGATAACTCAATTGGGACTGGTCAGATCTTCTCCGCACTCCACAACAATTCCTCACTTATCTCGTTAAACATGAAAAATACAAACCTACATCCCGATTCATTCTCTGTCTTGGCTGATTGTTTGAATTCAAATCGATATCTCTCATATATCGGTATCTTATTCCCTCTTTTCATCTCGTGTCAAGATGTGAGCAATAATGAATGTGGTATCGAATCTGGTCAAGCAGCTGTGAATGCAATGAAAGAAAATTCTTCTGTTCTGTATTTTCAAATTGAGAACACTCAGATGGGACTTCAGAATGAACTCCTAATTGGTTTCTTCATTTATCTCTCTTAATTTTGTCTTAAGCTGCATTATGCGAGAAGAACCAGTCGCACGTTCAGTCAATGCGGCAGATTCTTGCAGACAAGCAGGTGTACGAAGACGAATTATCGAACAGCAGGCTCGAGAGTGACAGACTCCGAACCCAAGTCTTTCAAATGTCCGAACAGAACAAACTGACAAGCGAGCAGCTCACCCTTGTGTCTCAACAGCTCGCTGAAGTTGAACAATTGAACACCAATCTCTCCTCAGAGCTGGCCCTCCTCAAAACCGACCACGAGTCCCTCCAATCCCAACATGAGAAGCTGAAAGGAGTGTACGCAGAACGGCTGGAGAAAGACAACCGACGCGTCAGCAGCCTCGCAATCAGCGGAACACAGACAGACCTCACTCTTCAAGACGACCTCGACGGAGAACTCGCCCGCGTCATCGAAAACAAGGAGCAGATCATCGCCACACAGACCGAGATGATCCGCCAGAACAACATCACGTTTGACAGCCTCAACCTCGAACTGGACGAAGCGCGGGACGTCCTTGGCGGTCTTCGTGACGAGATGGAAACGCTCACAAAAGACCTTGAGAAGGGGCGGTTGGAAGTGCGAATGCTCGAACTCGCCTTTGGTGAGGAAGACTCGAAACTGACCAAAATCAAAGAAGACATCATTGTGAAGCAAGTGCTCCTCGAGCAACTGGAGGAGCGACTGAAGAAGGCTGGCGATGACGATCTTGAACTGAACGGGTCGCCAGTGACCAAACAGAAGCCGAATTTGGACTCGTCGCCAGATCGAAGCAACACATCCTTCGACTCGTCGGTTCCAGAAGCAGAAGAGGCGAAGGAGGAGGAATTGAGGGAACAGCGGAGAGCGATGGAGCGGCTTCAGATGCAGCGGGAAGATTACTTGGCCGGCCTCTCCAACCACGGGCTGGCCTTCATCCCGTCGTTCTGCACCCCGCTCTCCGACTCGTCCTCCACCCATCCTCTCTCTTCGCCAGTCCCGACCAAACAGTTCCCTGTCCCTGCATCTCCATTCTACAGCGCATCTGCCATCCTGGCCAGTCTCGCTGAAGGGACCTCTCCTGTCAGCCTCTCGTCACCCGCATCGCTCATTCACCACATGCCCGACGATGAGATCCAAGCTGACGCGGAGTTCTTGGTCACTGCGACCCTCCCACTTCATCAGCGGCAGTCTCAGCTTGTGACTCCCATCCGAACAAGAGGAATGGCGCAGACGCAGCAGTTCCTGTACAGATGGACTCGGACTCCCCTCAACCCCCTTCCTCCGCAGCCGAAGCTCGCTGAGAAGGAGCCAGAGGCATCACCAATCACCGCCCGTCCCAACCCATTCCGCCAGTCGTCCCTCGTTGCACAGAGCTTTGTGGATTCCAGAGCAACAGACCAACTGAAAAGGAAGGAGAAGGAGAACGCGACGATGAAGGCGGAGATCCTCGAGCTCAACAACCAAATTGATTCGCTTCAGAAGAAGATCACAGACTCCGAAAAGACGGCAGAAGAGATGAAGCAACGAGCAGAAAAGATGCCTCACTCCAAATCGGGAAAGCATCGCCGAGGAAGTCGTCGCGGCGATCCAACCAACAAAGACGATTCAGAAAACGAGAGCGAAAACGCCGCTTCGTCTCGCGAGGCCAAGAAAGTTCGACAACGACGGAAGAAAGAGAAGGCGCTCAGAGAGAAGATGGAGGGCGAGTTGGAAGAGTTCAGAAAGCAGGTCGGGCTGCTGGAAGAAGTGGCGAAGCGAGCAGAAGCGAAGGAAGTGTCGCTCAACACAACAATCGCTGCGCTGATGAGTGACCTTCGCCAGGAAAAGCTCAACGTTGAAGAGCTGACTGCAAAACTGCAGGAGTCTCACGACGAAATGAGTGCTGGGGCTGAACAAGCTGAGGACGATCGGAGACGGAACGAGGCAGCCGTCGCCGAGAAAGAAGAAACAATCCAACAACTTGAATCACAAATCGATTCTCTTCGCCAGAACGTCGCCACAATCCAAGCCACTCTTGATCAGGCAATCGAGCAGAAGAACGAACTCGCTGAAAGGCTCCGCGAACACAGCGACGAGATGAGTGTGGGATTGGAGCAAGCTGAAGACGACCTTCGGAAGAGAGACGCCCTCCTCGCCGAGAAGGACCAGACAATCAGCCAACTTGAGACTCAGATTGACTCGCTCCAGCGAAATGTGGCAGCCGTCCAAGAAACACTCGACAAAGTGAATGAGCAGAAGGCTGGGCTGGTCGACCCCGCACTCGTCAACGATCAGCTCGACGAGTTTGCGGAAATGATCGAAACCGCAATGGGTCTGCTGAACGAGGGACGGAAGGGATCGAAAGGGTTGGTGTCGAAGATTGAGGGAATGTGGCCGTTCGACGTGTCGCTCGACGGGCGGAAGAAGAAGCGCCGCATTCGACTTCAGCGATCTCGCCCAAAGTCGTCCGCAGCAGGACGAAGACACCAACACCACGCGTCGTCATCTGAAGCACAGTTCCCCAGTCTCCTCACCAACACGTTCGAAACACTCTCCAACCAACTTTCGCATTTGTTTGAGGAGTCTGGAGCTCTGATCGACTGTTTTGATGAAATTGACAATGAATTGGACAACTGGAAGGAGCGGCAGGAAGAGCAGCTTCGAAACGAGCAAGAAAGGAGCACCATTCTCGACCTCCGCAAGCAACTCGTGGACGAGCAGAAAAGAACAGCTGATCTCGAGAAGCAGGACAAGGACCAGCTGAGGGTGGAGGAGGACAAGTGGCAGATGGAGAGACTGGAGCATCAGAACACTGAAGCCCAGCTGAAAGACAATCTCGCCAAGTTGGAGAAGAAGAGGAAGGACCTCAAGGCTGCCCTGAAAGAGGAGAGGAACAAGCTGGAACAGTCAGAACGGGCACTTCATGACGAAAAGAGGAAGCGAGAGGAGATCGAAGGAAGACTCGAATCGTCAAAGGAGCAGATGAAAGAAGGAACCAAAGAAATCGACCAGCTCAAAGACAAGATCTTCCAGTTGGAGCTGGAGATCCAAAAACAGGTCATCCTCAACTCCGCCAAGCCTCCGCAATTCCAGCAGACCCTCCCGCCTCAGCAGCCCAACCAGATCTCCATCACAACACAGCCACAACCGCAGCCTGTCCAGCCGCAGTTTATTCAGACACAGCCACAACTCGTCCCACAGTTCATCCCTGTGGTGACACAACCACCTCAACAGCCTCTGCTGATGAGCAATGGAAACAATAGTGATCCTGTGCTGACCCAGATGGTCACAAACGAGGCTCTCGATTCCCTCCGAAGCCAACTCAAGAAGAGCGAGAAGGAGACGGAGAAGCGGCAAAGAAAGTTGGAGAAATCAGAAATGAGGGTTGCCGAACTCGAGCGCGAGAAGGTCAGACTGGAAGAAGCAAACAAAGAGCTGGAACGCGACCTGAAGAAGGCCGAACGGACCCAGCACCATCCTCCCCCTCCGCCTGCTCCTGTCGAACCGCAGGTCAAGATCGTTCCGCAGATCATTCGTGAAAAGGCCGACACAAGTCTTTTGGAAGAAAAGCTCAGCCACGAACGAGAAGAACGACGAAAGGTGTCTGGAGATCTCCAACGATACAGACAGACACTTGAAGAAGAGAAACAGAAGACAGACACACTCGACAGACAGAAACGAAAACTGGAGCGACAGTTAGCAGATGTGAAGGCAAATCTCTCGACACTCGAGGAGACCATCAAACGAGTGGAGAAGGAACGAGACGAGAAACAGAAGGCTCTGAAAGAAGAGCAGTCTCTCAGCAAGGAGCTGAAAAGAACCATCGCAGCTCACGAGGACGTCATCGAACGGATGAAAGAGCAGGAGCGGATTTCTGTGAGTGAACTTCAACGCACCAGAGATGCGTCCGCCGCGAAGAAGAAAGAACTGGCGGAGAGGCAGAAGGAGATTGGTGCTCTTCAAACGACACTTGACAAATTCAAGGCAGACCTGGCCGAAAGAGAGAAAGCACTCGTCGAGGCCCAACAAACAATTCTGGACGCCAAGAAACATCACGACAGTGTGCTCTCGAAAGTTCAGCGTGACATGAAACAACTCGAAAACGACAAACGAGGAGCGAAGGAGAAGTTGGACAAGCTGCAAAAGAAATACGATGCAGCTGTCGAGAAGACCAACCAACTTCACGATGCATACAAACGACACCGCGACACCATCCAACAACAGCACACAGACATCAACCGCCTGAAAGACGAGAAGGAGGCTGAGCAGCGTCGATGCGACATGGACAACGAGGAGAACCTCCGAAAAATGCGCGAATTTGAGGACCGGCTCAGAGAGATGCGGGATGAGATCGCTGGAAAGGAGAGGGAGAACGACCTCCTTCGCCAACAGCACGCTCTCGTCCAATCACAAGCACAGCAGGCACAGCTTCAGGCACAAGAGATTCTGAAGAATGCTGGGCCTGTTGAACAGAGCTCAGTCCTTCGCATTCATCGACGGCGCTCCCAGCAGAGGCGAGACGACAGCAAAACAAGCGACAATTCCATCACCACCGACACCCCGTCCAATCTGACTGACAACCGCAGCACGCGAAAGACGAAGAGCTCATCGAAGCATCGACATGTGCCGCGGGAGGACAGGTCGAAGACAGACCGGTTCACAGTCTCGAACGGGGGAGCCAACATCCCCACCCCCCGAAAGCTCACCACTCCCATCTCAGTGTCGACAGCCTCGTTTGGAAATTACGACACGCGCCCTGTGCCCTCTCTCCAAGCGTCCATTGGTCTCCCAAACATTCCCATCCACACTCCTGTCAGCCCAGCTGTCACGTTTGACGTCACTCCTGCCGTGGCGAAGGGGGGACTCGCAAGATCCGTTGGGTCTGTTCCATCAACAAAGAAAACAGAGGGAAGCACAATCTCGCTTGTGGATACACTCAACAAAATGAGGTCTCGGGAAGAAGAAAAAGAAAAAGAAACTGCGTTCATGCAAGCTCTCTCGGCAGTTCGAGAGGATCCACCCAATCCAGGCACGGTAAGTGGGTCACGGCAATCCAGAAGCTCCACGCGAAGACCAGACTCGGAAACAGTGTCGCATCGGAGTGGGGAAACGCAGTCGACGTCACGACCTCGTCTCCACATTCACATTCATCGATCTGGCAGCCAAAATCCCACCACAGAAACACCTGGAACAAGGGTTCTCTCTTCACGACACAGTGTTCGATCTTCATCTCCAGGAACCGGCCATCTTCATTTGGACGCGAGACAACCAAATGACTGATTGTCTCTCATCAAACCCACTTCACTTATTGTTGAACTCTTCTTTTGTCATCATTTGTCTTATTTTTCATGGTTTCTCAATCGAGTACAAAATGGTGATGATTAGAAACGATCAACCCACCGTGTCCATCAATGTTACACAACAACATCACTTGTTTTTCGTTCAACAAAGATCACACAAGTTTGCTCTGCATTGTCCACAGAATTTCTCTTTTTATGGCTTCTTCCTTTTTCTGCCACTCCCTCAATGAGTTAGAGATCGCCATCGTTCCAAATAAAAGTTTTGCAGAAATATGGAATGTCAATGGAACAGACACAAAGGATTGGACATTAGATAAAACATTGAAATCAGAACACGCACAATTAATTACTGGTATCGATTGGGTATGCCTGGAAAGAGCAACGCATTATTATCTCACTCAAAACTAATTTTAATGGCATTCTAATATTACCAATCTCTTTATCTGGTTTATTTAATGTGTATACACAACAATTTAGGCACCAAACTCGAACAAGCTCCTCACATGCTCACAAGATAGAAATGCATATGTCTGGCTTCCACCAGATGAACAGAATTCTGAATGGGTTCCCCAAATTGTGCTTCTTCGTTTTAGCAAGGCAGCCACATGCTGTGCCTGGTCTCCGAATGAGGACAAGTTCGCTGTCGGTGGGTCAGAAAAATACATCGCCGTTTGCTATTTTGATGCCGACGCTGATTGGTGGGTGAGCAAGCGTATCAGACTTCACAAGTCAGCCGTCCTCTCTCTCGCATGGCATCCCTCTAACGTCATGCTTGCTTCAACAGGCAACGACTTCAGAATGATGGTACACTCCGCTGCGATCAAAGAAATCGGAGAGACAAAGTCGGAGGTTGAGGGATTTCCACCAATTGACTTCTGTGGAAAGGAAAAGCAGCCACTCTACATTCACACAATCTCCGGAAGCTGGATGAACGGGTGCGCGTTCTCTGCTTCAGGCCGCCGTCTCGCGTGCTGCTCTCGAAACTCAACAGTTCATATCACACATTTTGAAGAAGGTGCTCCACGCGAATTCATTGTCACTCTCACAACTCTTCCATTCTCGCAGCTCGTCTTCGTCGACGAGGACACAATTGTCTGTGGTGGGTTTGACGAGAAGCCAACCGTTCTCAAGTTCGACGGTGATAACTGGTCTGTCAGTAAGACACTAGACATTGTTCCTAATGCTGCAGGAGAGAAGAAAGAGCAGACAATGGGACAGTCAGCCATGGACCGTTTCAAGGCTCTCTCATCCACCGGTCAGGCTGGAGGAGCCGTAAAAGCAGCAGTCACAGATCGCCACACAAATGATATCACCCATATCTCTCTCGGTGTCCCGAAAGCGGATGGCAGCGTCGATCAAGTCGTTACAAGTGGAATGGATGGTAAAATCTATTTCTGGAAACTCTGACCTTTCTCTGTTCTTCATATTTTGTTCTGACTACTCATTTCTTTTCCCATCACACGTTCTGCACTTCTTATCACTGTTTCTTCACCTTCAACCGACAGTCATTGAATCAAAGCTCCCAAAAGATTCTCAGAATGGTGAACAATGAAATATTGTTTGCTCAAGTAACTTTTCAACTGTTCAAGAGTCTTGTCACGCGCGGCCCACAAACCACCGTTGAACCTCAAAACTCGAAAAGAAAGCATTTCTTATTTTCAAAAATGGATCCAGTTCGCTTTTCTCCTCTCACAGAATGTATTTTCTCTGGTTTTTTCACCGAATTATTTGTTCTTCTTGAAATCTCAAGACACTCTCATGGAACGACTGTACGAAGGGGAAGGGAACATTCTCATCAAAGGGAAAAAGGCTACACACTCAACTGATCTCGTCATTCGAATGACCCCAAAGGATCCAGAGCTAAACATAGAGCGTTTCGACAAAATCATCAAATCAACAAGACATCTTAATGAACCGTTCGTCTTACAGTTTGTGGATAGTCAAAGAGATGATTCAGCAATTTACATTGTTCGAGAACACACAGCCGCTCCAAATTTAAGAAAGTATCTCAAATCCCATCCGTCAAACAAAGAAGCAAGTGCGTGGGATCTCGTGACGACTCTAACACAGTCTCTCTTCTATATTCATGCCATGGGAGTTATCCATTGTCATCTCATCATGGAAAACATTTTCATTCCCCAAAAACACCTTGCTCAAATCTCTGATGCATCAATTCATCAAATCCTCCCTCTGCAAAAGGAACTCGATCTTCAAGACATGGCATATCGTGCTCCGGAGCTATTCGATGAGTCCATCCATTATACCACAAAGGTGGACATGTACGCGCTGGGTGCCATCCTCTACGAAATCTGCACTGGACGTCCTCCTTTCCAAGCAAACAATCCAAAGGAGCTTATAGAAATAATCAGAAACGATGATCCCAAAGATCTTCCAACCTCATTTTCATCTGATCTGAAGAATCTTGTCTTTTCTCTCCTAAATAAGGTTTCGTTTTTCCCACTATCACGGATCGCAACTTTAAACTCTGTAGGATCCTCTCAAAAGACCAAACTGTGAACATATTCTAGCCTTACAGCAAGTGAAGCCAAAGGCTGACAAATTCGGCGAGATGATCTACGAAGACGCCATTTCTAAGAAAGAAAGGCAACGAAGCCTCTACACTGATCTTGAGCGAGATCTTGCCAAACGAAAAGCTCTTTTGGACTCGTATCGTGATGCAGGTAAGCAAGCAGTGCAGGGCAATTCAGATTCAAGTTTCGTTCAACTCGGAGAGGCGTGGAAAGACTTGGACAAGTCTATCGAAGAGAAGCAAGCCAAACTTCCAATTTTATCGCCTGGCGAGGCAACAGTGGTGTGGACAACGGATGGTCGTTCATCCACGCTGTACCAACTCAAAGAAGGTTTGTATTTCCTCTCCTGTGACTCTTTCAGTTCCAAGACTCGGCCTGTCGTACAATATTCTTCCACTGATCCCTCCGCATGCTCGTCTAAGAATTGAAGGCAACAGGATCTGTCTTCTTCAAGAAGAGCCACTCCTTCTGCCTTTCTCGCCGGATATTGACAATGGAGTGTGGCGTTTTGATTTGGGTTTTGTTGCGTGTGGTCGTCAGCGTTGTATGTCTTCTTTCTCTTGGAATTGTTCAGGGATTGGGATTGCTGATTCGTCGTTCGATCTTCCTCGAGGCTACGACCCAGGCGAAGATGAGCACACAGTTGGATATGCCGGATACACGTATGTCTTCAGTTCTCTCCATTCATTCCTTCCACCTCTCTCTGAACTCCTCCTGTCAGCGGTGGTGTGTGGCACAACGGAAATTGGACACTCGGGAATCGTACGTTCACTGAAGGCGAAGTGATCGGATGTGAAGTGAATATGACGAAGAAGCCTCGCACATGCACCTTCTTCCACTCGCTTCGGGGGCAGCCTGTGACAGTTCTGGAGATTCCTCCCAAAATCCGCTTCTTCGTTTGCTTTTCTGGTTTCTGATTTTTGTAGACATACCTTGGCGGAAAAGGTGCAACTGTGGAAATATTAAACCTCAGGACGACAGACCACCTCCCTCCACTCCGCCCAGACCCTCAGGCCAAAAAAGTGACATGGGGACAGTGAGTACCTCAAGGACCCTACATCATCTCACCGTGTTTGTCGATGTTTTACATGGCATGATATCGTAAATGTTCTGAAAAAGCGTTGGCTATCAGAAATTAAACTGGTAGAGTGTGTCCGAGACGGGACTCCAGAACACGTTCGACCCCAGAAAGATCAGAATTGAGGAAGCATATTCAACAACAGACGATTGATTGTTTCCGGCTGTGTCGTTCTGCAGCATCGATTCGATTGATTCTTCAAGTCCTTCAGATGACAGTGCTTCCGTCACCTGCTTTCCAGATTGTGTGACTTCTGCACCTTGTTTCTTCCATTCGATGAGTGAAGTGTGGATACTGGCGAGGAAATTCCATTTCGCACTCTCGCTTTCGATGAACGAGAGAAGACTTGCTGCTGTCATCACAATTTGGTGGGAGAGAAGGAATTCGAGTGTTGGCGCATGAAATGGACTGATGAGAAGAAGTTTGTCCAAAATGTTCAGGAAGGGCTTTGTCAGATTTCCTGTGCCGAAGAAATACCGATTGTGACAGAGATGTGACAGATACTGTGACAACGGGGAGACAACCTTCCGAAAGATGAGTTCATGATGGTTGTACTTGTGCATAGTAGCTGTTATGTTCAATCTTTGCAGAGAATCAGGGCTGGCGAGATTGAGGAGGATCATGAGAAATCGATTCAGGTCGAAGAGAATTTTGTCACTCGACAAGAGTTCAAGTGTGTGGGGTTGAAGAGCAGCGAGAATATTCGGAATAAAGTCATTCTCGACGAGTCGTAATTTGTCTTCGGGAGATGAGAGGAAACCGAACGAGCAAAGCTTTGACAGTACAGCAGCAGAGACTCTGCAATAAAGTGATGACAACAAAATGCAGATGTTGTCAAGAAAACCAGACCTTGATCCATTCGCGGTGAGAACAAGATCTGTGTTGGTTTTGGTTCCGATCTCTCCGCTCAGCCAGCTCAGATCGAGATGAGCAAGAAACCAGACCGCCTTATCTTGAAGGGCCTCATCGAGATGATAGTGATCTTTGACCAGAGAAACTAGTGAGAAGAATATCGTTGATAGGTCTGTGGAAGTCAGTTTTGAAGTTGTATCGTATTTCAGGAAAGCTGATTGCTCTATCTCTATAGCATGGACTGACTGTGGGTGAAGATGGGAACTATGATCACATAACGTGTCTACACGTACTTTCAAACCGTTCATCCTGAAAAGATATGATCATCCCATAGCTTATTTCTGTTTAGCATCGTTTCCGAGCCAAAAGGATGAGAGAAATTCAGTCATCAATCGACCTGCATTGAAACTTAAAATTGAAATGGCAACTTCGAGAACACTTCCAATCACAGAGCATCCACGTTGAAGAACAACGCACCGACGAGCCTGTGAAACTACATGAAATTCTTATTAATACCAAGTTCCGAAGAGGAGGATACCGTTGCGGGCTTGATGCAAGCAAGCTGATTGAGGCAAACGCGAACACAGACTTTGGAGAGTGGGTCCTTCCTGTCCTCCACCTCTCTCGTCTCGGCGGCTCCACTCGGTTTCTCGCGAAGCTTCCTGCGACACCCGACGATCGTCTGATGCGCATTCCGGGATTCTTTGACTGTGTGAAAGAAATCCGATTCTGCGAAGAGATTCCGCCTTCGTTCCCGCCTCCTCTGTTTGACACCCCACAGAGCGACACTGACACACAAGAAACACCAACTGAAGCTCCAAAAGAGGCGACGAGCGAGATGGTTGAGCCATCTCAGAACGAGACTCAACCTGTCAGAGATTCATCAAAAGATGCTCCTTCCGAACAGGAACAGAAGTAATGAAAACATCAGTTGAAAACCAAACCCCCCCATGCTTTCTCATTTCGTTTCAATCACAATTGAGTTGTTTCGTCAAAACAAGCGGAAGAGAAACGAGAGATGGTCAGATCACGTCACGATGGAGTCGTTTCTTAATTTCTTCTGGCTTATATTATCGTTTCTATCCCCTATTTCATCGTTAAATTCAGTTCCACCAATTTCTCTCGATTCACGACCGTCTGACACTTCCAACAAACCTTTTCAGAAGCATTTAATCACAAAGACTCTTCACAACAAGATTGAAGCCCAAGATTCTTCCGCCATTGATACAAACTCCTGTTTGCCAGAACACAACCAATTTTCGACTCCATCGCCGTATCTAGATCAAACAACATCACCAACTCTTTCTGGTTCATGTTTCCAATCGTCCAATGTCGCTGCTCCACCATGGTTTCTCTCCAACTCGGAAACACTCTACGTTGGAGACGAGTCGTTTTCTCACACAGATACAACAACCCCAGTCGCAACCCTGATTGAGAATTCGAACCTCGAATTATCAAAGACGCACTTTACCTTTACAGATCAAGAATACACTGTATCGCTCTTCCATATCTCAGATTCAACACTCACGATAAAAAATCTGGAAATTAGATCGATAACTCTTCACGGGGCCGTAGTTGTTGTGATCAGCGGATCAAGTTCTGTCCTCTTCGACCATATTGTTGTTTCTGATGTCTCTCAAACAAACTCCGAGTCGTCCACTCATTCTGGTGGTACTTTTCTTTGGATGGGTGGACATCCAGACCAATCAGTTGTGCTCCAAGATTCTTCTTTCACCTCGCTGTCAACCACTTCCTATGGGGGTTTTTGCAGAGTCAACAGCGAGGGAGGTTCTCTGACAATCCGACGCTGCACGTTTACCTCTTGTTCAGCGATGACTGCCGGCATTGTGTATTCAATCGATACGACAATTCACTACGAAATTTTAGACACAAAATGCATTCTTTGTGAAGCATCCGCACACAACGGCGCTTTTAGATTTTCTGGTGACGAACACTCACAAATCCAGAACTGCACATTCGATCGGTGCACGTCAGGTAGCGCTGTCGGAGTCATGACAATTAACTCCCCTGCAGTGAACACACTCTCGAATTGTCTGTTTGTTCGATGTGCGTCAAATTCATCGTACACAGCCACAGTGGAAGCACATTCAGTTGTTGACATATCAAACTGTCATTTCTTCCATTGCTCATCTCGCTTACGATGGATCATCTCGATGTATTCCGCCCCCGAACAGTCCTTGTCAAACATGACATTTGTTGGGTGTGAAGTCGCCGATCTTCTTGACGGAGCAGTGATTGATCTTGTCATGAGCGGGAATGGAAACCTTGTGGATTGCTTCTCCACCTCCCACCAACCACATGTCAACAACGCCGATCTTCTCAGCATTCCCTTCCCCAACTGGAAAGTGACCTCATCCGGTGTGGATGAAGAGGTGTGTGGTCTTTGGGAGAAGAAATGCCAGAGTGTGGAGTATGTGGTGTCGCAGTGCATCGCAGAGAACGAGGCTCGAACGGCGACAGAAATGCAGACAATGACGCTTCTGGACGAGATCCACACGATCAGCCCAATCTCAATCGGAAACAAGTCCATCACGATTTGCGGGGAGAAGGAAGGAGACACGCCGAAGACGAGTTTGTGTGGGCAGGCAGCCGAAGCGACAGATCTGTTCGCAGTCAGCACGGGTCGCCTCGCTTTGATTGACCTGACACTGATCCCTCTGGCTGGAGCCTCGTTCGTGTCTTCAGCAAACGGACTGACAGTGAAGGGATGCGAAGTGGATGGGAGTTCACTCGGATCGTCCACTGTCTCCTCGCCTTTCGTCTCAATCACATCTGGCTCACTTATCGTCTCAGCCTCGTCGTTCTCCTCCATTGATCTGTCTTCTCATTCACTATTCTCGCTCTCCTCTAGTTTCTTGTCTGTTTCGCTCGATGAATCCACATTCAACGACATCCACACATCCTCCTCGCTGGGCGGGTCAGTTCTATCTGTTTCTGTCGACCTTGCCCAAACAGTGTCGATCACCAACTGTGCCTTCATCTCGTGCTCGTCTTCAGTCGGCGAGGGAGGCGCTCTGCGAGTGGTTGTGTCGGAAGGGTCGTTCCAAATCGACTCTGCCTGCTCTTTCAGACGATGCAAGGCGAAGACGAATGGAGGAGGGCTGGGTGTCGACTTATCTGGCCGAATCGGAGCAGGGTCGTTCGAAATTGGGGCAGTCTCGTTTGGACTGGGCGAGGAGCAGAATGAGGCAGAGGGGAAGGGAAACGACGTGTTCATCGCCACAGTCGCTGCTGAACGATCTCTGATCAACTCGTCGAGTGTTCAGCTCGCCTCTCTGCTCACTCCAGCCAATGACTCTCATTTCTTCTCAGCGACAGAACTGGCAGCGTGCTGGTTTGAAGAAGTGGATGGAGTGGAAGGGTCGTTGTTGTATCTGTGGCATCCTTATTCTGGCGGGACAGTTGGGGTTCTTGCTCAGAGCTCAGTCGACTCGTCGTTCTGCGGCAACGTCAAGTTGCCGTGCTCCTCGCTTTCTGTTGGGAATGCTCTCGTTCGAGAAAGCTCAGCTGGTGCTGATGACATCGTCGTCCTGTTTCTGAGCGACATTCCTCTCTCCTCAACGCCGTCAACGTCGAAAGAAGTGAAATGGGAAGGGCACGGATCAGATCGGAAGACACTCCAAATCGCAGGAGACGAGAATGTGATTGTGGACGGAGGAAAGCTGACTTTGGTGAATTTGATCTTCACGGTGTCCTTCTCTTCGTTCTCGAAATCGTTCTTCGAAGTGAACGGTGGTTGTCTGTCGGTTGATTCCTGCGATTTTGTTTCCATCCGCTCGACTCACTCTGGCCCAGCCATCCACGCCACACTCGGAGCAGACAAGACTCTCTCGCTGAGCAGTGTGTCGTTCAAACAGTGCCACTCGTCGGGCGGGGATGGCGGAGCTGTGTTTCTGGATCTGACTTCGACGACGAGCCATTCGCACTATTCGTTCACTTCGGTCACTTTTGGATGTGGAGACGAGAGGAACACGGCCGAAGGGAGGGGGCATGATGTGTTCGTCCAGGGAAGCACGTTGTCCAGTCTGATTGTCTCGTCGCAGTGGACGAACAGCCATCCCTCCACATTTGGGGAAGACAACGAAGGTTGTCTCTGGGGAGAAGACCGCTCTGAAGCAGGGACGCCTTTCGAGTCGACGACTCTTCTTGTGTATCTGTTGGATCTCGAAGGACCGTCGACGGAGGTGAGGAGCAACGGGAAAGATGTGAGAGGATGTGGGAGAAGCTCCACTCCATGCCAAACTCTGCAGACAGGCCTGTCGCACCTGAGTGAGAGTGAAACGAACGTGGTCGTCGTTCAAGATGAAACTGAGATAAACTTTGAACTTCGCAGCGACATGACTGATCTGATGTTGATGGGACAGGACACACCAAAATCAGTGAAAGTGAAGGAGAATGGAAAAGTGACGATCACTCATAATATTCTCAGATTCCACTCACTCGCCTTCACCACAACGCTCTCCTTATTCGACCACTCTCTGATGACACTCTCCTCCACTGGTTCGCTCTCCATCGTGTCGTGTTCTTTCGCGTCCTTCCACTCAACCCGCACTGGCTCGATTGTGTCTGGCTCTCTTCGTTCCACCTCGTTCGTCTCCGTCCAATCGTGTTCGTTCGATTCCTGCTCGTCTGACGAAGATGGAGGGGTCTTCTCGCTCTCCTGCGAAGAAGGCCTTCCTTCGTCCTCTCTCACCATCAACGCCACGTTCCTCCCGTCCTGTTCATGTGGACACTCAAAGAAGGGATCCTTCGTCTTTCTGGAAGGATGGGGATTCGAGGAGCTGCTTGAAGGCTCAAACTGGGAACAATCCTGCGCTTCTCTCTCCACGCCAGCCAACGACAACACACTCTTCGGCATCGACCACTCCGAATCGGCCGAGTCCGCCTTCCACGAAGTGAGT
Source organism: Blattamonas nauphoetae (assembly GCA_033064195.1). Taxonomy (NCBI): domain Eukaryota; phylum Preaxostyla; order Oxymonadida; genus Blattamonas; species Blattamonas nauphoetae. The sequence goes on from JARBJD010000031.1 coordinate 142,332, forward strand.
CTTCTGTTTTATCTTCTGCCGTTCCGCGGCTTGACGATCCACGCTGGCTCGGAAGGAAGGAACTCGAATGGGTGTGGGACAGAATCGAAGATCTGCCGCTCGCTCGAACTGGCACACTCGCATTTGGAAGGAAAGGGGAAGTATTCGCTGATTGTGGAGAAGGAGACCATTCTGTCCAGTCCGCTTCTGTTTGCCCAGAACGACATGGTGATTGAACCAGACTCTGGACGAGGAACAATCCGAATTGTTGGGCTGGGCAGTTTTGTGGATGCGAAGATGGACGGAAACCACAAACTGAAGTTCCTCGACTTGGTATTCGAACTGTCGGCTGCCACATGCGATGTTCTCTTCCATTCTGGACAGGGTCAGCTGATTCTGCAAAGCTGCTCGTTCTCTTCCTCCTCGTCGATGTCTTGTGAGCTTGTCAGTGTCGAACAAGGCGAATTCACGCTCGACAACACGACGTTCTCCGATCCTTTGTTCGACTCCACCCCGTTCACTCTGTCCTCCCTCGTCCACGCGGCATTCCATCAGGTCACTCTTACCAGATCATCCCTCGCCCGCTTCCTGTCTGCCTCGGGACTAACGAAGGACAGTCTTCTGTCCATCGACACCTGCCGATTCGAGGGAAAACCAACGTCCGAACTCAACACGAAAAACGACACCGATGACGAAGATGTGTGCAGCTGGTCTTCTGGTCTCCTCGAAGTGTCCGATTGTCAGGCTGTGCTGACCAGTGTGACGTTCTTCTCTCTCCCGCAAGGCACGGTCTGGATTCTCGGTGGGTCGCTCTCTCTGGCAACGTGTTCGTTTGAAGGATGCTCACAACACAACGAGCGCTTCCCTTCGGTTCGTCGGAACGTTCGGTGTTCGGGTGGAGGAAGTGTGGTGGTTCAGAGCCTGTCGGGAGGGGATGGGTTTGTGTCTCCGCATTGTTGGATCTCGTCGGATGAATGCTCTGTGAAGAATGGGACAGACGCCCTTCTCTCGCCTCTCTTCGTCCCTTCTCTCGACTCGAAGGCAAGCAAGAGCACCAGAAACAAGAACAAGACGTTGAGCATTGAGATCGCTGGATCAACATTCGTTCCGTGCGGGTTGAAAATGGAGGTCTTCGAGGAAGGAAGCTCCGACACCGTCGAGACAGCAAAGATCGACCTCTCCCCGTCCGCCACTGTCTCCTTCTCGGAAACACGGATCGAACTTGAAGTGTCCGAAGAATCTCTGACATCAACGTTGAACAAAAAGATGGAATGGAAAGGTAGATTGGTGTTTGGGGATGGCGAACGATCGCCGAACAGCTTCGTCGTCCGTCCCTCGCAAGCTGCGATGAACAAGGCGTCTGCAGGCAGAGCGATGAAATGGGCGATCCCGACAATTGTTGGAGTGGTGGCTGTCCTCCTCTTCGTCCTCATCCTGATTGTCTGCTTGCGTCGTCGAAAGCAAAAGGCAGCAAAGAAGCCGACGCTGGTGTCGCAGGAAGAACTCGACGAGAACATCGAAAAGATGGATGTGAACATGGACATGTTTCAAGCAGGATCAGAGGATCGGACAGAACTCCAACACGACATCAAAACTGAGTCAGCAGAGAATCCTCCATCGACCCTTCACGCTCCGTCGAGTGGTTCTCGCAACGATGGGTATGAGTGGGTGCGAGTGGTTGGGGTGAATGCGAATGGCGCAGTGTTGGAAGAACGAGCCGTGCTGGCGAAGGACACTCTGTACAACCGTCTCCACCCGCCGTCCCAAAAGAGAGAGCTGGACAAGCGAGCAGTGATGCGCCAGATTGTGGAGGCAGTGAAGGAGACTCTCCGATTTGAACGTCTGTCGCAGCAGCTCCTCCTTCTGTCGTCGCATCGAGTCATGTTCGACGAGAACGAGAAAGTGTGTCTGAAACTGGGAGAGAGTCTTCCTCTCCCGTCGGCAGTCATCGCTCCTCTGCAAAACGAACCACAACTTCAACCTGATTCGCTCTCCCTTTCGGACACGAAGACCATCCTCCCAAACGACCCAAATTGTTCTTTTTTCCCCAGCCCCAACAATCTCAACCTTCTCTCAACTCGAACGAGACAGGACAGCCAAAAAACGAGAACGCAGCGTTCGAAGAGATCCGCTGGCAGGCGCCGGAAGTCCAATCCAAGAAAACCAACGTGAACGTCTCACAAGCGTCAGTTTTTAGTCTTGGCCTTGTGCTGTGGGAGATCGACACGGGGCAGGTGCCGTTCAGAGAGTTTGATGCGATGAATGCAGGCCGGCAGGGAGTGCTGGGCGTCCAGCCGAACTTGGGGCTGGTGGAGGACAAGGACCTGGCAGAGATGATCGGGCGGTGTGTGCAGATGGAGCCGGTGGACAGGGTGTCTCTGGCCGAGTTGTCTTCTTTCTTCTCGACGAAGGAGGGTGTGGTGAAAGAAGGGGGGAAGGACCTGCATCTCGGAACTGGCAATTGTGGACATGGTTGATGGTTCTTCAGTTGGGATATTTTTGATTTACTTCATTTCACATCTCACCACAACACACCGTTCTGTGTCAGAGCGATATTTGCTCACATTTTTCTCACATCAATTCTCGAATTCGAACACTTACTTCTCTTTCCAGCCAATTTCCTCAATGGAGAAGGTAAAACCGTCCCAGAGGGAGACCAGTCTCTTTGTAGTGGACGCAAATGGGAATTGTGTCGTTGGCGATCATGGTGAGCTCATTTACACAAAGGAAAAAGAAGAAAAATCATACAAAACAAGGAAATGTGTGTTTTTGAGAAATCAACATGGCATGTGTTCTGATCAAGACTTCATGATACATAGCCCGAAGCCTTGATGCTATTTATTGAGATAATCCGTGTTTCTCGATCAACTCCATGATCTTTCGGATCTGCTCCTCATGTCTTGCCAGCGAGTCTTCGAGTGTGGAGACCACTGTTTCCACCATTCTTTTCGCTTCTTTCGCAATCTCCAGAGCTTCCTTTGCTTGTCTCTTCGCTGCATCCACATCGGATCCCATCCCGTCCACTGTCGCTTCCATCGAGTCAACTCGGGCATGCGTGCTCTTCACATCTTCATGAACATTGTTGATTCGCTCCTTAGCCACAGTCACACTCTGTTCGACTTGGGTTGTTTGTACTTTGGTTTCTTCAACATCGGATGACACCTTCTCCACAGATTGATTCACAGATGTCAGCGACAGATTGTTTCTCGTTTCAAGAAGCAGTTTGGCGACAGATGAGATTGTTCCATTGGAGGTTGTCTTCATCAGTTCTTGAATGAATGGGATATGCGGATCGAGGATCGTTAAATCTATGTCAGGGATGGCATACAGCGTTCGAACGTTGCAAATTGGAATTACGTAGAACATACTTGATGGATCGAGGTTGGCTTGAATGGAAAAGAAGGTGGCGATCCCAAGAGCAACACGCTCGGGAGTCGAGCACACATCGCTCACCATTGTCAGGATCATTCCAAAAGATTGAGAAGTGGAGTATTTGGTTGGATTGGCTTTGATTTTCTTGATTGTTGGGATCAATTCCGTTGCAGATGTCGATTTGGCGACGGTCGAGAGACACATCATGGCAAGCGTGACCAGAGTGTCGTCGGAGCCCTCGAAGATCGCGAGGAGGGTTGGCAGAAACTGAGCAGTGGAGTCGGGGAGAAGAGTCAGGAGTTTGTTGATGAGTGTGCTGAGATACATGAGAGTGTTTGGCTTCTCTTTGATATGCGTTGCGAGCACTGGAATGATTTCCTGAACAGGATGGAGATTGAATTCTGCTGTCTCGAACAAAAGAGTCGAATATGACGACAGATCTGAAATATTGTTCCTATTCTCCACCAGATGTGAACATATGTGTGGATTCAGAACCGAGCATTCTTCCGGGAAACGACGGAGTTGGCAGGAAAACACAAAGCCCTGAATCAGCAAATTCTTCAAAACTTTCACATCCAAAGACGGCGGTGGGTTGGCATCGAGGGCAATCTCAGCCAACTTTTTGAACATGGGAAGGACAGGCTGGGGATCTGTCAGTGAGTGAATTGTCAAGATGTTGACCACTGAATCAAGAAGCTCCTTTTGCGATTCAGAGAACTTTTCTTCTCCTTCATCATCATCATCCAGATACGAAGACATCTGGCACACATCACGAAGAAGTTCAAACGCAGATCCTTGTCGTGTTCAGGACATGAAACTCTCTTTTCATTTCGGGAAATCATGACACATTAGCGGATATGAATCGAACATCAATATAAACTCATCAGCATCCCCTAAATCGGAGTTCAGCGAATGGATCCACTGGATTGCATCACATTCTCCACACCGATCGTTCGATTTCCCTGTTTGTCGTATTATTTTCATCTATATTCTGAAGGACACCAGATTTATCAAACGATATCTTCAATAAAGTCCAGTCTGAAAGACAACATAAGTCCACGAGCAAATTCATGATTTACTTCCGAAAACAATCAGTTTACCGTTCTGAAAAATAGTACATGACGTTGGAGGGTATCTTTCAATCCATATGAGATGGTTTTTGTTCATTTTTTGGTTTAATCTTTATGATCAGGTGAACGTCTTTTCGAAACAATCGAACCATTTCTGTTTTGCGTCACGTCTCTCGTTGATGGCTCCATCAAACTTGATCAAGATTCTTCAATAGCAAGTTCGGACATTTATCTTCAATATACCCGAAGCTCAGACGATTCGATGGAATCGATTGATAGCAATGGTCCGGACATCATTCGAAATCTTTTCAAGCAACTCTCACGATCAAGATCATCACCCACCAGTCGTCAATTTATTCTGTCCGGATCTAAAAAGAAGATATTTGATGAATCTTTCAAAAATTTTCCAGAATGACAAAGAATAGAAGACCAAACTAGGACAATCTATCTCACAATGATCTGACCAAGTTCTCAAGAGAAATCAACAATTCCTGCTCGAACAGAAAAAATGACAATAACCATGTCAATGGATCACGTCTGTCTTTTTGAGTTTCATTTCGTCAGAATCAGACAGTATTGACAGAATTGATGGCATATCTCCTTCGATTGGACTCGTTCACGATTTACCTCGATTCAAAAGTGATGATTCAGATACGTATACATCCCCGACATCATCCACAACAGTTCAAAATCGATGTAGCCCTGAAATAAAATTTGCACGAAAGAAAGAGGACGGAAAGGATCATCGCCATGATACACCGCTTCTCACTTAATATCAGCTCGGAAAAGAGTGAGATGTCGCAAGAGAACCAATTCAAGAAGAATACAACACAATAAAGACATTGAAGTTCTGATTGACCACAAAAATGGAAAAAACAGTGAAAGGATCTTTGTCTGTTTTCTTCTCGGATAAGAGTCCTTTTCTCATTTCACTCTCGGTATCTTGTTTTTTATGTTCAATGAAATTAATGTGGTTGGTGTTAATGTCTAAGTCAGTTGCACCCATACGCTCTCATAGTCTGAAAAACTGGTGTTCATGATATATCCCCCTTGTCGAATGGAGGAGTCCTCTGCGACTTGTGCCCTCATTATCTTCGCTTCCATCATATGTATATTCTTCTTCTTTCATGTTTTATTCCTGGCTGGCTTTTTCAGCGAGAATGAGTAATCATCTTTCAGAACTGATAATTGGACAAAGATGAGATATTGATCAATGAAAATGGCAGAGCATGCTATTTCGACTCTTTTTTCCATATTCTTCCATTTAGATGATTGTTATACCATTTTGTCTTCTTTCTGAAGAGCTCAGCGGAGAACAGACTTGATTTCCACCTATGTAGTGAGGTCTGTTGCAACAACAAACAAAAAAGGCAGTTAAATTCCGGAATTAGGACGAGAGAAAAAGCGATATCATGAAATATGCATACATATTAGTTTTGGTGGAAGTTGAGAGATGGACCGTACGAGCAGGCTACAAGGAGAAAATGTAGAACGATATCCAGTGACCAGATACAAAATCTCCAGAATCTTCATCCCACACAATCAGGGAGTCGTGATGAAGAGACGACAGCTAGGAAGCATGACACAAAATCTTCAAGTCACTTGCTCAACTCTTGAAGAGTAGGAGTCACTTCACTTTACACTCATTTTCGTACCTATTCTCGTTTTATCCCAGAATTCTGTCAAATTAACAAATATTGAACGATATTGCGGTCAGGGGGATGGGAGCAAGTTTTCTAAAATTTTTGGCCATCTTTTTTCAAACGAAAAAAGTTGGATATCGAAATGGATGATTTGGAAAGTCTTGTTCATAAATTTATAATATGGACTAAATATGGCTTGCCAAAGTGTGTCACCATTCATCTCTTTCTCATATTTTAAGAATACGTGATGAAAGAAATTGCCATGACATGCAAATTATTGGGGACTAGTTGGAGGTTGGAGTTCGTGTAACGTAACAAATTTAAAGTTTTGAATGGTGCTTACACTCTTGGAGTAATCGTCGTGACATACGTAATCGATTTCAGCCACTCATCTCTTTGGCGAGGGTTGAAGGCATCAATTCGCATTTTCCCGTGATCTTTCGTTACCATCTCGAACACTGATGTCTGCTTGCTTTCAGATTGAGGAACAGATCGGACACTCACAATATCCGACACAGGAATGGTGACGGGTTTCTTTTGCGATCTTGAGAAGAGGAATGAGCAGAAGCAAGCATCGTCGTCATTGTCGATAGGCTCGCCCACGAGGACTTCATTGGTCAGCTCAAAGATGCGAGTGCTCCCTGTTTCGAAGAAGGAGGACGAGATGATGCGGAGAGGGCCAGTCAAGGGAATAAGGCGGGAGTTTTGTTCTCGTTCTTCTCGCTCTCGTTCCTCTCGCTCTTGCTCCTCTCTTTCTTGTTCCTCTCTTTCCCGTTCCTCTCGTTCTTGTTCCTCTCGCTCCCGTTCTTCTCGCTCTTCCTCCTCACGCTCCCGTTCCTCTCGCTCCCGTTCTTCTCGCTCTTCCTCCTCACGCTCCCGTTCCTCTCGTTCCCGTTCTTCTCGCTCTTGCTCCTCTCGTTCCCGTTCTTCTCGCTCTTCTTCCTCACGCTCCCGTTCCTCTCGCTCCCGTTCTTCTCGCTCTTCCTTTTCTCGTTTTCGTTCTTCTCGTTCTTGTTCCTTTCGTTCCCGTTCCTCTCTTTCCTTTTCCCACTGTTTTTCTCGTTCCAGCTCTTCACGCTCTTCGCGAGCTTTCTTCGCACATTCGTTGCAGATCCACTTCCCGTTTCGGTCGTCAGTTTCGAATGCAATAAAGAAGTTCGCGTCTCTCAACTGCTCGATCAATTCATCACGCTCTGACGATTTCAGGAATGGCTCGGACGTGATCGTATCGAATGTGGTCTTGAACTGTGGTCCCATCACTTCCTGTGCGACTTCCACAAGAGCTGTCAATCCACCTTCAACATCCATCTCGTACGCTGCTTTCCCCAACTTCAGCAGACCCACTCCCACTTTCAGCCACTTATTCCAGTGGTCAACATCTTGACAATTCACTCACTGACAGATCCTCAGCCTGTCCTTCCCATGTTCAAAAAGTTGGCTGAGATTGCCCTCGATGCCAACCCACCGCCGTCTTTGGATGTGAAAGTTTTGAAGAATTTGCTGATTCAGGGCTTTGTGTTTTCCTGCCAACTCCGTCGTTTCCCGGAAGAATGCTCGGTTCTGAATCCACACATATGTTCACATCTGGTGGAGAATAGGAACAATATTTCAGATCTGTCGTCATATTCGACTCTTTTGTTCGAGACAGCAGAATTCAATCTCCATCCTGTTCAGGAAATCATTCCAGTGCTCGCAACGCATATCAAAGAGAAGCCAAACACTCTCATGTATCTCAGCACACTCATCAACAAACTCCTGACTCTTCTCCCCGACTCCACTGCTCAGTTTCTGCCAACCCTGCTCACTTTCTTCTATGGTTCTGACGACAACCAACTCACAAGTGCCATGCTGTGTCTCTCGACCGTCGCCAAATCGAAACATGCCACAGAACTGATCCCAATAGTCAAGAATATCAAAGACAATCCAGCACAATACTTTCGTGCTCTATCTTTTGGAATGGTCTTGCAGATGGTGAGCGATGTATGCTCAACTCCCGAGCGTGCTGCTCTTGGGATCGCCACCTTCTTTTCCATTCAAGCCAACCTCGAACCGTCAAGTATGTTCTACCCAGTACCGATTAGCGACATAAGCATGCTCTATGCCATCCCAGGTGTTGACCTGGCGATCCTCGATCCACACATCCCATTCATTCAAGAACTGATGAAGACAACCACCAATGGAACGGTTGCGACTGTCTCCAAACTTCTTCTTGAAAGGAGGAATAATCTCTCATTGACATCTGTGCATCAATCTGTGGCGAAGGTGTCGTCTGAAGTTGAAGAGACAAAAGGACAGATAACACAAGTCGAACAGAATGTTGCTGTGGCCAATGAGCGAATCAACAATGTTGAAGAGGATGTGAAGAGCACGAATGCCCGAGTTGACTCGATGGAAGCGACAGTGGACGGGATGGGATCCGATGTGGATGCAGCGAAGAGACAAGCGGAAGAGGCTCTGGAGATTGCGAAAGAAGCGAAAAGAATGGTGGAAACAGTGGTCTCCACACTCGAAGACTCGCTGGCAAGACACGAGGAGCAGATCCGCACGGTGATGGAGTCGATGGAGAAACGACTTCCGATGCCGATGATGTTCACGACTGAGAACAAACTGCTCGGTCTGAGAAGACGCCTGATCCTCCACTTCACGTGTGGAACAAAAGCATCGCCGAATTGTGTGTATCCTGGTCCAAAAGCAGGCAAAAAGGAAATGATGGGAGCGAATCGATTGATTCAATAAGCCCAGGTCTCGACGAGGAGTTCGATGACGTGGTCTCTATCGTTGATTCGAATACTCGTGATGATAGAGATTCATTTTCAGGTGATACAGATAAGAGAGATTCAGAATCTATCTCAAACCATGTCAATGCTTTGTTGTCAGCCATCCATGGACGGCTTCCCGGCAAGAGACAAACGCGCCCTCCTGGCTCAATTTGATCTGAGAATCAATTGTTTGCAAGGAATTTCTCAAAGGACAGAAACAGTGTACCTCCGTCTATGATCCTTATCCTCGATTCGTCAGATGGAGCTCTGATCAACTTCAAAACTGGAAGCGTGTCTCATGAACTCATTCTCATGAAGCTTAAAGTCTCCATCGGCTTCGGTCGCTCGTCCGCTCTCTTCATATCGAGAAGCAAGCCGTCCATTGTGTCTTCATGTGACGTCTCATCATCTATGTCCCAGGCAGTTTTCCTCCACAAAACAGCAGCTGTGATCACCGCCTGTGCGTGTGCATCTCACCCAAATCGGAGAAACGGAGGAGCAGTCCACACTGAGTTCTCCCCGTCCCACTCTCTCCGAATCAAATCTTGTTCCTCGCAGGGAAATGTAGGCAGTGTGATAGTTGATTCAGGGGGTTGGTTTCATCTTCATCCGCAAACGCGTCTTTTCGTCGTCGCAATCCCTCCTCTGACTCTGTGCCAATCACCCCGATCGTGTCTCGCTTCTGATGGGTTTTTCTAAGGCACGGCCCAATCACCCTCACTCCTACTTCACTCACCAAATCTGTGTGACTTCATGCATTAAAACTTCGTCGGATTCATTTTAAGTTTCATGATGGATTTCCCCTTTATTTGATTTTCTCTTCTCTCATTCCTCATCCTACGAGAAGCTTCCCTCTCTTCTTGAACAAGTTGTTTTGCAGCATTATAGTCAAACCAACGTTGGAGGAGATAGTTATCCGTTACACGTGTCCACTGATCGGAAAGGATCCTGAAGGTTTCAGAAGCGGGATTGAGCTATCATATTCAACAGCAAACGACTCCCACTCTTGGAGAGTACACCCTCTGATTTTTGATGTCCAGTTCACGTCAAGTTCATCGTTGAAGTCATGTACATCATCGCCACCAATTGAGTGAATGGTATTCCTCTGTTTCCACTCGTCAAATGACAGTCCTTCCTCTCTCAGACTTTTCAGCATCTTTGTTGGTGACCGAAGGATGAGACAACATTTCATAAATCCCTTCCTGATGAAATCTGCTTGAAGTGCTTTGGTCACAACATCGTCGATCTTATTCATAAAGTCGTCAAGTTGTGTTTCGTCCCTCTTGTCTTTCGGAAGACTGACAAACTTGAGGGCTCTCTCCCATTCTTTGTTTACAACCTGATCCAATGGTGGAAGAAATTCTGACGTGTGGGAGGGAAGGATGATGACATCGATGTGATGATCTCGGAGCCAAGACATGAGCTCCGGCTGAGAACGAGATACATGACCATCCAGGATGATCAGGGCACTTTCGAGTGGTTTCAACAGAGCAGTCTGCTCAGCACCATCCTCCATTGTTTGCATTTGCTCCACACCGACTCCCATTGTTCTCATCTGCTCAGCATTGTCCTCCATTGTTCTTATCCGCTCCACACCGACTCCGTCCGTTCCAGCCGTCGCTCGTATTAATTCCATATTCGATCAGTCGTTGTTATCTTCTAGACTCAACTCATTTCTCAACTTTGTCTGTCTTGTTTCTTCCATCTTCTTCGAGCAACCTTTCTCCTTCGTCGTTGGTCCTTCTCGACGAGCGATTCCACCATCTGTATCCACTAGTCCTGACAACCATGCATACGGGACATGATTTCTCTTGTATTCAGCTCTTGGTTCAACCTGCTTCTTGGGACTAGTCTTCATCGGCTATGTTTTCTCTGCAGCCCTTTTCTTGTCATATTCTTCTTTCTCTGATCTGACCCATAATCTGAACACTCAACCAGTATTTCAGGTTTTTCTCTGGAAGGAGGCATCAATTAACTCTATCATTTCACACACATAATATTCACCATATTCTTAATCAAATGAGAGAAAGGGCCTAGTTGGTGACATGGGACTACTTGGTGACACTACTATCACTCGAAACAATTGATTTGACATTTCTCCAATATCTTCAGAATAGATTTTATTGTGACACTGATTAATTTGTCGCCCTTCTCGTTGTGTCATTCTCATGTTTGGAAAGGTGATGGGCGAACGATAGGAATGAAGGAAAATGAGAAAAGGAGATGAGTATGCATACGAATTGTGAGTGCGGCTTGGTACCATCATCGTGGCGGCTTATCAACACATGCCATCATAGAAAAGTTCGATTCATGACAATTGAGTCCATCCATTTCACCTATTCTAAAAAAAGAAGAGAATTTTCTTTCTGTTTCTTTTTTTAAAATTATTCGATTTGATCATAGTGATGACGGAGTAGGCTCTGAAAAACCGGCTGTCATCAAGTTCAGTTTGTGACCCCGAACTTTTGAATGATGTCAAATATAGGTGATTCTCAATGAAATGTTGCAACACACTATGGTGCGTTCGAAAAATTGATTTTTTGTCGAATGAACATTTTCCTGCTCAGTCATCAGTAAACATGTCTCATTTTGACAATAAGTCATGATCGCGCTTAAAAACACCGTTCTTTTTTGAGGAGACTTTTGCGCACTTTTTGGAACAAAACACATTAGAATATCGGTCAATGGTATAAAACGACATGAAAAACCCATTCTGTGAGAGAGAACCTAAATAAAGTGATTCATCGAACAAAAAGACGTAGAAAGGTCGGAATGAGATCTTCTTTCCAATTCTCATGATTAGCCTTGAAAATCCAAGAAATTGTTTCAATTATCCTGTTTGTGAAATATTTCGAAGGAGGATTTGATTTGAGTGAAACTTCAGCAGAATGAGGATGATCAACAAGTGTGCGTTGATTTTGGCAGTTGATGAAAAGACATAGCTAAAAACAGAGAATCAGGTGAAAGAAAATGGTTAAATACATCCATCTGGCCATTTGATCAGACAACCTTCAGCTCTCAAGAATGATCTGACGTTGTTCAGAAAAGTGCTGAATGTGTGACCTGAAGAAATATTTATGTAGAAAATGAAAAAGTCACAGCTCATACTTTCAAGGTGTAGATGAAGACGGTTTCTGTGAACTCAGAGCTTTTTCTGGAGATTCTCAACGTTGCGGCGTTGTACTAACGCATGAAACATTTCGTTGAGAATCACACGTATTCTGACTCAAATATCGACCCAAGATCAAAGGAGATGCATTTCTATGTTCGATATGGGTGATTCTAAATGAATTGTTACCCGCGTATTTTCTTCTGTCATATGAGCAGAAACTCAATACAATTTTCAGAGCGCTCATATTCTCCTTCATTCGACATGATTAAGGTGTTTTCCATTTTTCTGACTCTTCATCCAATCTTTTCCGTCTGATTTCTTCTTTCAGCGATCCTTCTTCGCTCAAACTAACACGTTCCCCCAAAATTGTGCAAGTACCTCGTTCTAACACATCATTTGAAGCTGACCTCCATCGTTTGAACAGTGTATATATTCTCATCTTCGCTTTCCAAGTCCGTTTTATTTCAACTCAGATCTATCAATGACACTTGACATCTCTATGTTTTATTGTGATTTCGAGTTTTTTCATCTCTTTTCCTTCAGCTGTATCATTCAGATCTGGTAGTCTCGTTCTTCTCTTCTCACAGTGAACTTGCGTTTTCTGATCTGCCTCCCTCCTCTGTAGCAAACCATTAAAAGTGTCGTTCCTTCATTTCCACGTCACAAACACGCCATTCTGACACACACCAGAAATTTCATAGAGATCTTTTATGTTTGAAGTGAGATATCCAAAATAAGCTTTTCACGGTTTTTTGGATGATATATGTTTTCAATTCGCATTTCTCTCACAAATCCGTTTTTTTATGTCGTTTACCACCACCTCTTTGATTTCTGAAACGTTGTGAAGAAAAAAAAGTGATAAAATGTCCAGATCCTATAAGAGCTCAATCGAACGCGATCAAAGCAAAATCTACAAAATTTAGCACTTTTCAGTCCTGAAAGCAGATGAATGCAAATTGTGCAATTTTTAATTTTTTGTAACGCACCATAGTGTAAAGTAACATTTCATTTAGAATCACCCATATTGTATTCTTCAGGATTCAAATCATGTTAGTACGAGAATTCTTCACACATATTTTCAAAAATATCTCAGAAATCCATGTAATTGGTGCTTGAATGCGTGAAAATTGTGGATTTTTGGAGATTCCTGGTTTGATGCTTTGTCCACAATTCAAAGTAAGATCAATTTAATACTTCCATTCTCCGTGTTTTATCTTCTCGATCCATTTTTCGTGGTTGGAATGACATTTTGTCGATTTTCAACCAAAATTCTCAAATCACTTTTGATCCGACCCGTAGAAGAAAAGAAAAGCGAAACAAATTGTTCTCAAAGGCTCTGACATACAAGTCTTTAACCATGATCTGATCTTAATAGTTTAGATCCATTGACTTTCTTTGCGGGTATCAACAATCGACCTGTTTGCTCATTCAGAGTAATTGTCGACGAATGATGAGTTGATCTTTCATCGAACCACGAATTCATCCCAATCTGATCCAATTTCTTTTCATGACCTCTCAATCAACGTCTACTGTCGATCCTACTCATTCTGATCCTTCACGAAGATTATCAACCAACTATTCTGTCGAGACACTTCTCAGCCTCTTCACAGATTCGTGCCCAATTCTCCCTGAATTAGAAGCAAATATTAGTCAGTTGAGGGAAGCTAAATACCTCCTGTCAGCGTTGTCCAAGCCTCCACTCTTAAGACGAAATCCTCGTAGGTGGGAGCAGGAAGCAGGACGTCTCTCCCCATCCAATTTCAAAACATTGGAAGATTATGACAAAGCCATTCTGGAATATGCACCGGATGATATTTGGGATACCCCACCTGAAGTTGATTTGGATGATGACAATTACACAGACATAATTGATTCACAACGCTTTATTGACAAGCAGGAAGATATCCAAAAGCAGAGGGAAATGTATAAACAGACTCAATTCACGACGTCAGCACAAACACAGCCGAAGCACCGCCAGAACGCCCCTCAACCGAAACCAGCCGGAAATCTTACAAAAATGTTCGATGGGCTAATAAATGTCCAAAAACGAGCAGTAGATCCATCACTTTTGACGGGTGAGTGTTGGTACTATATCGATAATTCAGGGCAACTTCAAGGTCCATTCGCAACTCAAAACATGTCAGCCTGGTCTCAACGGGGATATATTAAACCAGATTTGTATATTCGTCTCAGCAGCGAGAGCAAATTCATGACGGTCGCTGAGCGCTTCGAAGGGGGACCCTCCTTTCAAACTCCACCACTCGCCCTCGATTCTTTCAAGACGCCTGGCCTCACAGAAGAGCAGGCACGAGCCGCAACCATCCAACGAAAGCAAAACTCTGCTTTGCTTGGCTCACAGGGGACTCCCATTGTTCAAACTTCTTTCAAGAAGTGATTTTTTGTTTCACAAAGTGTTTGTTTCTGCAGTTTATGTTGAACAGGAAAAAATCATATAAGAACATAAGAAACAGTGGGATTTATACTCAGGGACCACCGTTCATATCAAATCATCTTCAAACGGTGAAGCAGTCCCTGATGCGGGGTTTGTGGTGTAGGAATGGGGAGATCCAATGACCAGCGAACCCCCAATCTGGTTGGCGGATTCGGAATGAGCATTGGTGAGTGTATTGGACGTGTTGTCGGAGCGAGTGTGATCGTTGAGCTCTTCTTTGCACTTGTCCTCCTCGTTTTCTCCGTTCTCCTTCACGTTCACGTTTGGGAGACGAGGTGCTCGCGGTGGGCGAGATGCCGCACTCACAGCAAGCTGCGGGTGAGAGAGGTGTCCAGTGGAGGACGACTGCTCGGTCAGTGTGGGGATCCTGTTTGGAGGCCCTGTTGGAGCATGGGCACCCGTGTCGTTCATGTCGAGGTGGGATGCGCTGTGTGACTTTGTCTCGTCGTTCGGCTGAGCGCGTGGCGGGACGAGGAAGGAGATGGAAGACAGCGGAGTCAGAATGATGTCCACGTTGGAGTGTGAGACAGTGTGTGCTTCTGGAATCGACATCGCATCCTCCGGGACCATGTTGAGAGGATGGATGGCCGACGGGTTGGCGAGGATGGGGATGTCGAGCGGGCACGGGTCGTCGTACGTCATCACCTCGATGAAGTGGTCGCTCTTGAAGGCGTTGGAGATCGTCTCTGGGATCTCGTCGGGGCAGATCGGCGCAAAGTCGTCGTTGAAGAGCTCGGGGTTGGTCATCGAGCGGTAGATCGTGGTGGGAGGGATGTTCGGCGGAGATTGAGGATGCCGCTGTGGGCCTGACATCGAAAACGGCGATGTGGTGGAGTGTGGAGGCGATGGGGGGTCGCTCATTGTGGAGAAGCCAGGGAGTGGATGGGAGTGTTGTGACTGGTGGGAATGCCGGGAGTAGATGGAGTGGGAGGAGTCAGAAGCTGCGTGATGTGTGTGGAGGGCGGTTGGGGGTGTGAAGGCAATTGGGTTGGGCTGTGGGATGCCGTTGATGTAGACAGTCTTCGGCGATTGTTTGAGAGACAGGTGCGAGTGGATCGACGGTGTGCGGTTGATGTGCGGTGTGGAGACGACGATCTGTTCCGCTGGGTGGGTCTGTGATTGAGACCGGCTCGAAGTCATCGAATGGTGGCTCTGGGTTCGAGGGATTTGAGTGTCCCGATGGTCGTCTGCTTCCACACTGTCCTCTTTCGCCGACGGTGCAGGAACCACAATGATTGGATGAGTTGGACTCTCTTCGAGCATCGTCGGACTTGGGACGACAGCGGGAGGCGAAGGGAGTGGATGGACGGGGGCAGGAGAATGGAGTACAGTGACAGGTGTGTGGTGGACGGAGGAGACAATGCCCGGGTCAGGCTGGAAGTTGGTCGGTTTGGACAGCGAGGGAGGGTAGATAGGCCCGTTCTGGCCTGGCTTGAAGAGCATCGACGGGTCGGTCACCATCTCCTCAGAACTTCCAGAAGGCTGCAGTGCTGACGTAGGCGACTCCGAATCAGTATCGGTGAGGGAGAGTGATGAGGTGGACAGGTCAGAACGGAGGTTGGTTGGAGATGGGACGTGGAGGGGATGAGGTGAGTGTCGTCGAGTGGAGAGAGGCGATGCGGTGAAGGAAGCAAAGCCGTACATGCTCGGACTGAAAGGCACCGTCGAGATGGACGACAGCCTGTTGTTCGAGTTGACGTTCATCTTCTTCTTTTTGAACCGCCGCAGCATGTCGATGGAGTGGGTCTGCGGCGGAGGAAGGAAGATCGAGGACGGCTGGTCTTCGTTGAGTGCGATGTTCCCAGCCTGGAAGTATTGCATGTGTGAAGTGTTTTGGGTGCGTGTTCGATATTCGATAGTGAGCGGAGAGTGGCATTTGGTGCAGGTGGAGTGCTTTGAGATGAACTCACTCATTTCCGCTCGCGACTGAACACGCTGTGTGAGCATACTGGTCTCAGGGATTTCCCAGAACGAGATCGAGTTTGCCATCGGAGAGAGGCTGATCTGGGACGAGTGAGATGGAAGTGACGACGGCTGCGAGGACGGGGACCCCGCTCGGAGACGAGGCGATGAGAGGAAGCGTCCTGTGAAGTCAAACGAGCGTCCAGGAGGAGTGTTCTGGGGGACAGGTGAGATGGACGAGGAGTGGATGGGCACACTCGCAAACGATGGCTGAGTTGGCGTTGCTTCCTTCCTCTCACGCTCCGGCGGAGTGAAGAAATTGCTGATGGAGTTCAGTCTCATGTTGTCTGGGTGAAATGAGGTCACACTCCCGAACGGTGGGAATGTGGTGACAGAATCGTAAAGCTGGGTCCGCTTGATGAGATGGATCACGTACTGGCAGCGGTGGTTCGGGCAGATAGCTCGAACAATGTCGATTGTGTCGGGGACAGAGAAGCTGCTGATTCTGTTGATCTCCGACTTCTTGTTGAAGTGCGGAGGAACTGTGGCGGACTGCGGATGGACGGAGTAGACAAGGTACGGATTCTTGTTGAGAAGCTCCGGCGATGCTGCGTGAAGCGTGCTTGGCAGGATCTGCGGCTGTGGATTTGGTGTTTCTTTGACGACGTTGGCGACACTCGAGACATGCACGACAGTCGGGTGTGATGTCAGAGGAAAGGGCTGCGCGGCGAGCGATCGGTTGAAGATCGGAGGAGTGTTCAGCTCGGAGGACGGGCCTTCTTCCTCCATGCCCTTTTCGATCTCCGGAATCCGGGTCGCCCCCTTCACTTCTCGACGAGTGCGTTTCTCTTCCTTCGTCCCGAAGAGAGGGTTGTACGTGAAGTGCAAGTTGCGAGTGTGTCCAGGGCGAGAGAAGTGGAGCTGGCGGAAGGAATGATGAGACAAGCCTTTCCGCATCTTCTCTGCTGACTGTCTGAGGTGTGCTACATCAGCCCCCAAAGTTGTTTCTTTCAGCTGGACGGGTGATTCTGTGGTTGGCTCTGACGGCTCATCTTTGATCGACGAGTGCAGAGAGACAGACGAGCGGATGTGTGTGACCGTGCTGAGAGGAGCATATGCAATCACAATCGCATCCAAAATCTCGTCGATGTTCCCTTCCTGTTTCGACAGCAGCTTGTCGAACTGTTTCAGCTGTTTGGAGAAGCTGTCGTTGGGTCGAGCGATGGTGCGCCGATGGCAGACGTGTTGCAGAGTCTCTGAATACGTCGAACGGCAGGTGAGCATGAGGTAAGCGATGACGATCGACGTCGATCGGGAGATTCCCTGCTGGCAGTGGACGAGCACCTTGGACCCGTGTGACCGGATGGCATTGGTGATGAATCGAAGAGCTGTTGGGAGGGCAGCAAGGAGATTTTCGTCTGCCGAGTCGTCGAGGGGGATACGGAGGTAGTTGATGGGCGGGCCAGCCTTGCACATCTCCCTCCCTTCCGCAATGACCATTTTGCGGTCGCTTTCGTATTTTGAGTAGAACACAGCGGGAGTGCTGTGACGCACGGAATTAAAGGATGCCTGTGACATTGTTTTCCCTGGAAGATATTGGGCTGCACGTTGTTCTTCATTTGAACGAATTTGGTCGGATGTTTGGAGACGAGTTTGTTCATCACTTCCAGGGGGGATTTCGGGAATACTAAAACAATTCTTTTTCACAGAGGTTGGAGTGTGATTGTCCTTTGGAGCAGATCCTTCAGAAAGCGGGTATTCTGTATCCGAGAGTGAAGGAAGAATTGCGAGCGGTGGAGTTGGTGAACGACGTTCATGATCGAGAAGAACCGAGCTGAAACTCATCAGAGAGTACGTTCTAACACTGCTCATGTCACTCAATTCATCATCGTCGTCATCATCCATAGTTGGATCTACCATGAAATAATTCTCGACCTAAAAAAAGACAGAAACGAAAGGAATCGATACTTCATGTGTGCAGTTGAGTACATGACCTATTCCAAGATTGCATAGGCCCTGGTAGTATCCTGCTGGTAAGTACCCAGAGACGAAAAGGTCAGCTGAAACTTCTGGGAGGGATTTACGAAGAATAAGACAAACGAGAGGGATAAAATTGGTACTGAATAAGTTCATCTGTCCCTTCTGTACAACAGAGGAAAGGATATTCCTTGAAAAATTCTGAGAAGGAACATTGGGCGACAGTCTGGACATTTGGGATGTTTTTGAGGGCTTCGACAAGAGACGGTGTAATTTGTGTATCTTGGAAAAAAATTACGACATTGGCTGTGCAGTAGTGCTTGGCAAAGTCATTGTTTGTGAAAGATGATGCATGAATGGAGTGGGCAACATGAAGAGACGAAAAGTCTGCTTCTGACTGCAGGTCAAAAATAGTTGTTTCAGGATCGATTACAAGGTTATAGATATCGACGATTTGCCGGGGAGCAAAGTGTGACATGAAGTTCTGGCATCCAGGTTCCCATAGAATAGTTTTCATCCAGTTGATCATGACTTCATTTGACCTCTATGTAAAATAAACCACATTAGAACAGCTAGATGATCTTCCCAACACACACCTGTTCACAATACGATGCCATCGACTCCACAAGAAATCACCACTGGATGCAGCTCTCACGGCTCTTCCATCGCAGGCAATCCCACAAATCCCGCCAGTTTCGTCGAACACAGACTTCAAGGAACACCTCTTCATTGCGACATCGCACTCTGAAATGGAGAGTTGGATGGAAGCCGTGGACATGGCCGCGCAGCTGCATGTTCTGCACAAGAGTGTGTCTGTGGCAAACAGACAAGATGGACTTGATGATCGGATGGAGCACCCGGTGTCGTCGTCAGACTCGCTGATCACAGGGTTGTGATGGATGTTGGAGAAGAAACGAGAGACAGAGGGGGAGAATCCTGCGAAAGTTGGGAAAGCTGACTGAATCAGGAAAAGAAGAGAAAAAGAAGGAAGTGAACAATGAGGAAGGATCTGAATTGATTTGGAACGGTTTCTTTGTGAGATTTCGTCTCGATGTCCAAACTGTATTTCTTGCTTGTCTGACGCGGATTAAATGATAATAAGTGGATAAAATTTATAGAGTACGAAAATAGTGTTGTGAAGGCTTAAAGAATTGAAGGCGAAAGTGTTTGAATTGGGTTTCGTTATGTCAAGTAAGAAGGGTAAAAAGAGGTCAATTCTCAGACCCGCCTAGCTCAGTTTGGTAGAGCGCTAGACTCTTAATCTAGTGGTCGAGGGTTCGATCCCCTCGGCGGGTGCTTTTTATTTTTTCTTTCATCTTCCTTTTTTGTCTTGTCCAACCTCCATCCTTTGTTCCATGTTGCTCGTCTCTCACTGATACTATTTTCACAACTCATGTTTTGTAATCTTGTTCCACGATCTAGGCATGGGCAGCGGTCGGTCCGACTGCTCGTCGACCGACCGACTGCTTTTTCCGACGCGATCTTTCCCATTTCTGACAACACATCACTCTCTCCCTCCATTTGACCCAAATCACAACTAAAGATGATGAATTCGCATTGTACGTGTTCATTCAGACATACTGCGATTTCTCACAGTCCTTTGCACGTATTTCTATTGATCCAACCACAACAGTCGAACGAAATGAAAAAATTCAGGATGAGGACATCGTTCTGGTTCCGCTCTTCTCGTCGTTCATCTTCTTTCTCTCCTCTTCCTACATCTCGTATTCACTCTTCTTCCTTCCTTCTTTTTCTCCCTTCTTCACTCACCTTCTCTCATCCTCCTCTTCTCTCCGTCTCCTTTGCTCCACCTCCGCCGTCAGCTGTCACTCCCTCTCCTCTTCCTTCCTTTCGTTGTATCTCTCTTCTTCTTTTCTTCGTTTCTCTTCTCGATCTCGTTCTTTCCCTTTCACCACATTTCCATTCTCAACTGGCTGCACCAGCGATTGTTGCGCTTCTCTTCCTTCTTCCTTCGTAAAATACTCAGAAATCAGCGGCTTCGTGAAGGACGAGTGTTTGTGGTTGGACGTGTTGAGGTGCGTCGGCCTCGATGAAGCGTGGATGAGAGTCTGCAGTGTTTTGCTTGTTGGCCAGTCTGTTCGGGATGATGTCTGATTCAAGATGTGTTTGGGAGGCGAACCTGGAAGGTTGAAAACTGGAAACGACGGCGATTGCGGGTTGGACCAACGCGATGTGGATGGCGGTGGTTTTGGATGAGGAAGATGAAATGGTGTCTCAGTTGAGTGTGTGTGAGGTGTGTGGTCGTTTTGTCCTTCTGTTGGTTGCGTTTGAGGAGCGAGTACATCGAAATCCCAATTGATTGGTGACTCGTTTCGGTCTCTTCGTTTCTGCCTGTTCTCGTCGATAGCGCGCTTCACATTCTTTCACCGTTCGATTTGCTTCGCATTTAATTCCTCCAAGTCTTTCTTTCATCTTTCCGCTTCCAATTCTTCTTTTTCTGTCATTCGATCCTCATGATCTTGTCGAGTCGATGATCCCGACAGATATTGGGGATAATCTGGCTGGTTCGATTTAGTCATTTCATTTCTCCGATGTGTTTCGTCTTCACGTTGAGTAGAACTCGAAAGATGATTCTACAGACGGTTCGCTTGTGTCGCCATCCTTCCGTCGTTTTGGACATCAAATTGCTGAGTTCTCGATTCTTCTCAAGTATTTTGTGCGACAAAGTTCGTATGAACTGCCCATCAGACAGTACTTCGATAATCATATTCCTCAATTCGTCGAGTGAGAATTGGATGTGTTCCGGTTGAGCGTATGTCGCATAAATGTGCATCACCAGACAAAATACTGTTGGGGAAGACAATTGTTGAGAGATGGGGGTGGGAAGAGACGAGATGATGGGAGAAGACGCGATCAGAATTTGGTGGTCAGTATACAATGGAGGAGAGCGAAATGAGGTTGATGTGTGTGCGGATCGTAATGCATGCAAAGTGGCAGTGGTGCTGTGTGTGTTAATTAATGTGGTTGGGGTTGATGATGAAGTGGGTGTGTTGAGATTGTCTTGCTGTTCAGCCAACGGAAATGAAGCAGAACTTATGTCAATAAAGGGCGGATTGGGGAGCATGAAGATAGATGAAAAGGTGGACTCGTCAACAGATGATGTGAGGAAGGTAACCATGGTTGGAGAGAGCCACAAATGATAATGACGATGATCAACGATGACATAAGATAGAAATCAGACAAAATCAACGGGAAAAGGCGAAAAGCATACGATGGATGACGTTGTTTTGATGCAATATATGAGTTTTGTTTCTGATTAGCGGCTAGAGGTGAATGACGATGAATCATCAAAAATTCAAAACCAGCAAACGATGTGTGGTCAGAATTGGCTGAAAAGAGTGTGCATCAGCATGAAGAGCAGATTCAATGGATGATGGAATAAGGATCTCCTGAACTTTTCCACAATCTGATTTCGCAGTGAGATCACGACTGTTTGCGAAATAGTGTCGTGTTTCATAGCGATAAATGCGGAGCAGAGATGAAATATCTTCGGTGAGAGTTGGAAGCGAGACGAAGGGACCCATTTCAGAAAGTTGGGCATTTCAGAAAAGTTGACGACATTTGGAATGATTAAGCTGGATCAGTTTAAGAATCGAATGAGATAGTCTCGAGGAGTGGAAGAAAGTGGCCGTGTTTCATCAGATGACACTGAAACAATCAAGGATGAAAGAAACAGACCGAAGAAGGAGATGCTTTCGGTGATCAGTTGTCATGTGGTCGAAGTATCTTGACAAGAGAAGAAATATAAAAAATGTGAAGAAAACACACTTCGAAGAAGACAACCGAGAGTTTGATGATCAAGTTGAGGATCATAGTTCGTTCTGACTCGGCTGTGGGACAAGGAGTCATTTCGAGTGAGATTCTGAATGAACTTGATTGTTAAGGATTGAGAAGAAAGAATCAACCATTTTACAATTATCTAAATTCATGGAAAAGGTGCTAGAATAAAAGGAAGGAGTCGGAGTCGGTCGGACAGGCCGACTTTTTGTCCGATGTTGGGGAAGGACAGACCGACTCAGGGACTCTTGATCCACGACCTCATAAGCACTAATTTCGTGAAAACTGAGATGAAGAAAATGTAGATATGTTGTGAATCAAAAATAGGAAAAAAGTGAAAAATAAAGTGACTCTGACGGGATTCGATCCTGGGTCAGAGGAGCAAAAAGCTTCCATGCTACCGCTCGACGAAAAGGGCACTTCAAAAAAGTCACCGACTGTTTTATTTTTAGGGACTGGACTCGATGTTTTCAGACCGACCACTGCCCATGCCAACCACGATCGAGTTCTCTTGACCTCTCACTTTCTCCTCACCAAATCCACGTTTTCTTTCTTTTTCCCGTTTAACTTCATTATTCGTTCTCCCGACGTCTCTCCTATCCGTATAGATCCTCCCCTGTTCGCCATACGTTCTCTCCTTCCAATAACGATCTCATCTGTCCCCAATTACAGTTCTTCTGTCGATTTTCTGTACATTTTATGGATTGGATCCAGGGCAGATCCAACCACTGTCCTGACCATATTTCGTGTTTTTTCGATCGATTCTCCAAAATCTAATCATCGTCTTGTTCTTTCTAAGCAAGCTCCTAAATCGTTCACAGAGATCATAAACGGCCTCTCATTGACTTTCAAGGTTTGGTGATCTCCATTCATTCCACCTTTCGTTTTCACTTTTTTGCCTGATTTCAATCTCCGTTTCTTCGCATCGTTCACATTTGCCATTATGATTTTCTTCAATCACTGTCCATTTTTCCCTCAATTTTCAATTTTCATTGTTGAATTCTCTCTTTTAGAGGAAGTTTGTCAATGAGTGCTCTTCTTCGATTAACATTCAAAAATGGCATCTACAGGTCACCAAGCATCCTCACAAAATGGGTAGAAAGCACTCAAGAGTATTTAAGGAGACAATGACAAATGAATGAGAACTGTCGAGATGTGCTTCAGATTGCTGAAATGTCTCTGAGGACATGGGCGGAAAGAAGAGTTTGATAGAACGGGATGTTATGTTGATAATCAGGGAAAGCGTGAGGATGGCAAGGGAAGTCATATTGAGGAGAGAGAACCGCATCAAAGATGACTTGTTAGCAATTAATGAAAAATGAGAATTCAACAATGAAAATTGAAAATTGAGGGAAAAATGGACAGTGATTGAAGAAAATCATAATGGCAAATGTGAACGATGCGAAGAAACGGAGATTGAAATCAGGCAAAAAAGTGAAAACGAAAGGTGGAATGAATGGAGATCACCAAACCTTGAAAGTCAATGAGAGGCCGTTTATGATCTCTGTGAACGATTTAGGAGCTTGCTTAGAAAGAACAAGACGATGATTAGATTTTGGAGAATCGATCGAAAAAACACGAAATATGGTCAGGACAGTGGTTGGATCTGCCTTGATTGGATCTAGTCAAGAATGCTCGGACTCTCACTCTATCTTTTTGCGCACGTCGCTTGCTTCACCTTCCAGGATTGCTCCGATGGCACCTCAATTGTCAAGGTCAAAGAAATTTCTTTTAAACCTGATCCGATCATCCGTAACGCGAACATCACCGTTCATGGTGCCGCTAGCGTTTCTGAAGATATCGACAGTGGCGAATGTGAAGTTGTCCTCAAGAAGTTGAGTATCCCGATTCTCAAAAAGAAGCTGACACTTGAGGAATACGGTCTCACCTTTGCCAAGGGTGAATACGACGAAACACAGACATTTGAAACACCTGCCATCGTTCCTCCAGGAAGTTACACATACACCGGCCAATGCAAGAAGGGCGACAAGTTTATTGTCTGCCTTGCCGGGAAAGTCGATTTCAAAAATTAAGCCTCTTGTTTCTGAACTCCACCACGAAGGGGATTAGGTCGGCACGACATCTTCGTTTGTAATACTATAAAAATAATCATCCCCTTCTCATTATTCACCATGAGATCATCTGATTCGATAATTTCAAGAATTTCAGGAACTGGCTTCTGCGGCGTTATCCAAAAGGGGTTGGATATCAAAAAAATGTTGATGATTGTGTTTGTTACATCCGAGCAAGTATTGAACAGAACTTGCATGAATAGGGGCTGAAGAACGAAAGGAAAATGAAGAGAAACAGGAAAAAGAAAGAAAACGTGGATTTGGTGAGGAGAAAGTGAGAGGTCAAGAGAACTCGATCGTGGAACAAGATTACAAAACATGAGTTGTGAAAATAGTATCAGTGAGAGACGAGCAACATGGAACAAAGGATGGAGGTTGGACAAGACAAAAAAGGAAGATGAAAGAAAAAATAAAAAGCACCCGCCGAGGGGATCGAACCCTCGACCACTAGATTAAGAGTCTAGCGCTCTACCAAACTGAGCTAGGCGGGTCTGAGAATTGACCTCTTTTTACCCTTCTTACTTGACATAACGAAACCCAATTCAAACACTTTCGCCTTCAATTCTTTAAGCCTTCACAACACTATTTTCGTACTCTATAAATTTTATCCACTTATTATCATTTAATCCGCGTCAGACAAGCAAGAAATACAGTTTGGACATCGAGACGAAATCTCACAAAGAAACCGTTCCAAATCAATTCAGATCCTTCCTCATTGTTCACTTCCTTCTTTTTCTCTTCTTTTCCTGATTCAGTCAGCTTTCCCAACTTTCGCAGGATTCTCCCCCTCTGTCTCTCGTTTCTTCTCCAACATCCATCACAACCCTGTGATCAGCGAGTCTGACGACGACACCGGGTGCTCCATCCGATCATCAAGTCCATCTTGTCTGTTTGCCACAGACACACTCTTGTGCAGAACATGCAGCTGCGCGGCCATGTCCACGGCTTCCATCCAACTCTCCATTTCAGAGTGCGATGTCGCAATGAAGAGGTGTTCCTTGAAGTCTGTGTTCGACGAAACTGGCGGGATTTGTGGGATTGCCTGCGATGGAAGAGCCGTGAGAGCTGCATCCAGTGGTGATTTCTTGTGGAGTCGATGGCATCGTATTGTGAACAGGTGTGTGTTGGGAAGATCATGTGATACTTCGCCCTTGTGCTGAGAAAAGAAGAAAAGAAAGAAAGAATGAAAGATGGACAAAACAAGGGCAGACTGAGTGTGCTGTGATGTAATCGTCGAATTCAATCGTCTTCACCGCCGCGTCGAACGGGAAGTCGCCGAGAGTCAACTTGAAGCCGTCGAGGATGGCAAACATCAGCTTCCACTTCTGGAACTTCCGCTTGGCAAAGATGAAGCCGCACTTCACCGCGTTTTGAGTGTGATTGATGAACGTGTCGAGACACCTCTCGAGCGACAGGAAATGGACGGTAATGTCGTTGCCGTACTGCGACATGAACGACGGGACGACAGTCGACAACTCGTGGATCAGGTTGAGCTTGTCGACCGAGATTGCCCCTCCCTCGCCTTCTGCCTCCTTCGCCCCCTGCACCGAGCGAATCGACGCTGTTGCGGTCTGGTCGGCCTGCTCTGTCGTCTTCTCGTTGGTGTTGGACCTCTTCAGTTGCTGTGGGGTTCGGTCAACAGCAAAGAGGAACCTTGCCTGATAGGAGTTCTCCATGGACGACGGTGTTCCAGTCCCGCCTTCGAATCCGCTGTGCACGAGGTTTGGTGGAGGAGCCGACGGAATCTGTTTGTCTGTGAAGAGTTTTGCTTGCTCGATTTGTTTTTGAAGAAGTTCGACTGACTTGTGAGGAGCTGAGAAGGCCAGAACTTGATTCGAAAACTCAATGATCGACACGCAGCTTTGAACCTGTCGGTAGTGATTCAGTCTCCGCTCGCACTCGTTCTGGATCCGCTCCAGACGACATCGCTCGAGGAGCGACAAGAACTGCTCCGAATTCTGTTGCCCCTCGTCCAGCGGCGGTGGTTTGTGGAAGAGATTGTGGAGGAAGAGAGTGCCTCCTGTCTGTTCAGCACGCGCTCCCAACTTTCCTCCGAACACGCCCTGTTTCGTCCTGTTCAGTTTGTTCTGGATGTGTTTGATGAAGCGAGCATCGCTGTCTTTCGAAGGAACATACTGCGCGTCGTCGATGTTGCTGCACCACGAGTTGATGTTCAGACACACGTGCTGGAACTCGTATCCTCGCCTCGACCCGAACACTGTCTCTTTGGTGAACCGCATCGTCGGCATCAGCGAGATGAGAACAATGAAGGACACGAGGTCGTCCTTCAGTGCAATTTCGTCGAGGATGGTGTAGTCAGTCCTCGTCTTGATGGAGATGTCCTCCCCGTTCAGGATGAGTGTTGGGATGACGTTGAGCAGCAGATAAGACGGCGGCGGAAGGATCCGCTCGGCGTCCTGTAGCGTTGTCAGCGAAGAGGTGAGCACGGAGCTAATGTAATATGACGCCTGCACAAGAGGCGACGTCCGATTCACCGGAGAGAACTGCGGCGTCCGCTCAAACTTCTCTGTTGAAACGTACGTCGCCCCGAAGTGGGACGAGAGGCGCTTCCCGGAGAGGGCGTTGGTGCGTCCCTGCAGACGGCGAAGGAGAGAGGTGATTGGGAGTCCTGACAGTTGAAAGGCAGGCGACGTGATGAGAAGGTTGAGCGTGGAGCGGCGAAGAACATCGCATGGCACAGGGGACTTGTCTTTGTTGGAGCTCGACAGGAACAGCACCGCTTTCGGGTGAGAGAAGGATGCTGCAATGTGAATTGGGAGTTGTCCGTTGATCACTCCACGTTGGAAGGAGTGCGGGTACGTCGAGAGGGGCGAGTAGTTCGAGAGGGGAATCGTCGGCGAGACCATCGGGACTGTCTGACGAGAGACGAGTCGGATGCTTCTCACGTCTGGATTGGGAGGGAGGGGCGGGTTGATTCGGGGCAGGGCGCGCGGGATTGATGGAGGTTGAGAAAGGCCTTGTTGCACGAGGCTCTGATGTCTGTGCAGATCTCGTTCATTTCCCTGAATCGACAGAGCCGAGATGGCTTCTGTGATGAGGTTCAGGCTCTCCATCCCACCCACCATGGCAAGCAGCGACACCAGTGGAAACCCGTTGAAGAGGAGAGGAGTCTGCACTTGGTGCTGCTGAGGGTTGGTCGGATTCCAGAAGGTTTTGAAGGAGTCCAGAACAAGCGTGTCAGACGACACGGAATAAGAGGAAGACCCCGAGAAGAGAAGCGACTTGAACAGAGCAGGGTGTGTTTCAGACAGAGACGCAAACAGTCCACCGAGCTGTTGGATGCTTCCAGTTCCTGCAAACAGTGCAGTCTGAATAAGAATCGCTGTCTGGGTGCATTTCGGACAGTCAACAATGTGTGTAGACTTCTGCGCGAGAGACTGGGAGAGACAGGGGCAGAGGATGCTGAGATAGACCATGAGCATCGCCTGCGAGAGGTGGATGAGAGGGACGTCATTCGGAATCCCGGACGCTGCGGAGATCAGATCGGTCTCGACCGAGTCTGCCGCCTGGCGAGGGGGACCAGCAGGGGCTGTGCACGGATGAAGAGTGGAGCAGAGTGTTGGGGACATGAGATCAGCAGAGAAGAGAGACGATTGCGAATCCAGCGAGATCGACACCGACGGCGACTGCGGATAACTTGTGATGGCAATCGTCTCGTTGACAGTCTGTCCAGATCCGCTGTCCATGTCCGGCGGTTGCTGAGTGATGATTGACACAAACGGAGGGAGCTTCGCGAAGAGTTGGCACGACCCGCCGTTTCGGAGGAGAGCGAGCGTGGACGCGAAGTTGTGAGTGCGGAGTGAAACATACAGCGGAGTCTCGCCGCCAGCAAACGCGAAGGCGTCGAGTGGATGTGGAGCATATCCCGTCCGGCTGTGTGCGTACATCAGCGGGAGAGCTTCCATTCTCGCTGTGGGCAAGTGGAGCAGAGGGTGTGTGAACAACATGCTCGACGGTCGGTTGAGGAAGTGTGACGCCGCCTTCTGTTGGAAAGGTGTTTTTCTGTTTTGCGGCTGAGAGCGGAGAGACGTGCTGGAGATCAGAGCATCGAAGAGACTGAGTGGCGAGATCAGTTCGGGAGTGCTGAGGACGTACTGAAGGATCGACACTGCTCCTCGTTCCGCCAAAATGTGGAGGCAGTTCCTTCTCCCGAGCGCAGACGCTTCGACGCATATCGGATGGACAGCAGGGAACGTCTGGATTGGATTGAGGATGACGAGAGTCGCTCGAGCGTCTCGCTTGGCCGAAGCTGGGACAGAGGCCTGAGAAGCCTCAAAAGGAGACTGAAAGACGGTGTTGGAGTTGAGGAAGACGGACTGCGTGATTGTCTGATTGGCGAGCGACGTGAAGTATGACACCTTTTCGCTGCAAACTGACTCGAATCGCTCTCGTTGGCGATCTGACATGACCACATTCACGCGTGGCTGTGTGAGGACTGTCGTGTGAGTGAATGCTGCTGTGATGTTCGAGATCTGCTGTGGGAAGGACGGGACAATTCCTTCGGGCATCATTGCACTGAGGATGACAGAGAACGGCTGTTGGAGTGTCTGCGTGCAGGCGTGGTGCAGAGGCGTCATTCCGTAGCGATCTTTGAGGAACGGATTCGCTCCACTTGCGAGCAGAAGACGCATCATCTTCGCATCTCCGCGTGCAGCAGCAATGTGAAGAGATGTGCAACCAAACACAGAGTCGCGACTGTTCGCTTTCGATCCCGACGCGAGAAGCCACCCCACAAGCATCAGACGATGGTGTGACGATGCGAGACGATGGGGATCGTGTGCAAACGGGTAGAAAATGTGAGAAGGGCAGCGATGGATGTCCTTTGTGTTCTTTGGTGTGCACAGAAACACCACGCAAGGATGTTGATTCGGTGCCTTTGTTCTCTTCTTCACCCAAAACGGCTGCGACGTGCACACACAGCCTGTTCGACAAGCTTCACACTCAAACGACGCGGCTTCATCCTCATCGATGGGATCCTCTGTCCCCACCGCATCGTCCTCCACTCCACTCCACATCACCGCCGACAGGAGCGGGGTCCGTCCGAAGCAATCCCGATGCTCGAGTGAACCTGGCTTCTGGAGAGTCTGAGCAGCGATGCCCAGTCTGCCCAGCAGAAAGAACGGGTTGTCGCCGGATGTGGTTGCGGAGGACGGGGAGTGGGTGCTCGATGCTCCCACCAGCGCAGAGTCGCGAGAGACACGCTGAGGGAAGTACGGGTCGGGATAGTCTCTCGACTTGAGAAGGAACGCGAAGGGGTTGCTTTCCGTCGAGCTGACAAGTTCCCAGTTGTCTGCCTGGCTATTTTCGGAGTCGTCTTCTGCGCCAGAGTCTGCCCCTCCCGCTAAAAGATACTCCTGAAACAGACGCGACGGATCGAAGGACGTGGAGCTACCTGAATGGTCTCCGAGATTCGATCCACTTTTTTCTTCGATCGACGCGTTTTCATCGCTTGACCTTTCAGCAGCAGTGCTCTTCATTTTGATCGACGCAAACTCATCTCGAAGAAGCTCAGTGAGGATCTCGTCGGGCTTCCACTGCAGCACAATCACAACTGTGGTGATGTTCAGATTCTGCAGGAAGTACACAGGCGTGATCCCGAGAGTGGTCACGGGGTTGGCGATCCGAGTCGATGGCGGAAGACTCGACGGAATCGGCGGCTTGCGAAGGGTCACTCGGTTGTGAGGAGAAAGGAGGGGGTTTCTGAGAGAGAGGAGGAACTGCGTGCACATGTCCTTTCCCAGCATCATCGAAATGGCCAACGCATTCTCTCCGATGTGGTTGACAGGAGTGATCGCAGCGCGGAGAGAAGCGAGTGTCATCGACGTCGAGTACGCCAACGAGTCTGCCTCTCGTCTGTCACTGTGCTTGACCGGGAGGGGGTGCTGAGGAGACGACGACGAGAACTGGTCCTGCGAGAAGGGAGGGTACGAGATGCTGACGAACATGGCAGGCGGTTTTGTCGGAATCATTCGCTTGTTGCTGGCTGGGGTGAGGATGGCAGCGACGTTTCGGATGGGAAAGAGAGTGACAAGAGCCGACACTGTTGTCGTTCTGAAGCTCATCAGAAAGGGCGTGTCTCCAGAGAAGAGAGTCGGGGCCTCGAGCAGTTTGCGATGTTCGGCAATTCCTTCCACGACCTGCTCGTCTGCGTTTGTCTGCTGCTCTTCATCTTTTGGGTGGGCTTGCGTCTGCTCGTCGACTTTCTGGACGATGGGTTGATCCAGTTGCGAATCTGTGTCGTCTGAGAATGGGCTTGCTGGTCGCAATGACGTCACTTGGGGCGAATCATCCGACTGGATGATTCGAGTTGGGATGGACGGAAGAGATGCCGACACGTGTGACGATCGGGATCGCTTTGATCGGATGGAATGCTGCTGACTTCGATTGGACTCTTCGGCAGGTGACTGAGCTTCCGGGCGATCAAACGAACTTCCACGAGCGCCCGCACTGTCCTGAAGAGAGACGATCGAAGGCTCTTCGCCTAAATTGAGGTCTCCTTCGACAGAGTCTGCATCTGGGTCGATCGAGACGATTGGAGCTTGGATGGTGTCTGTGGCGTTGGTCGGTGTTTGGGAGACATACTGTTCCTGCTTATGCAGAACGTATCCGACCTCGATTTCTTTCAGCGTCATCTCATCCGCCTCGTCGCTGTCGAGGATGATGGCCTCTGCGTTCTGATCGTCATCAAAATGTTTGTGCCGGCTTCGATTCCTTTCCATCAAGCACGGAGCAGTGAGCATTCCATCCAGCCAAATGCGGATGATGGAAGACTGTCCACTCGACGCAGCAAGATGGACGGGGAGGTCTCCATTCCGATCATAAACGAAGGACGAGGCCCCGAACTGGCAGAGGGTGTGGAGGACGTGGAAATCGCCAAGATAGGCTGCGAGATGGGCTGGTGTTGTGAAAGGGACTGCACGGATCACGAGTCGTTCTTCCGAAGCTGCCTGAGACGAGTTGATGACAGGGTAGTGGAAGCGAGGCCAGAACGTCGAACTCGCAGTTGGAGGAGCATTCGGGAGAGGAGTGTTGAACGACAGCGAGTTGAGTGTCGAGATGAGCTGCCTGTGGACATGGCGGGGGCAGAAGATGGACGGAGCAGCGGTGCCTGTCGTGTGGACCATTGTTCCGTTTGGGAAGGGAGCATACCGCAGCATGTCAAACAGGAGAGGAGTGGTGAAGGAGAAGGTGGATGTCAGAATCGACGGATTGGATGGTGACGAAGCAGAGGCAGATGGATTGGATGATGTTGGGAGAGAGATCGAAGGGAAGACGTTTGTGTCTGCACACACAAACAATCCGTGCACATCAGCTCCTTTCGACAACAAAAGATCACAAACTGCATCCAGCTGGCGAACTGTGGCGATGAGGAGAGCAGGAAAAGCCAAAACAGAATGTGATGCTCCTGAAAGAGCAAAGAGAGTGTCGATGGTCTGTTGGTTGAGGAAGACGGCAGTGGAGTTTGGGTCTGCGTCTTTCGTGAGTGCTTCGTTGACCTTCTGAAGGACAACATTCTTGTCCTCCTCGAACACGAGAGCAGAGAGGAGAGCAAACGAGGCATTGTCCGAGCGAGGCTGCTTCGTGATCAGATCGGTCAGTGCGTGAACTGCATCTGCAGGCACCACAATATCTTCCTCGACTGGGATAATGAAAAGCGGAGGAGGATCCTGCTCGTGATTGGCAGGAGCGATGCTGTCATGGACGCCTTCCTCCAGTCGAGCAACCAGATTCTCTGTCGTGCTCTCGTCGAACGTACTGAAGAGGAGAGGGAACGGCATTGTCACATTTGGGACAGGAGAGTTGATGGCAGTTTTGTGGAACCTCTTCTGGATGCCATACCCTTCCCTGATCTGCGAGAGCTCCTCCTTCCTCAGCAGCCTCTCTGCCAAATCCAGCGCTGTGAGTCCAAATCGATCAGCGGTGTTTGAAGAAGCACCGTTAGCGAGCAGAAGTCGGGTGATTTCCATGTGTTGGAGGAGGATCGAGTGGTGGAGAGCAGTGCGTCCGTTTGCGTCTCTCACGTTTGGTTCGTGCCCTGACGAAAGAAGGAGATCAACAGCATACGTGTTGCCGTTGCACACAGCGAGGTGAAGAGGAGAGAGCTGCCCGTCGTCGAAGACGAGAGCGAGGCGAGGATTGGACGGCGTGCTGGAAACGACGGAGAGGACGGGCGACGAGATCGAGTACTCACATTCTGAGCGGGTGGACTGCTTGCGTTCTTTGCGCTGGGAGGGAAACTGCGCAAGAATGGACAGCATGTGTGGGAAGAGATCGATGGTGAACGAAATGGCGTGCAAAAGGGAGAGCGTGTTTGAGCAGAAGTGAGTGAGACAGAAATACGAAAACGACCATTGTCTGATGGCCCTCAATTTGGTTGGCGTGCCTTGCTCGGGATCAATCTGGTGTGGCTGGACGTTGATGGTGTTCTGCGAGACGATTGGGAGGACGGAGGGTGTTTGTTGGAGCGGGAACCCGAGTGGTTGGTAGTGTCCAGACGATTGATCGACCGAAGCAAGTTCTGCGGCTGTAGAATCAACAATGATTCGCTGTGTGACAGGCGTTCTGTTCAACCGTGACGAAAAATCGTTTTCTCGTTCATCAATAACATTTTGAATGAGAATTTTAAGAACGGCTGACGCGAACAAGATCGGGCCTTTCTTGCAGCTTAAGCAGAGCGCACATTGGCCTGAATTGGAATGAACAGAAAGAGAAAGAGGTTCCATTCGAAACAGCCAATAACTCAACGGAACATTCAAAGAAATTACGGAGAGGAAGATGGGAACTTGGTTGGTGTTGTCAACAATCAGAAAAGGAGAGAACTTTTCCAATTCGAAATCTGCAAAAGGGCTCTGTGATTGTAATTGAGTGGTTTCTGCTGAACTATGATGAGATACAGGCTGAACTGCCATTGTGAGATGGATGTTAAAATCTTTCTCATCAAGTGAGCGATAGTACTGTTCTTGACGAGGATAATCAATCAAAACACATCCACCATCAGATTGTCTCCTTCCAAAGCGATTAAACAAGCCCTCCCAGTCATATGATAAGAAATGTTGTGCAAGAGAAATCTGGATTGCATAATTCTGTGGCTTTGTCTGTTCTGCGAGATAATGGAAGACAGTTTTTCCAGTATTGACATTAAAAAGATGATGTAGATGGAAGAGATGTCCGTAGCGCTGAATTGTTGCCAATACAAGCTGATTTTTCCCAGTTTTCAGCGAATAGAGGATAAAGCCGTTTCCTTCTTCATCCAAGGGAATAGAAAAGAGTTGAGGGAGTGGAAGAAGTTCTTGGATCGTATAGAATGAATTACAATCGACGAGATGCTTCAGATAGGAGGACAAATGAGGCGGATTATCCATTGCGACGATAAAGGGTACGTCGGACTGAAAATGTCGTTAAATAAAAAGAAACAGTAATAGAAAGCTTCAATGATAGTGAAATGAAAAAGAAGACTTGACAGGGCAAAAATGAAGAGAACTAGGAAATTTTGCTCATCCGTTCTTTGCAGTCTGATTTAGGGAGTCATTCCGATCTTCAACAATGGCAGGTATTGGTTGAGCAGACTCAGTAATTCTGGATTGATGAAGCTTGGCGATGATTGCGTTGATTCGCTCTTCTTTTTGAGGGTCTTCTTCTGGACTTGAGCAGAAGATTAAGGTGACCAATTTATTTCTGAATGGTTGAGAACAGCTCATTAGAATGGAAATGTGATATGGAAAGGCCATTTTCGGTGCTGATGCCTTTTGGCGACGTGGTGTGTGTTGAGATGTTGATATGTGGAGATGATTCACGAGTACATGCGTCATTTTAGGCATAATGTCTGCTCGACCATGTGCCCAGTGATTTCGGATAATTGTTTGACTGAAGTGTCTCGGGACCATGCGAGGATACGCAGACTTTCGATAAGACTGGATTGTGGGGATGACTTGGGTGTACTTTTTGTTCACTCCCTCCTCATCATTTGGAAAGTTGTAGACATCTGCTTTGTTCAATCCAAGTCGTCCTAAATCAGCTTTGACACGTTTCATTCCCTCGGCTTTGATTCGTTCTGCAGACGATTCTGGTTGCGGAGGGAGGACAAGCATCATGTTGACAACATTCCCCTTTGGATCGGGAACAGAGAGATAAAACGGGTCATGCCTCCATTGTCCATCAACAATGAATTTGAAGAAATATTGGCCTGCTGGAATGCTGAGTGTAATCGACCAATGACGAACCCACTTCAGTTTGTTCGTTCCAGCATCTGCATCATTGCTTTTTGATTGCAGAATTTGTGTAATAGTCTCCATTTGTTCAGTTGTGAGCGAAGCATATTCAATTTCATCATCCGTCGGACCATTCACATCCTCTGCATCAGGTATGGCGGAGAGAGGGACTTTGCTTCGCCAATTGTTGAAAGAACCAGCAACGAAGACGCTCTGAACAGCACCATAACGCCAATGAAAAGTGACAGGATGAGATTGGATTGGTGTAGTTGATTTTGGTTGAACACCTTCTGAAATATGGATCTGAAGTGAAGATAGTGCAGACCATCTGATGTATTGTTTTTTGAAGAAGTGGTTGGAATGAGACGTTGGGTTTCCATATCACCGACCTCGCCTGTCGTGTCAACTGCTGCGAACAGCTCTGGTCGAGCTGCCTGGATGATCTGATCCAATGTTTGTTCCTGAAGATTTTCAGGTAAAGGAGCGTTATCAACAACATCGGGAAATCGCAAGATATCACCTTCTGGGGTCGTAAAAAATGAGGAGAATGAATGGTCATGCCTTCAGAGCGATGACGTTTCGATCCATCATCAAATCCAGTGATTCCGTTCCCCATTTGAGTTGATAAGGGGATTAATCGAGTGTAGTGTGGACGGGACGAATGTTGTGAGAGTTTTGAAAGAAAATGTGGGGTGCCGGAAAAATGTTCGTAAAGCGCCTGCCCACCGAGTATGGATGAACTTCTGGGGACCATTTCCTCTCTCCAGAGAAATTATTTAGAATTAGTGAAAGAGGTCTGATTTTGATTGAGATTCATCTGGTGAAGCACAATTCACGACAAGAGACTCTTGACGGCCTTAACCATGAACTTACACAAATTACAGACCAGCAGCATACATTCTCTGCCAAGATTCCTCTCGTTCAAACTGAATTTTCGAAGACTCGAATGGAACATGACCGTCTCAATCTGGACCTGATGATGTATGAGAATCTGGAGACCGCTCTGACAGAAGAGAAAAATGAATTGGAAACTATCCTTAATAACACGAATCGAGAAATCAACCGACAATTGCATGACTTTGTCCCAATTCTTTCATCTCTTTCTCCGACTTCCCTTATCTCACCTTGCAGTGATGAATTTATGCATGAATTGGCTTCGTTCACCGTTCTCTGTTCCGATGCGTTTGCTTCGTCTTCATCTGATCCAACGAACACACTTAATGAGCTTGAAAGGCAAGTCCTCACTGAATGGGCACGCGTCGAGAAATGCGAATCGGCACTGATGGAGAGAGAAGATTTGATGGCATGCGTTGTGAGCAATACAATGCTCACAGTGCAGGTAGAAGGACATGAAATAGAAATGGAGGAATTACGGATGAGCGAGATCGAACTCGAATCACAATCAACTGCGCTCGACCGCCATTTCCGTCCAGTCCGTGAAGCTGCGGCGAATCTGTTTGCTCCCTTTCATATCATCTGTCCAGACATTCACTCACAGAGCACAACAGACAACTCGAAAGAAGAGTCGCACAGTTGGAAGAAACCATCGTCGCAGTCAGTACAGATTGCCAACTGATGGAAAGTGAGCTGACGCAGATGACTAAACAACTCAATTCGTTCATGGGGCCCACGAATGCTGAAGTCATCATCACGAACAAAGGTGGAATCAAGCGGGACTGGGATGGCGGTTGGGAGGAGGAAGATTTAAAGGTGATGCATGTTGAGGATGTGAGTGATTGGGAGAGTGATTAATTTTAGTCGATTTCATTTCCCTTCACCGAGAAAAAAGTTAATTATGGAGAAACGATCAAATTGTCAAGAACAAGCGATAAATGAGCCAAGGTGAGAGTTTTGGGGATCCTCTCACCCAATCTTTCAGCAGCTCAGTCCCGTCTGACGGTTACTACTCAGATTCCGACACAGATGAAGTCTGTCCTCTCTTGCCATATAACAACCATTTTCCATTTCTTATCACAAATCTTTCCAGAACCCTGCCATGTATCCGATTCAAATTGGATTTTTCTCTCACTCTCTTCCCTCCTCTGGCTCCGAGTCCGGCCATCAATTCGCCACCTTTTCATCAATCAGCAACTCATCGGCATTCAATGAAATCCAACCACACGACTCAAACAATCAAGTTGTTTCACCTATACGTCCCATTGATCACTCAGGACAAGAACACACATCGTCATCCTTGGTCGAACAAAAAATTCAAGTAAATGTCTCTACCTCAGCCAATCCGAGTGGATCTTCAACGCTCGCCACATCAGTCGCTGCCCCTCAGTACATATCACTGTCTCCACCAGAAACTACCATGGGAAGCCCCAATACCAACTTTTTCTCGTCTGGTTACACCACATCACCATCTTTCGCTGCTCACAGGGGACATTCGCTCGTCAGTATCTCCCCCTTCATGTCGCAGCACTTTGGAAATCCTGTTCCTCTTCCTGATCTGACAGGAGCATCACCTGCAGCCACTCCACAAACTGTTCTGTTTGTTTCACCTCCGCGAACTCAAGACACATTCTCAAACATTTCACAATCACCCACCCCAGGTGCTCAGACTCCCAGACAGTATTTTTTACAGTATTCAGGGATTAGTTCAACGACTACAGGCACATCAGCTCCTCAACCATCACAGCCAATCCCCCGTCCTAATTCGATGAATCTGACAACGAAAACAGAGCATCCTCAGACTTCAGAACAATTTCCTTCCCTTTCTTCAATTTTGTCACCACCAACAAATGGATTTCCTGAAGAAGAACAGAATCAGAACCAAATGTCTGTTCCAAAGCTGAATTCAAAGAGTAAGGCCTTTGTTCCTCGCTGGAAAATGTCAGGCTCATCATCAGAGACACCCGCAACAAGTACACCTCCCGTACCACTTCATCCGCCAACTGGAGCTCTCTTTTCAAAAGCTCCAACCTTTCGTCCGAAACAGGCGAAGATTCAGATTTCACCTCAAAATGCTCGAGCAAACCATCCAATTGATCTCACCCAGCCCTTGTTTGTCCACCCACAACAGCAATACCCGCCAATTGGCGTCCATTCATCCACTCTCGTCCCACCGTCACAAACCTCTCCAAGCTCACAAACCCAAAAACAATTTTCCTCTCCAAAAAGCGGGAATGATGGAATTGGATCAACAGCCGCGACCATCCTCGAATACATCCGCAACGAAACGTCATTCTCACAATCGCAAATCAACACTTTCCAGAGGCCCTTTGCTCCCAGCCACAACCAGAACAACCCCTACTTCCCCCGCGCAAGTGAGTCGTCGATCACACTCGTGTCGTGCTACGGCACTTTCCTCGAACTGGCCGAAGATATGCTCGGAGCACGATTCCTCCAATCCCGCCTGGCAGAAGCGAGCGAGAGCGAAATCACGCAAGTTTTCATCGAGCTCACCACAGGAAAGAGGACGATCATCCAGCTGATGACCCACAGCTACGCCAACTACGTCGTCCAGAAGCTGTTTGAGGTCTGCTCGGACGAGCAAGTGCTTGTTCTGTTTGATGCCATCCGCGGGCACTTCTCAGCCCTTTCGTTTGACACGTTTGGGTGTCGAGTGATGCAGTGTGCCATTCCACGCATGCCGGAATCTGTCTGTTCCGAAATCTCGTCCGAGCTCTTCCACAACTGCCTCAAAGCCATCCACAACCAGAATTCCAACCATGTTCTTCAGAAGTCCATCGAGTTCTCGTCGCACGCCGCTCTCACTCTCGTTGCTGACGCCATCACTCAACACGGGATCCACGAGATCGCCACACATGCATACGGCTGCCGCGTGATCCAGCGACTCCTCGAATGCGACGATTCGGCCATGCTCGTCCGCTTGGGATCGATCCTCATTCCACACGTCCAGTCGCTCGTCCTCAACCAATACGGCAACTTTGTCGTGCAGCATCTCGTCCAGAATGCTCGAAACGAGCTTGTTACGTTCCCAGTGAAGTCAGGCAACGGCGGACCCAACTCAACTGACACGACGATCACCCTGAACCTCGCGGAAGCTGTGGTGAAGACGCTGCAGGGGACGTACTTCGCTCTCTCCGTGCACAAGTTCGGATCGAACGTGGTCGAGAAGTGTTTGGAGTATTCCTCAGACAACTTCAAAATGCTGATCATCTCCGAAATTATGAACACGTCCCCGCAGGGCCTCGCACGCACACCGAAACCGAATGTTCTGACAGAGGCACTGTACTCAACAAACACGGCACGAGGCCCTCTCTCCATCTCCCCCTCGATTGGCTCTTTCGTCAACCCCACCACTCCCTTCACAACCCACCCTCTCCTCTACCTCATGATGGACCAGTTTGGGAACTACGTGTCACAGCGCATCTGCGACATCTCCCCCTTCCCCATCAAAGACGGTCTGATCTCCCAGCTCATCTGCGTCCTCCCCATCCGCTCCCTCCGTGGAAGACGAGACTGGCTCCGAAAGCGAGACGACATGTGCAGAAGTAACCCGCAGTTCTCGCACATCCAGGACGACCAAATCGAAGTCCCTCCGAAGGACTTTGTGTCTGTGCGGATCGAGAAGATGCTCAAGTCCCTCGAACGCCCCGATCCTGTCCGCTTCCCAGAGCCCCCTCGGATCAAGCAAGGCAAAGACAGGGCCAGACGAGCCCTCGAAGATCGAAAGTGGATCGAGCAGATGAATTTGAGGAAGCAGATGGAAGTCTCTCTTCCCCAAGAACGACCCAAACCGATGAACAACACCAACCTTTCCTCCCCTCCAACCAACGATGCCTTCTCCAATCCCACTCCTCGCCGAGTCTGGGGTGAGACCAACACGCACCAGTTCCAGATCGGAAACGGGGGCGAGTTGATTGAGAAGTCGATTGACGGAGCGATCACCATCCTCCCAAACTCCGCTTTCTTGAACAGCGCGGTTGAGAAGGAGGAACTCAGCGAGTCAGACGCTCGCCCAGGCAAACCTAAAAGTGTCGAACCAACAAAACGAGCGAAGCGAACGCGGACAGATCCTCATCGTCGTCTCAGACTCGATGGCGACGAGAGCAGCGAAGACGACCACCATCCACAACCAGCGAAGAGCCAGTCAAGCGCGACAACATCGACACATCCCCAAAGCCTGTCGAGCGACGAGAGCCAGCACGCTCCGTCGGTCAAGTTCAGCCGGAAAAAGGTGTCACGCTCGAATTCCCGCTCAGCATCGCACTCGCAGTCGAACCGCACGACGCCTGTCTCCCCGTTCCTCGACGACACACTCATCACCGAGCGGTCCTCGCCTCCCAACCTCCCCAACCCGCAGTTTCCTCCGGCCACGTGGAATCCAACCGCCGCCGAGTTCCGCGCGGATTGGGAAGAGAAGTCGTCGATCTCGTCTGCCCATTTCTCGCACTCTGGCATCCCTGCCAGCTCAGACAACATGTCGGCCTTCTCAACTCCAAACTCGTTCAGTCTCCCGCCGCCTCTTCCTGGCCAACATTCCACCTCAACGCCACTCGGAATCGTTCCCCATCTCTCGTCGTCTCTCTCCCCGCGCTCTGCCCTCTATCTGACCCAGACTCCCCCCAACCAATCCGAAAACGAGTCG
The DNA here is from genome assembly GCA_033064195.1 of Blattamonas nauphoetae. NCBI lineage: Eukaryota > Preaxostyla > Oxymonadida > Blattamonas > Blattamonas nauphoetae. The sequence continues at coordinate 182,254 of JARBJD010000031.1, forward strand.
CCGTTTCTGTCTGCTCCCTTCTCAGACATCATCCTCCCAACCACCACTCGAGGGCTGGTTCGCTCGGCAAAAACCCAAAATAACACTCCTCTCAGCAATTCATTCAACTACGCCATCCCCTCCCATTCCACACGCACCACTCCCTCCTCCTCAGGACGCTCAGACACGGACAGGATGGACACATACCTCGCCCCGTCGCAGAGCGCATCTCACCAGCCGTTCGACTCCTTCCACGCACTCTCGTTCGAAGAAGACGACGACAAGAGCAAGCTGAGCGAGGTGAACTTCGACGACATCGGCTTCGAAGGCCCAAACAACCACCTCCCTCCCGACCTCCTCCCGCTCTCCCTCACCTCCTTCCACCAGTCCTCCCAATCAGACTCCTCCATGCCGCACATGGACTCCTTCCAGTTCTATCCCCCAAACACCATCCACTCCCAACACTCCAACCTCCACAGCTCTGCCCCGTACTCCTCCACACCCGATTCGCAACACTCCCTCTCCTTCAACTCCTACCAGTCCGGCCGCTCCATCCACGGCATGTCCAGCCACCTCGACTATCACAACACACAACCACACGTGCTCAGCAGCACACCGAGCAGCTCCATGGTTGCGTCGGCTGAGACACACACACACCAACTTGGATTCGTGATCTCCGGACACAGCCTCACTCCCTACCAATCCTTTGATTTTGAGTCGAATTCCATGCAGTTACCAGATCCTCGTCCTTTCTCATCACTCACATCGGTTGAGAAGAGTTATCCACAGAGCGATATCTGGAACCAGTTTTCTTCCACTCCTCCGCGATGATTTCTTTCTTCGTTCGTTGTTCCTTTAATCTAGATCTTAATTGAGATTTTCACACTTCACCCTTTCTCAATTTTTATCAATCTGTCAAATTTACTATCTTTATCGTTTTCTTTTCTTCAATCATCAAGATCAAACTCCAAGAAAAATGTCTCTCAGAAAAGCCCAGAAGAAGGCCGCAACTAAGAAAGAAAAGACACTTTGTGGGAGTATCTCCACAAAGACTCTTCATTTAAAGGAGCAAAGAGCATTTTCAACCAAAACTGGAATCGTTTCAAGTAAAAATCAGGATATTCCAGATCTCCTCAAAAAAATCGCTCATTACAATGCAAATATGCGAGCTGATGCACTTTCTCAGTTAACAGAGATTGTGGAATCTAACAAAGAGGATTCATCTTTTACAAATGTCACTCTTAATACACTTATCACTGCAGTAGTTGGATATCTCTATGATCCTGATGGTAATGTTCGACAGAGTACAGTAAGACTATTGGAGACAATCTTTTCACTCACCTCACTTCAAGACTCGTCTAAAACAAAATACTCATTATCACTACGCCCTCATCTTCCACTTCTAAGAGCGTCGATCTTCACAGGGCTGAATAATCCGAAGCCTGGGATTGCATTTTCATCTCTTTCTCTTCTTCAATCATTACTTAAATCGAATTTGGATTTGATAGAAGAAGCACAAGATAGTACACAGGATATTTCACTCACAAACTCTCTCTCATCATTCACTATCATTCCTCCTGTACCAATCCTTCCTACTCTATCTACCACCATGAAATTCACGAAAATGAACAATTTTTTTGAAACAACACCCATGTTAACCACATTCTCTTCATCTATGACCACACAAATCGATTCACATTCTTCATCTGCATCCACAAGTCTTCTTGTAAGTCTTGTCTCCCTCTTGTCACCTCCACTATCACTTGAACTCAATCCAATCCCACCTGCCCAATCTCCATTTGCATCTGCACCAATTTTGGATCCTACGGAAGTGATTAACTACCTCTCCTCTGGATTCCTCTCTTTGACGCTTTCACATCTTTCACATCTCCCACAGAAATCTAAACATGCACAAAAACAGACTCCATTTACTAAACCAATGGAAAGCCGTCAGAACACTCAGCGTAACGACCAAAACAAAGGTCCGTCCTTCGAGGCGATCGTTGAGGTGAAGCACGGAATAATCAAAAGCATTTTGCACATTCTCCAACTTCGAAAAGAACCTCTTCACCCATATTTCGTTTTACGGCTGTCTCGGTTGTTCCTGACCCTCATCCAAGAAATCGACCCTTCCTCCTTCTTTGAATCCATCTCCATGGCACTCATTGCAAGCGAAGACATGGACGACGATAATGACGATCGGACCGGAAAATTCAAGCGAGGCGAAAGCCATTCCGAGAAGATGTTGGACATGGCAGGTCTCGGCAAAAGGGGGAAATACCTCGCCACTCTCACCGACGCCCTCCACCGCGTTCTCACCCCGCCTCTCTCCTCGTCCTTCAACGCCAGAGTGTCCTCACCATCCATCGACAGAGATTCTGTCCCGGTGCTGATTGTTGATCCACGATCGGTGAAGAGCCGGAAGAAGGAGATGCTCAACTCGTCCAGTTCGGATCTGATCGCGTTCGCTCAAGCTGTCGGCACGAAATGGGTTGACATTCTCTCGCAGACGCTCTTCACCACTTTCCCTGCTTCTGTTCGACTGTTCCCATCACTTCTGAAGAAAAGGAAGGAGAAGGGAGCCAATCCCATCTCCGTCCATTTCCAGTCACTCGCATCGACCCTCCTGACCATCGATGTCCACACTACTCTTATTTTTGGGCAGATGCTCCGGAACACAAGCACACACATTCCATGCACTGTGTGGCTCAGGCACGAAGAGACCCCACAACACCAAGTCAACATCTCTCCGCCTGTCCAAACACTCCTCTCGTCCACTCAGCCGTTCTTGATCAGCCTCCTCCAATCACTCCCCCAATCATCGGCTCATCTGCATCATCCCGCCCTCTCCCTCTTCTCTTCCTTTGTTGGGTTCCACACCTCTTTCTTTCAGACTGAAGCGTTGAATCAAATTATACAAGCGGTGGCTTCTCTGCTCACAACGATGACGCCATCGTCCACTCTGCATTCGCTGATCATCAACGCCCTCATCTCCACTCTGACAACACAAACGCCACCTCTCCTTCCGTCACTCGCCTCCACTGAGATGCTCGACTCCGCTGTTGTACCCTCTCAACTTCTTCCTCTCCAAACACTCCTCCACTCACTCATTCCGCAGGTCCTCTCGCACTCTCTCCCTCTCTTCATCTCTTCTCCCTCCTCTTCTTTCGTTCTTCCGTCTTTCATCTCGTCTGTCATCAACTACTGGCTCTCCCTCCTCCAAGAAGGTCGCACTCTCCACAACTCTGAGCTCCCACATGGAACTGTGCATTCCGACCAATCTCAAAACCACAATTCCACCAACCAAGAGAACGATGTTCGGGAGATCATGACAATCTTCACCTTGATCTGCGATCGGATGGTCCTCTTGAGAGCTGAGTCCACCCAAAGTTCTCGTCAGAATGAGAGCGGCATCGACTCCACACAATCTCGAGACACAACCATCGCGCCCTTCTTGGATCGTTTCTCTCTCGTCTCCTCGCGGCTCTTTGTTCTTCTCCGCCACAGCCTCAACCTCCTCCTCGCCTCTTCACGCGAATCGTTTGAACGCCTTTCGAAGGAATACTTTGGCTCAATCGCAGATTCGATCCTCGAGGCGTGTTCACCAGACATCAGACACACCGTTCGGAGTGCGAACCCATCAAACAAGAAACCAGCCCCAACTGACTCTCAGACTCTTTTCGTTCCCCTCTCCTCTCTCCTCCAACTTGTCCTGCACATCCAACAGAACAGCCAGCACAAGGCTCGGTTCTCTGGCGTGCCCACCACTCTTCTTTCCAAAACTCTTTCTTCGCTCGCCTGCTCTGATTCCTTCGCAGGATTGGCACCTTCTCAGACTTATTCCTCGATTGCCTCGTTCGTGGGATCCACAGCACGCCTCTTCTCTCAATCGTCAATCGCGCCATCGGACATTCTTCCGTTCTTCTCCCAATCTTTCATGCTTCCTAACCCAGCCCCGTTCCACTCCTCCGTCTTCCTCTTCGGATTCCATCGACCACAACCTTTTCTGGCCGAACTGATTGCATCCGTGAACATCCACGTCGTCCACAATGTCCAGGCTGACATTGAGTGTGCAGTCTTCATCCCGTCTTTGGTCAAAGTGTGTGTGGAGCGAGACTGGCTCTCAGCTCACTCCGCACAGCAACTCGAACCTGCTCTCGTCAAACACCTCCGCGCACTCAGCGAGGAGGGCACAAAGCACGTGGATCCTGATTGGTACCCGTTCGTCCTCTCTCAACTTCAGTCGATCCAGGCTGGCATGTTCACCAACCAGACCTCTCACCTCTCCGACACTGAACTGCAGACACACCTCCACACACAGGCTCACCTCTTCTGCTCAAATCTGCACCATGTTGTGTCTGACTTCTCTGCCATATCAGACATCCCATCAATCACGGAACAGATCTGGAAACAATGGTGGCCTCTCTGGGAGCATCTCACACAAGCGAAACGCACGAGTCTTGCCACTAATATACCATCGTGTCATTTCAGCTTTGTCCAGTTTCTTCAAAACTACTCTGCTGATTGACAGCATATGATGGATTAATACATATGAAACATTTCACGATGAATTTTGAATCGCCATTATTTTAACTCGTTCAGTCAACCCTTTCATGACATATGGATGACACGAATTCTCCCGAAACAATTTCTCCAATATTATACGCTGAGAGAGGAAAAGTTCCGAAGTCAAAGAGGATAATTCTGAGAATCAAGACAAACGAACAACAAGATGATTCCCCTTTTCCATGCTTGACTTTTCGATCCCAGTTCTCATTCTCATTTACCCCACTTGACCCGAACATTTTGTCACAATTTTCACCTACTTCGACATGTTGCAACTTCTGTCATTCAATCAAGGTATCAAATCATTCTTTTCCTCATATCCAATTTAACAGCTTGAAATCATGCACGTACTCTTTGGATTAGCTTCATCCATGACTGTTGTTTCAGTGAATGAATTAATTGTTCAGGAACTTCCATCTTTCCCAACAATTTCTCTCATTGTCGAATCGATCTCTCCCAATCCATCATCCAATCGCCTTCACCTCTCTACATCCTTTTTGATTACTCCTCTTGAAAAGGTGTCGGTAACTCCTTCCTCATCCATGGTAAAAAGCCAAGCATCTCTCTCTGCGCCGACGACAAAATCGAAAGGATTTTCTTTCACTTCCATGTTTGAAGAGAAGCCGAATCCAAAATCCACACAAAAAGCCAAAAGTAAAACGAAAAAAGAACCGAATAATCTCCAATCTCCTGAAATATCCGAGCCCAGCGTTCCCTTCTTCAGGCCACAAACTCCTCTCATTCCAAATTGCCAGATAAATCCTGTTTCGGCCAAAGAGTTGTCGGACTATATCTCTCTTGCCCTCTTTTCCCGAACTGAATTGAAAAGAATGAACATTAAGCTCTTAAAGGGAGTGCTCCTCTCCGGTCCAGAAGGAATCGGAAAAACCCATCTTGTCCGTGCTGCAGCAAAGCACTTCCACCTCAACCTGATTGAAATCGACCCCAATGAAATTGGCCTCACAGATGCCGACCAAACGGATGAAATCTGCCTCTCCAGACTCCATTCACTCCTGAAGCCAGCGTCAACCTCAAACAAGACCCCAACACCAACCCTCCTCTTCTTCAGAAGCATCGACAGTTTCTGTCCATCCCCCAACCAATCGTCTTTTTCGGTTTATTCTTCCACAGCCGTCCACATCAATCCAGTCACACAGAAAGCATCGCAGACCATCCTCGCCTTCCTCGACGGCGTCCAACGCGACACTGCCCCTTCCAGCGAAACCTCACTCGCCATCAACACATCAACGATCTGCATCGCAACCACAACAAATGCGCAGCGATTGAACCCAGCCATGCGACGGATGGGCAGGCTCGACAAGGAGATCGCCATCCCCCCGCCGAACGTGCAGGCTCGCCGCTGTTTTCTCGAATCGATCATTCCCCAGACCCTCCTCCACTCGTCGCTCACTCACTCCGCAATGGCTCAGTCGACAGCTGGCTATTCGGCAGCCGACCTCATCAAAGTGAAGGACGAGATGACCATCGTCGCGTTGGGAGCAGAGGGCGAAGACGTGACGGACCAACCTTTGTACAAACTCGAGCATTTCTCAGCTGCAACTTCTGCTGTCGCTCCGTCTCTTTCGGCGGGGCTTGGACTGATTGCAGAAGTTCCGACTACAACTTGGGAAGACATTGGAGGAATCAGCGCTGTTCAAGAGGTATCCTTCTGCCATTTGTATCTCACCACTCCAGACACTCGAGCATTCTGTGATCCAACCTCTTCTCGCTTCCACCTTCTCCTCCTTCTCAGCGTCCGCCTCTCCCCTCGCCGCCTGCATCCCTCCCCCAAAGGGCCTCCTCTTCTTCGGCCCGCCAGGAACAGCTAAAACGACAACAGTCAAAGCCATCGCCAACCAGCTGCAGTGTCCCTTCTTCAGCTTCTCGTGTGCGTCGGTCTACTCGTCGTACGTCGGAGAGGCAGAGCAGATTGTCCGGCAGGGCTTCGAACGAGCGCGGAAGGCGTCTCCTTCGATCCTCTTCCTCGACGAGCTCGACGCGTTGGTGGGGAAGAGAGGAGCAGATTACGACGGGAATGGCGTGAAGGATCGGATCTTGACAACACTCCTCAACGAGATGGACGGGATTGACACAGTCTCTGGCGTCCTCGTCATGGTGTGCTTGCATCGTCATCATCCTTTCTCTCTCCTCAGGCAGCAACAAACAGACTGGACATGCTCGATCCTGCCCTTCTTCGGCCAGGCCGTTTCGACTACAAAATCAAAATCGGCCTCCCGACCGAACCAGAACGAGCAGACATCCTGCGCGTGTACTTCCGGAAAATGAACATCTGCCCGAACGATGACTTGATGTCCACTGCTCCCTCCATCTCTCTCCTCGCCAAAGCAGTGTGCCTCTCCTTCTCTCATCCCTCTCAGACGGACCATTTCTCTGGTGCTGACATTGAAGTGCTGTGCATTGAGGCTGGTCTTGTTGCAATGCGGCAGAACGTCGACAACCCGACTGTTGTTTGATTCTTTCCTTCTCATCACCCGCAGACAAGAGAATGCTTCGACATCGCTCTCAGAATGAAGCGAAAGGGAGATTGATTCAGCGGTTTCTCTTCCATTTCACGCATTGAACTCATCTTCAAGGAAATGTGAAATGAGGGAGAAGAACTCTTCATAACTCAATCTCTTCATCGTTCTTCGAGACCTCGAGAGGTGCAGGGGCAGGCATCGCATCAGCTGCAGACGATGCTGCGTGCGGTGCGAAGGGTGTCTTTGGGTTCCGTTGCGCAAGTTGGAAGAAATCATCAAAAGTCGCTGGGAACGGAACAAGGCCCAACTTGGTCAGAAGTGCTGTTGTCTGCGGGGACGACTCGAATGTGGAGAACGGAAGGTTCTTCGAGAACTGCGCATACGCCCCGTCGGAGCGGCCTGTCGTGGGGAGAGGAGGGAGTGTTCTTGGCCTGCCCTGCTCTGTCCACCTTTCTTTCATGTCGAGATCCAACCCGCGGTGAGCCTCTCTCTCAAAATTGAAAGGAACAGCGAGGTTCGGGACGTTTGTTTGGACCCACGCCACCTCCTCCTTCATCCTGTCCTCTGTTGTCCTCCCTGTCGTCCTCTCGAGGAAGGAGAGGAGCGGGTACCACATGCTGCCCACAGTGAACTGCCCCTCGCTGCGCAACGAGAGAGTGACGTGAGGGTGCACAATGCGGATCAGGCTCAGCCACTCCGGGTCGTACTCCAACCCTGCCCCCGGACGAGGGAGTGCTGACCTCGGGAAAGTGATGAGCTGGATGGATTGGCGCTGCTTTCCCTTTGCCTTCTCAAATGGCTCGGTCATCTTGTCCAACGCGAGGAACGTGGTGGCTGATCGGGAGTCTGGGAAGAGTGATGTGGTGTGTGGGATGGAGGCCTGGAATTTATAATGCATGTGTGATGCAAAACAATACGAAGGTCGGAAGTGTTGGATGAGTTCGGCTGTGAGTGGAGATCCAAGCTTGTTTTGGTTCACATCTTCTCGAAATGCCGGCCTGTGTTTCAGAAGAGTGTTAGTATCTCCATTCCGCGCTGCATCGACAGACCAATCATGAACCATCAAAATATGGGCAGTTGGAGAGAGTGCCTTGATCATCTCGCCGGTGAAGGAGCGACAGTGGAATGCGCTTGCCTTTCGGCCTACAGAGATGTAGGGAGGAACTGGGACTTCTCCTGAAAAGGTGATGATCAAAATAAAAGAGGAGAAAACGTTGATTGAAGGAGGAGAAGTTGTATATCCCAGAAAGACCGACAATTCGAAAGCCTTCGTAATAAAACGAGCCGGCAGCCCCAAGGTAGAAGATATTGGGGGCAATCCATCCCGAATAGTAGAGAGACCACATGTGACTGCTTGCTTCGTGGTTTCCACCAACAACAAGAGTGAGATAAGGAGCAACTTTCTTTCCAACATAAAACTCCCAGAACTCTCCTAAAAGGAGATATTTCTCGGGCGCCTTGAGAGACTCTAAGTCTTGTACATCTCTTACTGCCTCAAAATCACCCGTACACAGAACAATATCAGGCTTAATCCCGTTGGTATGTTCTGATTGTTGAAGTTGTTCGTACACATCAGAAATATGCCCATGCACACAGCCTGTTACTGCAATCACAAATTGTTCTTCATTGGAAGGTTCAGGCTGTTGAGAGACGTTTGTATCAGTCATGCTGATTTCAAAGAAAAATGGAAATTTGTAATGAGTCCGATCGATTCAGGTCCATTTTGACAGGTTGTGGTCTTCCGGAAATACCAACTTCATCTCTCTTCTGGTTTTCTTACGATAGACCCATATAAATCCCTATTTTTCACCTTATCGAGATGACATCGCCCATTGCTCCTTGAACTGGCCGAAGGGGACTTCTTTGATCAACTCGATATTGAACATTACCAAAATGGAGCAAGAGAAAATTGAATGCTTCGATGGTTTGTTGATTCATCAGTTCCGTTTTTCCGGCGATGCCTATTATCTTTCTAAGTCTTCTGGTCATTTAGCCAGAGAGATTGGGCGTCCCAAAAATGTCTCATTCAACGACGATTCTTTCCACTCTTTTTTTCTTTCTCTTGAGAACATCCTCATCGTTATCATTCTGCATTCATCATAATTCTTTTTTCATCTCGGATTATCTTCTTTCTCAGGAAATTCGTGCGCAGCTCATGTCGCATACGCCCTGAGCGATAACTCTGTGATTTTCCCAATCACACCATCCTCAGTGATGGGAGAGCTCATCGATGAATGGGCTGCTGCCGGTCGTAAGAACATCTTTGACCAGGTTGTCAGTGTTACTGAAATGCAATCTGAAGCCGGAGCCGCTGGTGCTGTCCACGGTTCATTGGCTGCCGGTGCTCTCACCTCAACATACACTGCCTCCCAGGGTCTTCTGCTCATGGTTCCCAACATGTACAAGATCGCTGGTGAGAAACTTCCAGCTGTTTTCCACGTGACCGCTCGTGCCGTCGCTGGACAGGCTCTCTCCATCTTCGGAGATCACTCCGATGTCATGGCCACCCGTCAAACTGGATTTGCCCTTCTCAACTCCGCAACAGTCCAAGAAGTCATGGATCTTGCTCTTGTTTCACATCTTGCTGCAATCAAGGTCGGAATGCCATTCGTCCACTTCTTTGATGGATTCCGCACATCTCACGAAGTCCAGAAAGTCAAGTCAATCCCATACTCCGTCATGAAGACCATGGTTGACTACGACGCCATCAAGAAATTCCACGCTGGCTGCCTCAACCCAGAGCACCCACAAATGAGAGGAACATCTCAATCACCCGATATCTTCTTCGCCCTCGTTGAATCAAGCAACAAGGTCTACCAAGCCATCCCCGATGCCGTCCAAGCTGCCATGGATCAAGTCGCCGCTTACACAAAGCGCCCAATCCATCTCTTCGACTATGTTGGACACCCAGAAGCCACTCACGTTATTGTCTGCATGGGTGCCGCCGCTGCCACATGCGAAGATGTCGCCAACCACTTGAACGCTCAAGGATCAAAGGTCGGTGTTCTCAAGGTCAGACTCTACCGCCCATGGGATGCTAAGGCTTTCCTTGCCACTCTCCCCAAGACCGCCACTCACATTTGCGTTCTCGATAGAACCAAGGAACCAGGTAGCTTCGGTGAACCCCTCTACCTCGATGTTGCCGCTACAATCCAAGAAACCGGAGAAAGCCGTGTCATCATCGGTGGCCGCTTCGGTCTTGGCTCCAAGGATCTCACTGGTGCTATGGCTAAGGCTGTGTTCGACAACCTCGCTTCGGCTCAACCAAAACGTCACTTCACCGTCGGAATCAACGATGACATCACATTCACCAGCCTCCCACTCGCTGGCCCACTCGACTCCGTTCCAAAGGGAACAGTTCAGTGCCTCATCTGGGGTCTTGGATCTGATGGAACTGTCGGTGCCAACAAAGAAGCCATCAAGCTCATCGGAAGCCACACTGAACAATACTGCCAGGGTTACTTCGAGTATGATGCCAAGAAATCTGGTGGTCTGACTCGTTCTCACCTCCGTTTCGGCACCAAGCCCATCAACGCCACATACCTCGTCGATCACGCCGATTACGTTGCTTGCCACCATCCCGGCTATGTTGGACACTACCACCTCCTCCGCGATGCTCGTGAGGGATCTGTCTTCGTCCTCAACTCACCATGGAACACTATTGAATTGATGGAACAAAACCTCACCGGTGACGTCAAGAGAGATCTTGCCAACAAGAAGATCAAGTTGTACAACGTTGACGCCTGGAAGATTGCTGCTGAGGCCAAGGTCGGCAAATTCATCAACATGATCATGCAAACTGCCTTCTTCAAGCTCTCTGGTGTCCTTCCATTCGAGGAAGCCATCAAGCTCCTCAAGGACTCTGTTGTCAAGATGTACAGCAGAAAGGGAGACGAGATCGTTCAGAAGAACATCAACGCCATTGACCTCTCCCTCAACGCTGTTACTGAAATTCCAGTTCCAGCTGAATGGGCCAACGCCGCTCCACCAAAGGGCTTCACAATCGAAGGTGCTCCACAATTCGTCAACGAGGTGATGCTCCCATGCTCTCACTACGAAGGTGCCGAGCTCCCCATCTCAACTCTCCTCAGAAACTGCGAAGGAGGTATCATGCCAACTGGAACAGCTGCTTTCGAAAAGAGAGGTCTTGCTGTCACAGTTCCAAAGTGGAATGCTGAGAAGTGCGTCCAATGCACACTCTGCTCGGTTGTCTGCCCACATGCAGTCATCCGTCCATTCCTCGTCACTCCAGAGGAACAGAAGGCTGCCCCACAAGAATCCTTCGTCTGCGTCCCAGCCAAGGGCAAGGAATTCGAAGGACTCCACTACAGAATGCAAGTCTCACCACTTGATTGCACAGGCTGCGGTGTTTGCGCTCAGACCTGCCCAGTCAAGGCTCTTGACATGACTCCACTTGAGGAAGAGAGATACAACCACAAGAACTGGGAATATGCCATCACTCTCCCAATCCGTGACGACAAGATCGAAACCACCGTTGAGAAACCAAACCTCAAGGCTTCTCAATTCAAACAACCACTCTTGGAATTCAGTGGTGCTTGCGGAGGCTGTGGAGAAACTCCATACATCAAGCTCATTACTCAACTGTTCGGTGATCGCATGATCGTCGCCAACGCAACTGGATGCTCATCCATCTGGGGAGGCTCAGCTCCATGGTGCCCATACACCGTCAACAAGGACGGACATGGTCCAGCTTGGGGTAACTCCCTCTTCGAGGACAATGCCGAATACGGTTACGGTATGTTCCTCGCTACCACTCAGCGCAGAAAGAGAGTTCTTGACATCGCCAACAAGGTTGTCCAGGAAGCCTCAACACCACAAGATGTTAAGGATGCAACTCAGGAGTGGATCATCAACGCTGACAATGCTCAGAAGTCCAAGATGACCGGAAACGCTCTCAAGAAGGTTCTTGCTGCCCATCAGGAGGAAAAGGGTCTGCTTGGGGAACTGTGGGATGCTCGCGATCTCTTCACCAAAAAATCTCAATGGATCTTTGGTGGTGATGGCTGGGCTTATGATATTGGCTATGGTGGCCTCGACCACGTTCTCGCATGCAACGACGATGTCAACATCTTCGTCCTCGATACTGAGGTGTACTCCAACACTGGTGGACAACGCTCAAAGGCTACTCCTCGTGGAGCCCAAGCCAAATTCGCTGCATCTGGAAAGAAGACATCCAAGAAGAACCTTGGTCTCCTTGCCATGACCTACGGATACATCTACGTCGCTCAGGTTGCTATTGGTGCCAACCAAATGCAGTGCCTCCGCGCCATCCAGGAAGCCGAAGCATTCCCAGGTCCATCTCTCATTGTCGCCTACGCTCCATGTCTCAACCACGGAATCAAGGGAGGTCTTGTCAACATGGTCGAGGAGGAGAAACAAGCTGTCAAATTCGGCTACTGGCATCTCTTCCGTTACAACCCACTTCTGGCAAAGGATGGCAAGAACCCATTCTCGCTTGACTCACCAAAACCATCTGGTGATCTCAAGGACTTCCTGTACAGAGAAGTTCGTTATGATGCTCTCACAAGACAATTCCAGGATGAAGCCGAGCGCCTCCACACTCTTCTTGCTCAGGACAAACAAAAGGATTATGAACGTTATGAAGGATTTGCCAAGAATGGCTTCTAATTTATCTACATCTAGTTGAACTTCTGATTTTGTAACATCTCCCTGCATTCGGTTCTTGATCTGTTTTGTCCTTTACCAATTGAATCGGAAATTGTGTATAGTTGACGATCATCCATCTTCGGACTGTCCCATAGTCGCGATGTCGAAACAAGGTTCATCAAATTTCTCGGTTTCTGAAGAATCTCTGTATTTCTTTTCTTAGGATGGATTACCAAGGAGGGAGGGCAGCTATTTAAGAATTGGAAGAAGAGATATGCTGTACTCGATCAATCACAAGGAACATTGACGTATTTTGAGACAGACAAACCGAATCAGAAGGCTTTAGGAGTCGTATCTATTCGTGGATCAACAATTAAATCATATGATACCAAAACTAAAGGAAAAGATAATCTCTTTATGATCAGTTCAGCAGGGAGAGACTTCTATGCATTTGCAGAGACCAAAGAAGAACAAGAGAGCTGGGTCAAATCACTTCAAGATGCGTTTGAACTTTCCTACTCATTCTTTTTCGCCACATACAATTCTCGTCAATTTCAGCTCAAAAACCGACACTCAATCGTTTGTCCTCTTTTCCTCCTTATTGTTCTCAGGATTTCAGATCAACCTCAAACCGAAGGGTTTTTATTTTGTATTGATTATTCTTTCTCAGGAACGACGGATCACCGACCTCACTGTATGCTGGCTGGCTCACCAAGGAAGCAGGTTCTGCCAAGAATTGGAGGAAGCGATGGTTCGTCCTCACACCATCTGACCTTTCTTACTTCAAAAACAAGAAAGTTTCTTTATTTTTTATCGATAATCATGCTCCCAAGGCTGACGATCCACAGGGATCAATCCCCCTCGCTTCAAGTCGCTGCTTCACTGTGCAACCACCATCTGGAGACCACCCATATCTCTTTTTCATCGAGACATCTGACGGGAACCGTATTTTTCGAGTGGAAGCCCGTAATGAACGCGAGATGAAAGGATGGATTGAAGAAGTTAATAAAGCCATTGTAAAGGCTACATCGACACAGTCAAGTGCCCCTGCCGGATCTACACCTGCGAAGCAACCCGTTTCAGCCACTGCATCAAGTGATGATGATGAGGACGACAACGATGATGACGAAGGATGTGACGAGTCGTCCACGGGAAATGAGGAACCTGATTCCAGCTCAACTGAGGATGACTAGGGTTCATTTTCTCGTTTTACCCAACACATCATGCCCATTACTCTTTGTTCTGTCATCACCGTGTTTCTTCCGCACTTCTTCTTGAAGTCTGTTTCCTCTTTACATCACCACATAACACAATCATTTTTTAACTTCACCGTGTTCATACAATAGTTACTTTCAAGAACATAATTCTAAATCCACTGATATTTGGGGATTCTCAGAGTCAGATTCGATCGGACCATAGTTGAACTTTCCTGACTCCACCATCAACAATCAGCCATGGCACCACAAAAGTTGACTAAGAAGCAAATGCGTCACGTGCGCCCAAACGCTCGCCACGTATGAAATTATACTTTTGTCCATCTGTCACTCTTTTCTGGGACTCTTTTTTTTCTCAAATCACAATCATTTTTTCTCGTGAATCATACATTCTCATAGTTTATGAACCACCGCACCAAGCTCGTTAAGCAAGTTATTGCCGAGATCTCCGGAAGCGCCCCCTATGAGAAGAGAATTATCGAGCTTCTCAGAGTTGGAAAGGAAAAGCGTGCTCTCAAATTCGCCAAAGCTAGAGTTTGCATTTGTTTTCTATTCTAATACATTATACTCTAACATTGATTTGTCTGCTTTTCTTCTATTGATTTAGCTCGGCACTCACAAAAGAGCCCTCAAGAAGCGTTCAATGATGGAGCACATCCTCCAGAAGGAAGCATCCAAGCACCACCATTAAATTCTTTTCCATCTCAATTCATAATGGAATAGGAAAGATGTCCGAAGATATTTTCACCCAATAATGTTCTTTCTACAGCGGAAAATGTTAAACCACAAGGACGAGATGAGATGGTACTGAAGTTCAAACATGGTTTATTCTCTTCTTTGGGGAGTATGCTTGTGTTCTTTTGGACGCCCACAACCAAAACAGCTTTATTGGTCCGTTGGAGAGTGAAAAGTTCCATTGAGGGATTGATCGGATCTCAATTATTAAGGTACATTTCAATTGCCCAATTGGAGTTTCATAAACACATTCGGAGACAAAACAGAGAAAAGTGGAATCATTATTGAAATTGAAAGATAAACGGAGAAAAGAGGGAAAAGGGACATGGGAGAATCCACAGCGGCCTGGCTCTTTCGAATTGATTGAAAATAAGAAACCGACAAATGTGAATTGGTATCTTAATCACATATCTCGTCAAGTTTTTCTTCTTCCTTCAAGTTTAAGAGTGAGAGATTGTTGCATTCATGCTCGAGTTGTTCATCTTGCATTAACAATGGAGTTTCAGCATTTTCCGACTGAGACATCTCAGAAAAGGTCTGATTTGGTCAGAAAGAACAATGGATCAAAGGTATGAGATATACATTGTTTTCAGAGGCTCACAGAAATCACTTCCATTTCGCAGGCGGCAATCCTCCAAATTATTGTATCCGACCGAACTTCTGCATTCAACAGAATATGTCTTGATATTTGTCTACGAATACACAATTTCAGCGAAAGTGGACGCGATGTGAGAAAGCAATGCAAGAGAACGGCGAGATATCATCATACAGTCTGAAATAGTTGAGTAAAATGGAGGACACACAGTGTATTTGTGGATATTTGCACGGTTTCATCGAAGTGCAATTTGACATATGGTATCGGAAAGAGTCGTTTTCACTGAAGATTGACTGCAAAACTTGTATTTTGGGAGAGTATTGCCAAAAATGGAGGAAGATTTAGAAGCTGTACAATAGAAAGCTGAACAAAAATTCAATATACACCGTTGATGTGCAGAAAAGTTTCATCTGTCGAATCATGTTGAAATACTTTATAGATGGAATCAGAAACGCGTTTTGAAGTACAAAAGGACAAATAATGCATGTGGTGATTATGACAGTCGGATGGTCTCGATGGTTGGAGAAAGAGTTGACGATCATCCCATGTTGTTTGTGCGAGTAGTTCATACAACCTGAAAACATTCATGTCTGATGCCACTTGTCTCACTCTGCATTTATCCAAGTTTGGAGCCAACCTACCAATGTGAAATTCGACTGAACGAGAATGAATCTCCCAGTCAACAAATCGCTCGCTTCTTCCATTGTCCAGATCATTCTTTCATCCTACTCCACAACTCAGTCAATATAGATCATCTTCAATCAAATTTTCTGGAAATATCTCCAATCATTCTTGTTCTTCTCCCGATTGAAAGATTCACTATTTCGAACTCAATTCTACAATTCTCACCAAATCGATTTACACAACAACATCCACATCCCCCCGAATTGTTTGAACACACACTTTTCCCATATATTCCTGGTCTTACAGCGACTTTTACTCTCTTTGTGACCCAGGTTGGAAACCGTATTTTCGCACAGCTCACAGGATCGGTGCTCGAACCTCCTTCAACTGCTCATCTTATTGTAGACACACGAAAGATTGTGTATCTTGTGAAGGTTACACCCGTACATCCTTCTACTCCGGGAATTGTTGGCAACATAGTACCAAACCACCAAAAGCCGATCGAAAAATTGAAACGACCTGAATCGAGCGCCAGCCGCACATCTTCTCAACCTGGTCGAGTCATTGGTATGCCACGACGATTTGTCTTGAAACAACCGACTCAACCACGAAAAGACGTCCAACCAGATGAATCAGACCCTGTGCAGGATACTCCTTCTGATTCAGAAGTGCCATCCGATCTTGTCAACGATCTAATGCCTCCTAGTTCCTCCGTTTCGTTGGAAACAGACCCTCCACCGTTCCACCAACATCAGATCTGGCGACTCAGACTCTCAATTTATGATGCAGATCATATCGTATCAACGTGCTTGTCTCTGCTACACACAGAAGATCTCGCATCTGAGAATCACAATTCCATTGGAACGCTTTATTTCTCCGATTCGAGTCAACGCCTCAACTGCCTCGTCCTTGCTGATTCAACTGTCCTCCTGTCATCCCTCCACATGGCACTTTCACCGTCAAAATTACTTGAAGAATGGTTCGCAGAAACCTTTACGTTCCCATACGAACTCTTCGCCTCTCTCTTCACTCAGCAAGCCTTTGTTCCTATTCCTCCTGGATGCTCTCTGAATACGTTGAAGGATCAGCACAGTCCTCAAAATCATGACCCAGGCATGCCATCATTATGCTTACTTCCCTTGAATCAACCCGGTTCGACACAAATCCCACCCTTCTCCCTCTCTGCCAACAGTGGCCGTGTAACTGTGGAAACTTCAAGCAAATCATTCAATCTTCCCTTTAACTCGATCCTCTCTCTCTTCCACTATTCGTTTTCCCTCCTTCTGTCCTCGGCACACGCCACCACTTCATCGTCGGCCTTTCTCAATGACCGAATCCTGTCGCGCCTCAGTTCCCTCCGCCTTCTGACCCACGCTCTTGACTCAAAACGGACCGAGTCTGAGCATCTCTCTCATCAGCTTCATCTGATCAACATCATCCGCCAGTTTACCGAGCAGGCAGGAACACCGCAGTTGTTTCTCAGTTTCGACCAACTCCAACACATTCGTCAGACCCAACCCACATTCTTCCAGCCACCCTCGACCACTCTGCTCGACGCAGACGGTCTCTGGCTGCACTCGTCTCTTCCACGCTTCGACACCCTCCAACCGTTCCTCGACGTGGCTGGGCAGCTGAAGTGTGGGTATCGGGTGATGTCGTTCTTGACGTGCTCTCGGAGTGGGCAGAACTCCCACCCACAACAAGGAATCAGTCCCACTTCACTCTTCACACTTTCATTTGATCCTCTCGTTCTTCTCTCACAGCAATCGCCCAGTCTTGTTCGCTCGCCGTGTGACTATCTCCTCTTCCATTCATCGTCCTCGCAACTCAACATCGGCTTCTTCATCCCGTTGGCATCGTTGACATCACTCGTCCAACACCCTTCGCGACTCTCCTTTTCTCTGACAACCATCTTCATCCTCCCTGAAACAGAGCCTCCTTCTCGTCCATTTCTGTCCCAAACGACAATCGTTCAACTCGCACCCTCTCCCCATCCCACTCTCGCCACGATCACCTCGTCTACACCCACACTCGACCTGATTGACACTGCTTTCCTCCTTCACAGACATCCTCCTCCCTTCTTCACGATCGTGAAAGATCACCCGAATCAAGTTTGGGCAGAGCTTCTTCTGAACTCGTCGGATCACGCCACACAACAAACACTCCACCGCCTGAACGCAGCCTCGAATTGGGAAAGGAAGGAAGTTGTCACCACAATCGGACACATCAACACTCTCATCGCGGATGTTCAGGCGCGACTGGTGAGCCGTCTCTCTCTCGCTCTTGATCGAGCAGCATCCTTCCAACCAAACACAAACATCGCCGCTCGGAAGGAACGACTCCAGTCCAGCAGACTGTTGGATGACACCCTCACTGAGCGAGGCGTTCTTGAGCGACTTGCTTTCATTCTGACGCCTCTCCTCGAACAGACACGCATGATCCACGAAGCCCCGTCATCCTCGCAAGCCCCACTCCAGCCTCGCCAGCCAGCTCCTCGCAAACCCGATCCACAATTCGGAGTCGACGATGAGAACAAGCTTCGTGTCCAGCTCAAAATCGATCGGGCTGTCCATCCAGCACAGGAGACAAATTTGGTCGCGTTTGTGTTTGTAGACAGCACCAAACTCATCGAGGTTCGGTTCCGAAGAGACACACCAGCCACTCCCTCCAAAGACGTCTCGAAGAAGGGAAGCACAATCACGTCGTTCTTCAAAGCGGAGACGGTCAAGGACCCCAAAACACGAGTTTCAATCATCCTGAAGGGCGAGACGCAGAATGATCTCGACGACATTTGTGCGTGTGTGTCTGGGAGATTCAGACGAAGTGCTCCAACCCCGTGAACAGTTCAGAATACACCTCACTCTGATTGATGTCTGCTGTTTTTGACAAAAAATGAGCTTAACAATACAATCAAGACGCGATGTGACGTGGAAATGAAGAAGAATGAAGAGTTTCAGAGGTTGCTTTCCCTCTGCCGCTTGTCCACGTATTCGTGTGTCAGCTCGTGCAGCCGTTTCGAGATGGCTCGGAACATCTCGTCGTGGAAGAGCTCGAGAGCGTTTGCCGAGTCGAACTGGAACGAAGCGGAGTAAAACTCGTAGTCTGTCTTCCGCTCCTCTTCGCTGACCACCTCTTCCTTCTTCTCGCTGGATCGCGTGTGCGTGGACATGCTTGCGAGTGACTTCCGCGAGATGGAGTGTTTCTGAATCGTCTCCCTCATCAACGATGGAGACAGTGTTGATCCGTTGATGGACGCGAGCAGCTGGATCTGTGCCATTTGCGGGGAGATCGGGATTTGGTTGTGGCGGCTCTTCTTTCTGAACATGGACACGCGAAGGATGTGCTTGTCTCCCGTCGTCTGCCCTGCGCTCTGCGGGACCTCCACGTTCTCCACCGACTCAATACTGTCGAACGGGAAGAAGTCGCTGTAATGTCGGAAGCCGTCCAGATCCACGTGGCAGGCAAGAAGGGCATCGGACAGGAGGAATAGGTACGACTCCACGCCGTAGTTCGTCTCCAGCGCCTTCGTTTCCTGCTCTTCGCTCACCTGCAGCCGCCGCTTGTTGCGAGCTGTCTTCATCATCTGCGCCTGCGGCGTCATCTCATTCACTCGTCGCAGCAGCCCAGCACTTTCCATGACAATCCGCCGATCGAGTCGGATGGGCGAGTTTCCTGTCTGCCGAAGTGTCTGCCGCATCGACGCGCCCAGTCCGAGTGTCTCATCCAACCCTCGTTGTGTTGTTCCGCGCGGGTGCTGACTCCGCCGACGTGTCAACTCGTCCATCACTTCTTTGTACACCGACCGAGCGAAGAGCGGGCCTGCATTGAGCTCGGCTGTCGGAAGAATCTCGCTGACCGAGCAGAGATGCGACACTTTGCTTTCGAAGATGAATCGGCGGTGCGGTTGGACCAGAAGAGCAGGGTCGTCGACCATATCGAAAAGAGAGTTCCCGATCTGCCCCACTCGATCCCTGTCTTCCGACGGCTGCAGAATTTCGTAGATTTCACGCACTTTCGCCTCGATGCGGTCGAAGGAGTGCTTCAGGCCGCCCTCCTCCTCTTCCTCCTTCGAGTGTGTGGAGCAGATGGCGTAGAGGGCTGCACTGACTGTGACGTACACAGGCACTCGATACCGCGGCAGGTTGAGCACAGACTCGACCGTGAACCCATCCGCATTGTCGGCGTGCTCCAATTTCTTCACAGTCTGCATGAACGACTCGTTGTCCTCCACAAACTTCATGAACTTGGCCAGCTTCTTCTCGAGTGAGGCGAGGTAGGGAGCATACACATCCATAATGTCGGCCACCAGCGCGAGATAGTGCGTCACGTCGGCCAGCTGGATGCGCTTGGCCTTCAGCACGTCCTCCATCTCTTTCGTCAGCTCCTCGTGCATCGTCGAGATGCGTTTGAAGTGCCCGAAGCAGTCTGTGATGTCCTGAACGGAAATGCCGAGCCCTTCGCTTTGGTACTTGCGGGTGTAGTTTTTGAGTGGTCGGAAGAAGCGGTCCATTCCAATCTGCAGCTGCTCCAGGAACTGGTTTTCGTTCTCCAGCACCATCGTGAACACCTTCCGCTGTTTCTCCTGCGCCTTCTGCTGCACATTCCGTCCTGCCCCAGCTGTCTGGTTGAAGGCAACCCGCCCCCCTCCCTGCTGCCCTGGCTTCCTGACGTACTCCACATCGTTGAAGATGTCCAGCACAGGAGTGGGGCGGGGGCAGTGGCCCTCTGTGCTCATTCTGCGCTTGGCGAGGAGCTGTACGGCCTGAGCGATGTAGAAATAGCAGTCGCAGCAGCTGGACGAGTTGTCGAAATTGAATTCGAGTGTCGACTGGATGAACTCGCTCTCTTCCTCTCGACTGATGCGAAAGAAGCTCTCGAACTTGTCTGACGTCCCGCCACGGTCGGTCTTGTAATCTTTTGGGATGCGGAGGGTGATGACGAGGGTGTCGAACTCGCGTGCTCCATCCAACCCGACTGTCCTCTTCTTTGAAAATGCTTTCATTCCTTCAAAGAGATGGAGGGGAATCAGCTCGCCAAAGTATTTCTTTCCAATCTCGCACTTCACCATGAAAATCGAGTCTGTAAAGATGTACAGTTGGATGAAGTGAGGGAGGACATTTGGTGAAACGTCTTCTCGTTCTCCGTTGGCATATTGATACAATGTTGTTCGGGAATGTCTAGTAGGCGCTTCAAAGAGGTATCTTCTGTTTGGAATCACAATCGAGTTGTGGGCTTCGTAGACTCCAGAAAGCTGATTTCTGATGCTGACCAATCTCCAACTTTGATCCAAATATCGTCTTTTATCATCCACGCAACTGGAAACCGGGGAGAGAAGCTTCAAAGCTGCAAGAATGAGGGGGTAATCAGGGTCTGTCTTTGGTGAGTCGCTGAGGATATCGGTGAAGTATGAAAAATATCTTTGGATCCTCTGTATTGGAAGAAGAAGGAATGTAGTGAAGAAGAATCCGTTACTCACTGAATCTTGTTCCTGCTTGGAAATGAATGTTCTGAATCTGCTGTTCGTTTGAATTAGTTGTTTGATAAGTTGAAAGGAGGAGTCGATGTTAGAAATGTAAGGAACATAGATTTTTGCGAATGTGGCAAGATTATGAAGAGTTTCTCCCAGTCCAGCGCCTTGGGATTGTTGACATTGTTCTAGCAGAGTGTGCAGAACGCGAGTAATCTGCCAAATGGTCTCCAAATTTCCAAAGATGATTCGAAAATGACGAGAGCGAATTCCTAAGTCCTTCTTTTTCATTGGACGAAGATATAGCTGAAGAGAATTTGAAAATAACAAATGTTGCTGAAAAAGCAGACATCAAGAAGTATTTCCAAATATTTGATATAGGTCTGCTCAGACGAAGTTAGGAGCTTCAATGTGTGAATGCGTCGATCAGTATTCGCTTTTCTAATCATTGTCAGAAATAAATAAAGGAACTCTCACCGAATTGACTATTAAGGGCGTTCGTTGATTCTCCAAACTCGGAATGTCCTTCAAGTCTAAAACAGGTGGTCTTCGATCGATTAATACTGCATCAATTAGTCTTCCTGCTGTTCAACTGAATCAAACGTCACCGCAGAAGAAACAAAAACCGCCATCTGCAGGATGCTTCCATGAACGCGATATGCAGCCAACAGAATTTCGTCTTTTCTATGATCGGGGCGATCTTCCTATTTCTTTGGAGCATAGAGCCTCTGAGAACGGAATTAAATGGAAAATTGAACCAGAACAACTTGATTATCATCACTACCTCCCAATCTTCTTTGAGGGTCTACGAGAGCTAGTCGAGCCCTATGCACTCCTTGCAAAGCAAGGAATATATGACATGCTCGAAAAGGGGAACAAAAAAATCCTTCCTGTCATCCCGCAACTCATTCTTCCACTCAAAAGTTTCTCTCTTCATCACATCTTATTTATCCCTCTCATTTGGTTTATAGGAGCACTTAATACTCGAAATCATGACGTTATTGCAAAAACACTCCTTGTCATCCAGAAACTGGTGAAATCGTACAGCGCAATTGGAGGTGTGTTATTCTTCATGTACTCGCAACTAAATCGTTTCTCATCACTCTACTGTCACACAAAACAATCGTTTCATCACCATATCAGAGTCACTCGTCCCGTATTATCGCCAGATTCTCCCAATGTTCAACTTGTTCAAACAATCGAATTGTTTGTCCCTTCAATTTTTTATCTCATTGCTCCATCATTATTGTTTTTCAGTCAACATTGGTGACCACATTGAATATGGTCAGAGGAAGAAAACCAACCTCGGTGACCTCATTCAGGAAACGCTGGAGTTGTTGGAACGAAATGGCGGCCGGGACGCATTTATTAATATTAAATACATGATCCCAACCTATGAAAGCTGCATGCAATGAATAGATCTCAATTTTACACTTCATTTCTTTCATAACATTGTTCATCATTTGACGTGAGTTCTTTTGAACTTCTCCTTTTTCACCTAAAATCATTCTCTATCATGCGTGGTGGTCATCCATTTTTGCTCCTTTGAGACAAATATGACCGTAGCTCCATCTGTTCGAAGTCGTTTTTAAAAGATAATGGGTTGCAGACCTCTCTTTTCTTTATCGGCCGATTTCTGTCGTTAACAATCATCATTTTCATACAATCTTCAAATGCGTAGTGTCAAGCAAATTGGAATTACGCAAAATGTTGATTGGTCTCAACTTTCGGTCGGTTCTTTTTTATCATCTTTTACTTTCTTCCTACTTCCGAAATACTCTTCCCCTCACCCATTTTCAGCCAACAAAGAGAGCTACTATATATTTGCCAGAGTTATATAAGAAAGCTAATCCTCAATTTCCCTGGGTCCAACAAATCAAAAATCTTGGAAAAGTTCTCACAACTCCCTCGATTGGTGTCCAAAATTTTGGATTAGATAATGCAAATGGAGAATACATCTTTCACATTGGTGATATGATCTCTCCAACTTCTAATGATAAAGAACTCCCACCACGGAAAGGAAAATCTATGTTCAGAGTCGAAACACTCATTGGACATGGAAGTTTTGGGCAAGTGTTACGATGTCTCAACCTTGCTGATCATTCGTCGGTCGCTGTCAAAGTTATAAAGAACCAACCAGCCTACACAAAGCAAGCCCAACTCGAAAAGCAAATCCTTCAAATGGTTGGGAATTTTTTCCTCATTCGAATCATTTTCTGCTTTTCTCGCTATTTTTGTTCGTTCAGATTAAACAGGCCGACCCAAATGATGAGAAACATTGCCTGGGCTTCATCGAATCCTTCATGTTTCATGATCATGTCTGTATCGTGACTGAATTGCTCGGAGATGATCTTTACTCTCTCATAAAAGAAGGGAAGTATCGTGGATTCTCTCTCGATTTGACATCATCAGTTTGTCCATTTTTCATTCTTTCACCATTTATCTCCATCCCTTTCGTACAACCTCTATTTTCATATGTTGATTAGGTTGTCTCTCAACTCCTTGAAGTCTGTGCTATGATCTCAGGGATGGGAATCATTCATTGTGACTTAAAACCTGAGAACATTCTTGTTGATCGCTGTCTCCCAGCTGTCAAAGTGATTGATTTTGGTTCAAGTGTTTTTGAGAAGAAAACATTGTATTCCTACATTCAATCACGATACTATCGCTCTCCCGAAGTTATTGTCGGAACAAAGTTCGTACTCCTTTTCCTCATCTGTTTCAACTATCTCACCATAGATATACTTCACAGATTGATATGTGGAGCATTGGATGCATTGCGGCTGAATTATTCTTGGGAAGGCCGATCTTTCCGGGATCATCAGAATACGATCAACTTGCCAGAATCACACAAATGATTGGGTATGTGAATTAGCTTCAAATCGTTATTGCCTATATTTCGCCAAGATTTTGATATTTCTCTGTTTCTCCTTCTGATTATCCTCAACCTCTCGTGTTCAGTCATATTCCGCAAGAAATGATTTGCATCGGCAGAAATAGGCGGAAGTACTTTGTTGAGGAAAATATTTCGGGCTCAACCCAAACACAATGGAGATTAATGATTCCACAGGAGTATCAAGCTGTATGAACCTTCTCTCTTTTCACTCGCATTTTGGGTCTGTAACAGACTAATGACAAGGCAAAACCTCACAAAAATCACCTTTTTGTAAAAGAAACGGTTGAACGTACAATTGATGCATATGCTCAACAGCTCCTGCGTGAGAACGAGCTCTCTCAACGAGGTCGAGCGGACAGAAGGCCGTTCATTGACTTCCTCAACCGAATCCTCGTCATCGATCCTCGACACCGAATGACCCCACGGCAGGTATGCTCCTCGTGAGGAAAGAGAAAGATTCGTCATCAACAACATTGTTCTTCCCTTCTTCTTCCCCATCCTCTCCCCTCCGTCTCTCGCAGGCTCTTTCCCATCCCTTCATCACTGGCGCTCCCTTCACCGATCGATGGGTCCCTCCGCTGGACCTTCAGTTCTCCGTCCACAGCGGAGAGCCTGACCAGCGAACCGCCCCAACCGAGCCAGACAACTCGAAGTCGAAACGGAAGCATTTCAGTTGTGTGTTCGCTTTCCTCTCCTCATCCTCTCCTCATCCTCTCTTCCTCCTCTCTTCCAGTTCGAAATCCCTTCACTGAGGTCCTCGCCAAAATCACAGCCCCGTTCACACGGCGAGACTCCGGTTCGAAAGATCCACAACAATCCTCCTCGCAATCACGACAGCCTCCCACCGCCCCTCCCTCCACTTCCGACCCTCCCCTCCCCCCTCCCCCCGATCCAACACTGCCCGACCAGCCCCCGTCCACAACCACCACAGACCCTCCACTTCCTCTCCCAGACGCCACAAACACCCTTCCCCCCGATCCAGACACCCCACACAATCCCTCCACCGCCACACACCAACACCCGCCTGTCCTCCTTCCCCCTCCTCCGCTTTCCCACGCTGCGCAGTACCAGCCCCCTCAGCCTCCGCCGCCCATGCCCAAAGACTGAGCCCCTCTCTTGTATCTCATCTGTTTTTGCTCGCATCTTCGAAATATTAATAACCGATCCTAGAACCGTCTTTATTCTTCTTCTGGGTCTTGATTTGGTGTCTTCCTCTGCACATCATCTGTCCGAGTTAAAAAACTGTTCGAAACTTTCTTCGCGAATCAAGAGCGAAATGAAGAGAAAAATTAATACTGATCAGAAGACAACGTTGAAGAACCTAGAAGCGACCCTGCGCGGTGTGGATGGGACATGATATGGCTGTTCTGTGTTTCGGAGGTGAGGAGAATGGGCGGGAGTGTTTCAGAGTCGCGGGCAGGGGAAGGATGGTCGTGGGATGGAGAGTTGGAAACATTTTTAGACTTTATGGGTGGAAGACTGGTCTTGTCTTCTCGTTCTTTCTTCTTTTTCCCTGGTTTTGATGGCGGTAGCGACTGAGTTTGTTCCGAGCCGATTGCAGGGAGTCTAGATTGAGTTACACTTTTCTGAGAGGAGTTAAGCGATTGTTTGTCACTTTTCTTTGTTTTTCCACCAACAGCATCCTTCTCAGTTCGGTGGAGTTGAGGAAGGCCAGAATCATTCAATTCTTTCGTCCCTTCCAATTTCACAGAATGATTTTCTGGGCTGTTTGAGTCATCATGCTTCTTTGTCTTGTTGTGACGTTTGTCTTTCACTGTCTTTGTTTGAGAAAGAGGTGGTTCAATTCCTGGAGAATCGGCGACGCTTTCTGCTCTCTTATCAGCATCTCGGAGCTCTTTAAAATATGGATGTCGAAGGCATTGTTTGGCATTGTACCTGGGAAAGAAAGAAGGGCAGATGATGGCTAGATTAGGAATGACACACCTTTTGTCAGGATCATATTCCAGCATGTGGTTGAGGAGATCAACAAGTGTTGATGGTGCGTTTTTGAGTAAAGAACCCAGTCCACTTCCTCGGACCTCAGGGAAATCAAAGCTCATGTGAGCAGACTGCTTAAACTTTCCGAGGAGTTGCTTCGACGGAGTTCCCATGATATTGTGAATACGATGGATCTGATCAAGTTCATCCGATCCGGGAAAGAGTGGGTAGAGCATTAGAATCTCAAAGAAGACGCATCCAACACCCCAAATGTCCATTTTGTAGTTGTAGAATCCATCTGTAAGAAGACACTCAGGAGCTCGATACCAACGGGTTGAAATGTATTCAGAGAATGGCTGTTTGGTATAAATACCTCTACAACTCCCAAGATCAGCCAGTTTGACCAAATCTTCTGTTACAAGGACATTTTCAGGTTTGATATCTCGATGGAAGATTCCGTTGCGATGCATGAAATCAAGAGCACGGAGAAGTTGATAAATGTATAATTTGACCTTTGACTCGGGTAAATATTGTTGTCTGTCTTTGATGAGTCTGTGTTTGAGAGGAAAAAGCATAACGAAATTGTTGATGGACAAACTCGTATAAATTGCACGTCATCAATTCAAACACAAGGGCGAGGCGTCCTGTATTTCTGTCGTAAAGGACTTCGAGGAGTTTGATTACATTGGGATGATTTGATAACCTTTTGAGAGCCTGTATTTCACGGAGATTGTTGACTTGGTCGATACTACGAAAAACGCTCTTCATTCGCTTAATCGCCACTAAACGGCCAGTTTTTGTGCATAATGCTTTGATGACCTCTGAACAAAATAGACAAAACGAATGAGGCTTCGAGGATGCAGAAGAAAAGATAGTTTTCGTGTTTTGTCGCAATCTCCCTAAAATATCTACATCACAGACCTGAAAATGTTCCCTCTCCCTTTTTGGAGAGGATTTTGTATTTGTGCATTCGATTAGGGCGATTGGTAGCAGTCAACTCAGAAACGGCTGACCATACTTTTTGAAGGAAGCAATTTTCCTAGTAATTTCTCGTGAAATGTTCCGATAAAAAGAAGGAGACGATTCTCAATGAACTAAAGAATGATTTGAGCATGACTTTGAAGATCAAGTTGGCTTGACGATGAGTCTATGGAAGGAGAGAGGAGTCGACGAGGTTTCGTTCATGCGCTGCTGGATCTTTGACATCAAGTAAGGAGAGAACTCCTTTGGGCTGATGGATGCATAAGCCTGCAAGTGTCTCAGTGTGACCATATTCAGTCCAAGCTGCATGGTCTGGCTGACCACTCGCTGCGGTTCGTCCAGATCGGTGCCTACAGCAACATGGTCTGTGTCAGCTGTCTGGATGGCCTGGTTGATGGTGATGATCTGCCGTGTTGTGAGAGGAAGGGCGTGCGGATACAGCACATCCTTCACGTGCCTCTCGTACGGAGTGGGGGTCGATTCCTTCACCCATCTTGTCTCGCGGTACTGTTGAGTCGGCGTCGCCGGTCGTCCAGGAGCAGCTGTTCCAACAGGACTGTTTTGGTGGGCCATTTGTGAGACGATACGGCTGTCGGAAGAGAATGTTTGATGTGAAGGGGGGAGGACTGACTGGCCAGGATGTGTGCTGCCTTGAGATTGCGGATATCGGGCGGTATGAGAATCTGCATCTTTGAATTCGGAAGAATTTTTTGGATCTCGAAGTTTAGCTTCCATTCTGTGCTTGAAGTTCATCAATTTACTATCGTTTGTGTATGACACCACTGAAGGGTCGTTTGACGCAAAAAGTTCGGTTTGATGATCTAAAAATGTTGTTATGACTGTTTGAAGGATCATCCGTAGTTTCAGATTCACTGAAACAGTAATAAAATCTCGACATTGACGAGGGATTCTGTCATTGGTGATTGAACTGAAATTCAATTTAATACTCTTTAGATCTCGTGTATTTGGCAACGTATAGTAAGCCAGTTGCCCCCTTCTCTGAAAATCTTGATAGATGATCGAGATAAAGTGTAAACGGATGGTTTATGACAAACGAGGCATCCATCTTGCACCCTGAGGATTGATTGGCTGAACCGATTCAGAAATTTGTTGCTCCTGGACATTTTCAAGATCTACTTCCATTTGATCCAGAACCTTTTTCCTGGATATAGTGTCAGAATCGATCGAACCCGCATTAATTTTTCGTTCTGTACCCAGTTTCGTGAATGAGCGATCAAAGCAGTATCTATTCAATTTTTTTCAATTGTTTTTCATATTCTCTCCGTTTCATTCACCAATGAAGACTATGTTCCCGTGCAACAAGGATACATGATTGACCCAAACAATCCAAATTCTGTCATTCCTGCTCAACAACAGCATGGTCAAGCGTCAGCATATGGTGCACAACAAATGTCCACACAACAAAGTTTCCTTTTTTTGCTGTACAGCATATCCTTCATCATTTCCAGCGCCATACCAAGGAATGGATCCATCACAACAACAAATGTTCTATCCGAACATGGGCTACGGACAGTATGGAATGCCACAATATCCTGTGCCGGGAGGAATGTATCAGGGAATGCCCTATGGAATGATGCCACAAATGCCACATTATCAACGACAACAATTTCAATCGAACACAACAATTTATGTTGGTAACCTCCATCCTGATGTGAGCCAAACAGAGCTCAGTGATGCTTTCTCTCGTTTTGGTCAGGTGCTTCAAGTCAAAGTCATCCCAGCCAGACAATGTGGATTTGTGTATTTCAGCTATCCTCAGCATGCTATGGAAGCACACCGATCCATGCAAAATGCAATAATTCATGGACAGGCTGTCCGTGTTGGTTGGGGAAAGTCAGATACCCCGTCAGGAGGAGCAGGCGGGGGTATGGGACAACTACCTCAAGTTCACAAAGAACTGCCTCAGAATCCTCCTGCTCGCGTTCTCTGGGTTGGAAATATCACTCCTGAAATCACTCGTGAAATCTTAACTGCTCTCTTTGAGCGCCACGGTACAGTCGAATCCGTTCGCTTCCTCCATGAGAAGGTGTCCCATCCTCTTCTGCATCTTTTCAGAAATGTGCATTCGTCACGTATGATCAACTGCAAAGTGCAATTAACGCTCGGGATCTTTTGGATAAGCAAATGATTGGCAATACCTGCCTCCGCGTCAACTTTGGAAAGGTCTGTTGTTGTTGCGGCATTATTTTGAATTTTTGATGTTTTTTTCATTCTTTCGAACATACTTTCATTTTATGTGTTTTTGATCGAACTTCTTCTTTGTCATTTCATTATTCTTTACTGGCTTTTCGTTCTTCATCTTGGATCATTTTCTCCACATTCATCCTTTTATTGTTTCATAAATCTTCTTTTGACGTGATATTTGCTTTGTTTTATGATTATTTTCTCTCATTTTCCATTCCATATCAACAGCCGACGCTCTGAACGGTTTTCGATCTTATTTTGTTTCTCTCACCATTCTTCATTCGCATTCTTCCGTTTTTCTGTTTTGGTTATTTCTTTCATGCCGATATGTTCGCCTTGTCTTAAATTGTTCACTTTTCCTCTTTCCTCCTGTCCATAATTGTTGTTTCTTTCTCATTCACAGGATCCAGATGCACCATCCCAGCCCCCCTTCATCCAACAGCAGCAAATGCAAGCAGCTCAACATTACATCCAATCCAACCAAGGAATGCCCATTGCTGCGCAAACACAGGCCGCTGTCCCCAACCCCTATTCACAGCCCCCTCCCAACACCGGAGCATATTACTTCGACATGTTCGACATCCCCGCGCCTGCCGACGAGCCCAAAGACAACATGCAGACACTCGCAATTAACAAGATGGCCGAGCTGGTCGCGAAGAAAGGCACAAGTGTCGAGACGAAGATGAAGGACAAGCAGAAGGGCGTCAACTTCGCCTACCTCTTCTCCAACGGCTCCAACGGGGCACTCGAGATCACGCGGGACGCTCGCTACTACCGCTGGGAGCTGTTCTGCTGGAAGGAGCAGTGGAAGGACTTGAAGGCACTTGAGAAAGTGTTTGAGTTCCGAAAGCTTCTCAGTCCGGCAGAAGCCGTCGCCATCCCCCAAGTTGAGCACGAGCAGTCCGGGGTGGTCTGGAATGCGCTGAAGGTGCTGTTTGAATCTGTGGAGACAGCAGTCAACGGCGGATGTGCAGTGAACAGCGTGCTGGACAACGACCTCGACTTGGGCAAGGCAGTCCGCACGTGCATCGCTGAAATCGAAGCCAACGCGTCCTCCCTCACCCACTCCCAGGTCATCAACCTCCTCGCCCTCGAAATGAACAACGCCATCGACAGGGACATCCCCATCGGTGTCCGCCGCTGCTACTTCCACGCCCTCGCCGCTGTGTCTGTCCACTTCTACGATCAGACCACACTCGACGCCGAGCAAGTCCTGTTTTGGATCCTTCGTTCGGAATACAGGCTCTTCTCCTCGCGGGAGGACCACCACGTCGACTCCGAGATTGGAAAGTGGATTCTGGCGAAGGGGCTGCTGCTGTCGCGCGAGGACTCGTCGAAGCTGATGGAGAAGGAGGAGCTGCAGAACATCCTGTCGGCCGAGGTGGACGACGCTGCAATCGCAACTGCGATGAAAGTGTTCTGCCAGCAGAAGGTGCTGGAGGATCTGGAACAAATGGATAATGAGAACGATGAGGAGGATCTGGAGGACAAGCAGGAGGAGGATGAAGCTGAGAAGAGAGAGAAGATTGATGAAGAACCAAAACAACCTGAGGAAGAACAAAATAAAGAATCAGCGGAAAAATCGGACTGAAACCTCGGAGCATTTCATAAATTGGCATTAATTCTCTTTTTTACTTCAAATTCACATATTTTTTCGCCGATTCAAACCTTGACAACAACGAAATAACAAACTGTGGGCCAAAAAACAGTTTTCATCATGGGGTGCACTTCAAGTTCAAATGTCGGCTCAGCTCCTGCAATTATGATTCCTGATGGAGAATCTAAGCAAATTCTCTGCTACAAGTGTGGTAAAGCTATTCCATACAGCGAATACGAAGCGCACGAAAGCGGTATTTTCTCTTCAATCAGAGATTCATTCGTCGCCTATTTTCATAGAAAACTGCTTTGATGCCTTCACGAAAATCACCCGTACACTTCCTGTATCGGAAGCAAAAAAACTGCCTCAGAAATTGGCTGAAGCATTCCCAAAAGAAGATGCGTCTGCCTTTAACTCTTTTTTTATTTTCCACACATCCATTCAATGTTATTTCTTACAGAGAAGCAGCTGTATTTAATGCCTATAATCAGGCCGCTGCTAAGACCGCATCAGTCATGTCAGCAAAATGCTACTGTGGACAATCGTTCTTGCCAAGTCAATTCACAGAACACGTCAAGACCTGTGAAAAATACCAGGAGAACGACAGTGCGGTCAAGATTCAGAGTGCTCTGCAAGGAATAGTTCAGAAGAAACAGTACGGACGAATTGTCATCTGCTACATGTGTGGCGAAGGATTCCCCGTTGAAAAACTTGCCGATCATCAAGAACCAAACAATTGCTCCAAGCGTCAGCAGGAAATCCGCGATAGTCTCCCAGAACAGCTCAAAGGAACTGTCCCTGAAAAGCCTGAAGCAGAAGTCCCTGCCGCTGATGGAGAAAAGGAAGCCTTCAACGCGTACAATAAGGAGGCACAAGAGTGCTATCGAAAATCACTTCCTGTGTGCAAGTGCGGAAAGAGACTCGTCCTCAACACGGTTAAGAATCACATGGAGAAATGCGATCTCTGGAAACAGTAATAATTCGTTTTAGCCATTTTAGTCATCATTTCGATCATAATTCAATATTTCGTGTGCTGACATTGTGAATCTATGGGGGATGCTAATGACACGATAAGAAAAGAAAAAAAAGTAAAAGGCTGAGAACGACCCGAGCTTGAACTAAGACGTGCATCGAGTATCAATTCTCATCATCGTCAAGCCGTACTTTCTTCCTGCTGTCTGGTTTTGCTCTCGCTTCATCCTTCATCAGTGTTGGGGCTCCAATCGAGACGGATCCAACACTTCGCACGCCTCGTCTGTTCCTCTGCTGCTTCTTCTGTTTTCTGTGTCGAGAACGAATCTTGACTTGCGCCCAAGCCATTGCTGCGAGGTCTGACACCCACGGGTACCAGAAGAATAAAGACTTTGCAAGACGGGTGATGATTCTGCCGTACTTCTCCCAGAACTCTCCCAAATTCTGCCCCGACTCGGTGTTAAGGAACATCTGCATGGTCGAGGTCAACTGGCCATAGAAAGCCATCCACTGTCTTTCAAAGAAGTCGGGGAACTCGACAATTCCGAGCAGGAGGGCTCCGAGGATGAGGACCTTCAGATAAGGATTCTTCATCGCCGCGCTGAGCTTGTCCCAGCCGAGGAACAGCAGCAGAAGGTACATCCACAGCGGGGTCCCCCCACCCTCCACGCCCAAGTATGTCTCGCCCAGCCCGCCCTGCCCGCTCTCGCGCAGTTCCTGGATGACTGCCTGGTGTGCTGTGATGAAGTCGGTCGACGAGTGGCGCGAGATGGATGAATGGACCGCGTCGAGGTCGGCAGTGGACAGCAGCGGGATCGTCATCTTCTTCATGTCGGTGCTGCTGCGTGTGGCGTTGATGAAGTCTTGCTGCTCCTGATTTGAGTTGACTCGTTCGGCGAGGAAGTCGAACGGCGGCGACGTTCGAATGCGGCGGTCGATGATGTCGTTCATTCGCTGCACAATGTCGTCCATCTTCAGCTTGGTCTCTTCGTCGTCATCGTCCTCCAGTTCCGAGGGAACGTAGACAATCACCTGCGCCATCTTGTCGACGAGCTGGCTGACAGTGTCTTTCGAGTCGAGCAGAATCCGCTCGTTGTCTGTCTCCTTCATCCGCTCCTGGTTTCTGATCTTCTTCCGAATCTCTCTCTTCATCTCCTCGCTCAATCTCTTCCTCCCTCTCTCCTCCATCTCCTCCCTCTGCGCCATCTGCTGCACAACCTCACTCAGAACCGTCAGGATCGAGCTGAACAGCCTTTCCAGCACTTCGTCCAGCTCGTCCTTCGTCGGGTTGATGTTTTTCAAGAACTGCACAATCCTCGGCCGCGACGATGTCAGCACAGAATCAATGTACGAGTTGATCAGCTCCCACGGGTTCTGTGCGCGGAGGGTGGCGATGATTGGTGCTTCCGTCTCGCCATCTCCCGCCTCTGCCTCGTCCTTCTTCCCCGCCTGCAGGATGCGAGCAATGCCTTCGTAGTCGCCCATCCACGCCTGGTCCAGGATGTCCCTGATCTGTGTTCGGCAGAGCGAGTAGTAGAACCTCCTCAGGCGCACAAACCCTTTCTCAATCATCTGCTTCCGCATCGTGTTCAGGTGGGTGTTGCCTGCCTGTGTCAGTTCGTTGAGTTCTTGCTGGAACGTCCACACGCGGCTTGTGTGCGGCCCGGCGTTCTCACCTCCTTCGCGAACTGAGGCGAGCTGTGTCGACAGCGCTTTGGCCTCAAACCTCTTCACAGAAGTGACGAAGATGTCGATCGCCTTCTTCATGTCGTCCAGCCGTCCAAGCTGGACCGGCTGCTCGTCAATATCACGCAAGTCGTCGATGGTGTGGGCGAACACAGAGCGAGGTCGGCGATTCGAGAACGAGCTGAGGTCGATTGGTTCCAGCGAGCACGGCCTTTCCAGAATATACACAATGCGCGGGTTGACAAAAGAGAACTCGGGCGACGAGTCCTGCGACTGTCCGACGATGTTGATGGGTGATGTGAGCCGAATTGATTTGCGTGCCTTGGCGTGTGCATCGCCTCTGTTTTTCAGTTCGATGGCCGCGAGGACGGGGTTGACGGAGCTTTTGAAGCTGCGCGGAGGTTTGTTCGGTTGCGGCGTGCTGAGCTCGGTTTTGGCTTCTTGAGCGTCACGTTTGCTTGGAAAGATGAGTGTTTGACTCATAGCGTTCGGGAGCTCTTCATCTGAGAGGAGACTCCCAGCTTTGAGTGGACGCGGTGAAAGCTGGCCACTAAGTGGGACATTCGACAGCGGCGACGTAGCAATGGATGCTGCATTTTCGGAAATAAAGTGAGTCCGAACTCGAATGTAATCTTCATCATCTTCAATCGCAAATTTCACTGTTTCCTTCTCTGCTTCTCCTTTTGGTTTTTCGAGATTGTTGAGATCTCTTGTCATGAGTTGTTCACATTTCTTTCGTAGAATTGAGAGGTGCCCGGTGTAGAGTGGTTGCATCAAATCTTTCAGCTGATCCTTCAACTCCGTCTTCTTCTCCTCAAAAACAGAGGTCTGGTAATTCTGGGCGAGTGCAGAATATGCCTCGACGGCATCCTTCTCGATTAGGTCAAAAATAGCTCCAAGGTCGAGTCGTAGCCATCCAGGTTTCAGGATATGCTGTTCAAGAAGGTTGAGATCGTTTCTCACTTGGTTTATGGTATCTGCAACAAGTGCCGAGCATCTAAAGTTGGAGAGGATCTCGCGTTGAGACGGAAGATCAAGTACTCGATCTTCTTGGATCTCATTCCAAACGTTCTGCGCATAGAGACCAAATCCATCAAAGGGCACTGACTTTTCTCGTTCCTTGGTAAAAATACTCTGGTTATTCGGTTGGAAGAATCGCTCCTGGAGAGCCTTTACACTTGCATGAAATTGTTCCGTCTGTAGTTCGTAGTGAGGGAGACATACGAACTCGAAATCGAAGAAACGATTGATTGGGTCGTCTTTCATATCATCCGGTTTAGCAATATCTTTCCAGATTTGGTGCATATCATTTGTTAGAAGGGTAACGTACTTCGAGAGTGGGGTTTTACCGATGTGATCACGAATTATGAAGAGGATCAGAGTTTTTGGGGTATTTCCAGATTGAAGGAATAGTCGCGTGGCTGCTTCGAACACCGTGCTAATGATCGAATAGTTGGAGGCATTGTGTCTCCCAATGTCGTGTTCCCAGAGATTGATAATGACCACTTCCGACAAGGCAAGAGAGAATAGTGATGACTGGTTTTCGTACGTCTATGATTGCTAAAATGAAAAAAGATAAGATCAAACTCTCGAAGTATCTCCTCTTTCACGGGAATCAGTCCCTTCAGCATCGAGAATTAGTAGTGTGCTGAGAAGGAGGGAAAAAGATACAACGGAGTTTGGGGGATCGAGCATGGTTCAGGAAGAATGAAACATGAAAAGGAGAGACCGCTCATTTGAGGCAAATTCCGGAGGAGTGGCCGATTTTCCAAGCCAGGTTCCAATAGTGGTTCGATTTCGTCCAGTCGATGCATCCATCACATCAAATCGAGTTCCAAAGAGATGATTCAATAATGTACCTGGAAAAATTAGTAAATACAGTAGATGATTGAGAAATGATCGTACTTTTGCCGCTGGATTGAGCTCCCATGATGGAGACAAGTGAATACTGTTGAGATTTGGCAGACTTCGACCATGATGATATCCCTGCAATACTTGATTCTAAAAATTCTCCGTCACCTGTAAGAAGTTGAAATGATTGACTCATCACTGTGATGAGATGGCGGAGATGACAAAGATGGGCTCGCTCGATCTTGTCATCACGATACCAATCTTTCGGGTCTCAAATTCAGATACTTGAATAGTTTTTCACTGGTAACACCCACAAACATTTGCCAGTCTCGAGAAAGCAACGGATCTCGCAACTTTTGATTTGTTCAATCCACCTCAAATCTTACCAATATGGAATGATTGACAGAGGTGTTGTCCTGGAAAAGGAAAACAAGTGTGGATATTGTGTCGTGAGAGGTATTCTGTTCTTGGAAAGACGAGTTGTGAAGTGAGAATTACGAGAAACAAAGATTGTGGTCTTATTCAAGCTCGAAGACGTGGTTTCGTCTTTCTTCGAAGTATAATTTTCCAGAAATAGCAGCTACAAAGACGCCGCACAGTGAAAGAGCAATTTCAGGGATGAGTTTGTAGTAGTCGAGCCAGTACCCAAGGAACACAGCGAAGGTGGCAACAATCGAACCATAGAAGATAAAGAAGTATAGAAACTCCTTGGCACTTTGGGGGAGCATCTTTTTATGTCCAACTCGGCAGTTCTGTGAATGATGAAGAGACGAGAGAGAAAGAAATGAATGTGGAATGGAAGAAACAGAAACAAATTTGATGGATATCTTTTGAAAAAAACATGATGCACACGAGAACAAGGACAATGAGGAGTGGAATGAAGAGACAGAGAGAGTAGAGCTGGGCAATTTTTGGGTCGGCAAGTCGAGGTTGTTGTTGGAACGTGTGAACGATCTCTGGTTTATATGTAAATGCTTTCTCCATCAGAATCTACAAAAAGGATTGGAGTTAGATAGTTAAGGCGCAAGAACAATTGCGTACCT
Organism: Blattamonas nauphoetae; assembly: GCA_033064195.1. NCBI lineage: Eukaryota > Preaxostyla > Oxymonadida > Blattamonas > Blattamonas nauphoetae. The sequence goes on from JARBJD010000031.1 coordinate 218,711, forward strand.
TGAGTGTAAGATCAAGCCATTCTCAATTTCGTTTCTACAGCGGAAGATGCAAAACTGCAAGTCTGACGGAAGAATAATTATCTCAAATCTGATTCATTATCCACTTTGGATTCATCTGTAGTTTTCCTAAAATAGACGCAGAGTAACAATCGTGGCGAAGTGTCGAGAAAAACAAACAACATGGGATGATCGTCTTCTCTTTCTCCATCCATCGAGCCCATCCGACTGTCATTATCACCGCATGCATCATTTGTCCTTTCGTACTTCAAAATACGTTTCTGATCACATCTAAAAAATATTTCAACTTGATACGACAGATGAAACTTTTCTGCACATCAACGGTGTATATTGTATTTTTGTTCAGCTTTCATTTGTACAGTCTCTAAATCTTCCGACATTTTTGACAACACTCTCCCAAATACAAGTATAGCAGTCAATCTTCAGTGAAAACGACTCTTTCCGAAACCATTTGTCAAATTGCACTTCGATGAAACCATGCAAATCTCCACAAATATACTGTGTGTCCTCCGTTTTACTCAACTATTTCAGACTGTATGATGATATCTCGCCGTTCTCTTGCCCTGCTTTCTCTCATTCAGTCCACTTTCGCTGAAATTGTGTATTCACAGACAAATATCAAGAAATATTCTGTTGAATGCAGAAATTCGGTCGGATACGAAAATTTGGAGGATCACCGCATGCGAAATGGAAGTGATTTCTGTGAGTCTTTGAAAGCAATGAATGTCTCCTTCCTTTCATCCATTGTTATTCCAACTCTGATTTCTGACCCAACCAGACCTTTTCTGAGATGTCTCAGTCGGAAAATGCTCATACTCCATTGTTAAAGCAAGATGTGCAACTCGAGCAAGAATGCAACAATCTCTCACTCTTAAACTTGAAGGAAGAAGAAAAACATGACGAGATTTGTGATTAAGATACCGATTCACATTTGTCGGTTTCTGATTTTCAATCAATTCGAAAGAGCCGGGCCGCTGTGGATTGTCACAATTCACTTTTCACTCTTTTCTCCGTTCATCGTTCCATTTTAATAATGATTCCACATTTCTCTGTTTTGTCTCCAAATTTGTTCGTGAAATTCCAAATAGGCAAGTGAAACTTGTCTTAATAATTGAGATCCGATCAATCCCCCAAGTGGACAATTGTCTCACAAACAAACCAATAAAGCCGTTTTGGTTGTGAGCGTCTAAAAGAACACTAGCATACTCCCCAAAGAAGAGAATAAACCATGTTTGAACTTCAGTGCCATCTCATCTCGTCCTTGCAGTTTTACATTTTCCGCTGTAACGAAAAACAAGGACTTTGGATATCTCGTCAAATTCGGCCTGGAATCGATGAACAAAGCATAGGTTCGAGTAGAAACCGATTAGACAATGATCATCATTGTCTCCCTCCAACAACTCCGCTTTTTTCGTTATTATGGCATGATCTGATATTTTTCTTCATCTTCATGCAATCGTCTTCGAACCCTCATATATCAGCTATTGCTGATCCTTCTCCACGTAATCATCATACAAACATCTGGGAAATATCGCGTAAAACCGTCCCAACCCTTATCTCACTCTTCCGTCTCATAATCATCCCAGTGATCGTGTTGATTTATTATTTCCCCTTTCCTCATTCCAAACTTGTCATGGGTGCCTTGGTTGGCCTCGGTGCCTTCTCGGACTTTCTCGATGGCTACCTTGCCAGACGTTTCAACACGTGCAGCAAGTTCGGTGCTTTTGTTGATCCCATTACAGACAAGATTTTCGTGAATGCCATCCTCATACTTCATATGCAGACATATCACACATGGATTGTCACCGTGCCCACGATAATTATGGTTTCGCGAGAGATCATTGTGACGGCTCTCCGAGAATGGATGGCTCAATCCGGACAAAGAGACGTCGTCGGGGTGAAATACCTCGGAAAAGTCAAGACAGCCACACAGATGGTCGCAGTGCTTGTCCTCATCTTCGATGACAACAAGTTCCTCAATATCATCGGCTTCGTTTGTCTGCAAATCGCTGCTATTCTATCGCTTGTGTCGATGTTCCAGTACATCCAATCTGCCATTGTGAATCGTACTCATACCCAACCGACATCGGACCGATAACGTTCCAAGTCCTTACTCTTCATTTTCTGAACACTTGCACGAGACACTCACATCTCATTCCGAATGGTTCTTTGATTTCATTTGTTATTACGAGGTATGTTTATTTGATGAAGTGTTTTCTGAAAATTAATCCGAACGGAATTCGCGTAGAATAAACTCGGCAAAGACATCTCCGATAAGAGCTTGTTGTTCCGGTATGTTTGTCTGTGAATGTGTATGCTGAGTGATAGTTAGGAACCGTTGTCGTAGTCGACGAAGCTCGTTGAGAGTGAAGTGCCGAGGAAGAATGAACTAGGAGAGTTGAAGATGAAATGAACAGACTCTTTGTGTGCAGTGAGGGAGTTGGATTGAATCACCAGCAATGCACACACGTTGGGCATCAATGATTGACGTCACGATCGATTGAGTAATGAGCCCGTACTGATACAGCGTTGAAGACGGGGCCGATGTTTGCTGGATGAACGAGGAATAAGATGAGAATGAGGTTAAGAGGTTTTGAAAATAAGAAAAAAGGCATGAAAAGAGAGCAATGATCGTCAGTTCATACGCGAAGTGTGGATTGTGGAGGTGTGAGGCCAATGGTGTGGAAGAGCGCATTCTCGATCAATGAAAATGGGATAACGTTCTTCATCCGTTCTTCAATCTCGACATCACTCTCGGTTGCATATAATTTGGCCTGATCTTCGTCCCATTCCTCCTGATCTTCGTCGTTGTCGGCAACCAAATGTGATCGTCTCTTTTCCAGATATTCATTCCTTTGGCGTTCTAATTTTTGGACTTGTTTCAACCCCTCACTCCATACTCCAACATCTTCACCTTCAATATCATCTATATCGTCTTCTTCCTTCACAAACGGTGAGTGTTCGTCGACGGGATTCTGAAGCAAGAGACTTAAATTTTCTTTCAGAGTGTTTCCTTCAGAATCTGTATTCTTACCACCAAGAAGGAAGAATTCATCATAAACTTCGGGATTTGCACAACGAATCTCGAATAGTGGTCGTTCCCAATGATTGTCCTGATTCGGCACTTCAAGACGGCTGGTCAAATCCAAAAACCTGAAAACATCAAGAAAAGAGAGAGTCAAACAGGGATGGAGGATAATTGTTGAGAGTACGTCCTTCCGCATCGTTCCATTTGTACGATTCCAGAAGAGGAACATTACAATAGATCTATTGTTTTAAGAAAGAGAAACAAGAGTACAAACGAGTGCATATGTTGTTAAGAATTGTCGGGCTATGCAGAAGAGTTCATATCGCACACCCCTGATGTAGTTGAGTGAATCACAGATGCAAATCGTTGATGTGGATGCTGCAGGTTGAGTTGGCTTTGCTTTTTGGCTAAAAGTGACAGATGATGGTGTTGCAGCTTGTTTAGTTGTACCTGGTGTCGATAACGCTTGATAAACAGCAGTTTTGAGTGAAGAGCGAAGATTCATTTCCCCGTAGTTATCTTGGATGTGAATGTGGAAAAAAGAGGAAAATAGGATGAAAAGTCACAAGTATGAAGGTACATTCAAGTATTTTCAAACCTTGGTATGATTCGGCTTTGTTTAAGCTAAGAGACTCTTCATTCACGATTATGACATGATGGTTCCTCGATGTGAAATATTCTGCTAAATAGTTGGCTACTGTGGTCTTCCCTGAGGCAGGAGGACCACAGATCAGGAGTAGTGGCATTGAAAAGATCAACCCTCAACAGAAATTTTCTGTTGACTTGAAGGGTTCATGCTCAGGCGAATTACGACAATATTCGAGAGAATCCGTGATGAACCACAGATGGAATAACTATCTGTCTGAGAATGAAAACAATCTGCTTCTCATTCAGAGAACTGGGTGGGATGGATTGTCCAAATATTTAATAAAAAATCCGTAAAGAAATGAACAAAATCATCGTTGTAACGGGAATGATAAAGACAAAATGCAAAATCAAGAGAAATGTGAAGTGTTCTTCGTTAAAAATAGGAGAATGAATGCTCATGTTTCTTCTCCAGAGCTAGGAAGAGGTGAAGGGGATTCTGGAGTTTGTTCAGGATTTAGGAGAGATAGAAGTGGAAGAACTGATTCTTTGATTGAATGAAGTTGTTCGGTAATTTCCTTGGCTTGCTTATCCTGATCTGCAATAATCGAATTTCCATCAGAAATTTGTGAATGAAAATTCTTCTTTTCTCGGATTAATCTGCGAAAGGAATGTAATTAGGACCAAAAAGATGAGACTGTTTTCGTTCTGCTTTTTCATGTTCGATACTAGTTTGGGTGAACTTAATGACATCTGTTTCGATGAGAGAGCGCGATTTGTCGGCATCAGTGGAGTTGAGAATGTCGAACGGTGTTGCAAGTTGGAGTTTGTCTTCTGGGAAACTGAAAAGTCAGAAGAACAGTTGATGGACAAAAATTATATTCAAACTTGTATTGTCTATACTGCCGAATGTCATCTTCTGTTTTCTTGAACGCATAAAGAACACTCTGAAGCTGATTATTCGCTTTGTCAAACGCATTCTTTGCTTCATCCAACGCAGAAGTAAATTCTTGGTCGAGATCCCGAGACTGAAAATATGCCTCCGTAATGATCATCCCAAGTTGTTCTTGGTCAGAGATGTGACTTTGAATAGAATTCTAAAAATCAAGAGTGAAGAATGAGAAGATTGATGTGAGGAAGAGAAACCTGGTCCCCTGATTCTTTTCGAATTGAAAGGACGGCATCAACGGATGATGTAATCTCTGCAAATACCGAGTTCAGCTCTTCCATGGTCAACCAACGTAATTTCCACTCAGTAAAACCACCCTTTTTATTTCTTTCCGATGCTCGTCTACTATCTAGCAGGCATCTTCCTTGTTCTTTTCGTGGATTTTTCTGCTTTTGGTGGTGTTATCACCAGAGAACTCACACAGATTCAACCTTCAGATGTTGATTCTCAGAGAAAATGCCCTGTAAATCCTCTCTCATTTGTTAAGCGACTCCCTCCCCTCACTCAACTTATCCCAGATTGTGTGAATTTAACATTCTGTAGTGCTGCTTTTGACGATCAGATTCAAATCAATCACTGTTTTAACCTCACCATCCCAGATTTATCATCATCAGACATCCTCCTTCCCATATCTCAGCCATCTCTGCTTGAAATCCGAAATCAATCCTCTCATTGCAATCCAGTTTCCGTTGAAACTGTTTCCATTGAGTTGAATCAAATCCCAATCCTTCTTATCGTTACTTTCATTCTCTTGGGACAATCATTCTTCATCTACCACTCTTTTCGCATGACCTCGAAACTGTCGATTATTTCCTCGAACAAACTCATCCTCATCGGAACTTTACCGCTCCTGATTCCTCTCATCATGATCTCCTTCGCCTTATTTTCTCTCACCTACCAACTTCCTGAACTCCTTTCAAACCCATCAACCATCGTCCCTCATCTTCTCTCTACCGCCAAAACATGCATAATGTCGTCATTGAAATCCTTTCTGGGATTCTTTGAAGCCATATTCCACCTCCTCGTCAACTTCCGATTCTCATTCGAAGCCCTCTCTGGCATTGTTTCAAAAGCATTCTCAAATATATCCATCTTTTTCTCGTTTCTCTCATCGACCCTTTTTCAAACAACACCAGATTATTCAACAGTTCCCTCTCTCTTCCCGTCCATCGGCCTCGTCACACTCATTGTTCTCCCATTCCTCCACCAGAAGGATCCAATCAACACTCTCTCGTTTTTCATGGCACTTATTGTCCTTCCTTTGTTTTATTCCGAAATCACGCGTTTCGGGTTCCTATTTGAGCAACAGCTGCTCTCCTTTAGGGACAACACTCCTCTGGCCTCGATATCCAGTTCAAATCTGCTTGTAGTCCTTCTAACTCTTCTTATGGTCCTTTCCATTTGCATTCCTAAGCAGACGCTGCGATCTGTGGGATATTCCACTGTACTCTTCACATTCTCCCATTTCTTCTTTGGCTTCTTCTCTCATCTGGCTTTTTCACGCGCATGGCTCTCTATTTCTGTTTATCTGTGGATTCTCTCCTTCGTATCTGGAATCTCAAAGTTATTGTCACAGCTCAACCAGCTCCTCATCAGACAAGAACCACACGCCGAAGAAGAGTCCATTCCGCTCCTCACACGACCTCTTATCACTTCAATCACCATGTCTCTCTGTTCTGTTCTTATTCTCGCTCTCTTCTTCTACTCCCCACCACCAGAATCTGTCGATTCACTTCTGATTCACTTCCCACTCTCCCTTCACTCAAACGAGGAGCAGACAACACTCCTCGTTTCCTTTCAAACCTTCGCTGTTCCTCTCTTCCTTGTCATCTTCTTTGCTCTCTCCTGCCATCCCCAACAGTCACGTTCCTATCGCGTGTCTCTCTTCACCTCGCTCACAAACGCCATTGTCGCGTTTCTTGTCTGCCTCTCGTCTCTCCTCGGGCTAGCCAAGTCCCACCCTCACATCAACAGCGACATTCTCCCTCAGCTCACCATTCCACTCAACTCAAATCATTTCGGCGTGTTCGCTCTTCCCATCTCGAACACAACTCCCCACACCGGCTTCTCAGTCAGCACTCGCATGCTCGTCAACATCGCTTTGACCATCCTCTTCCTCGCGATTGTGACTGTGCAGTCTGCAGACCAGACCCCACCCACAGCTGTCTCCCTCTTTCCACTCTACAGCACCCTCGTCTTCGCCGTGTTCTCTTCTCTCTCCCCAAGCATCCTCTCCGAACTCAGCGATCACCCTCGAATCACGTCGCCCTTCTTCTTTCTTCCCCAAATCGCTCCTCCACAGTTCACAAACACACTCTTCGCTTTCCTCTCCTCCCTCCGCCTCCCTTCCTTCCTCTCCCTCACCGTCTCCCTCTTCGTCACCTATTCTGTCCTCTACACTCTCGTCTCCCTCGTTTCTTATCTCACCAGCCATCTCTCCATCCGACTCGCACCAAAAGAAGACACCGCAACTGCCTCGGAAGAAGCACACACAGACGTCCTCCCCAACCACTTCTCCCTCTCCTCTCTGGGCCTGCAGAGCACACCCCCAGCTCGACCTCGCAGCAGCTCCCTCCAACGCGAGGACGAGCCAGCCGAGCCAGTCTACCCGTTCGAAGTGAACCCCGAGTATTCTGCCATCCTGAAGGGATACTCCAAGCGACGCTCGAGATTCAACAACCAGAGTTTCCATGGCTCTCCTCTCAGCGCGGCCTCCTCGCCCCTCTCCGTCCAGTCCCATCCAGCGCAGATCACGTCATCGTTCGTTCCGCGAACATTCGTGTCGCCAATTGTGATGCATGCGGCAGGGTCATCGTCACCCTTCGGACACCCGTCCACACCGCAGTTTGCATCCACTCCAACTCTCCCTCCGTCCTTCTCTCCTCAACCCGCTCAGACATTCTCCCAATCGACGTCGCCTCACACCTTCCTCTCGTCTCCTTTCAATTCCTTCGCAAACTCGCCTACGCAACATCTCATGTTTGGACAACAGCCGTCATTTCATAATCCTTCTCTCAATTCAATCCACACTCCAACGTTTAATTACGAAGTGGAAGAAGAGAGAATGCTTCGTGATGATGATTGATTCACTCCTCTTAATTTCTCTTTTTTTGTTGAATCATTTCACAAATACGTTCTGATGTCACATATAATCCCAAAGACTTGATTTCTCTCGAAGAATCTGTCGTGAATAATCAGAATTCAATGATCAATCCCCTTTCCTGAAAACAATGTTCGTCTGGCTTACTTCATGCTTGTTAGTCAGAGTACAAGCTCGTATTTTCGGCTCTTTTTGTGCTTATTCTCCCTTCTTTATCTCTAGAGCTTCCTGATTTCTTTGATTTACGCCTTAAATATGCACATTGTAAGTCTTTTCATTCTCCTGGGGATATGGGTATGCTACACTCTGTCACTCACTCTTTTTCGTGATATTTCTCAATTTATTATTGTTTCTGATCTTTTGTAGGTTCGTGCAAGGCTGGATGGGCATTTTCGGCATCTAGCATGATTTCAGATAAACTCTGTAGTATGATCGTTTTTCTCGAAGTAAATGGTTTCCATTTGTCCTTATTGTGGATAGTCAATGGAACTACCAACCAACTCATGTCACCTGAGGATCTTCTCCAATGTGACACTGGCAGCTCCGCTTGCTCAAGAGGTGATCTTTACTCAGCCTTAAGTTATGTAAAGACTAATGGTATCTCGCTTTTTCTATCATTTTGGAAGGAATTGTGCCGGTCCAATGTAAATCGTATCGAGGAAGTGTCGAACGAAGATGTACAGCTCAGTGTGATGACAACAGCTCGATATCTACAAAAATTGTTTGTTATTCGTATTTTTATTGTGCCCAGCGCTTTGGAATCGAAGATTTTTGGTACGTTAAGCTCGATAAAACTCAAAAAGACGATGAGAAACACACACTTCTCGAGAAAACAATCAAACAAGAGATTACTACATATGGCAGTGTATCTGGAAGTTACCGAGTATCTCTTATCGTTATTTTCCACATTGCCTCAGGTGACAGATCGGCTAGAATCGTTTATGACCAATCCCCTATACCAAACAGAAGTCTATTCTCCTGACTTCATGGTGGCTCGTGTGCCATATTTCTTCCGTTTTCAATTATGAACTCTCTACGTATAGTGTATCCTTCGGGAAAACCAGCCTTTAAACGATACGATTATATGAAACTCGTTGGGTGGGGACAGATTAACTCTTCTCAGCTTTCGTATGTGTCTGGAGCCACCTCGTCATCAACACAGCTTCCAGAACATCGGATGATCAAATTTTGGATTATCCAGCAGTTCATGAGCAATTGGGGAGAAGATACCTTCATCCGTGTGGAAATGATGACAACAGAGCTTAAAACTGAGGCTGATCTCGTCAACTGCTACGTTCCTGCTGATACTGACCCATGCTCCGCTGATTCATCGGGTTCACTCTCCTTCCAATGCCGTGCATGCTCAGAACGCTCCGTCACCACATCAAACTCCCCACACCAAGTTCCCCCTCCCCTCCCCCTCTCCCACAGATATCACCACCGCACAACCCCACCCAACATCACCCTCCCCGCCTCCAACACAAACACAAAGTGTGGTTACTGCCTCTCCACAGAGACGTGTGTCTCGATTGAAGAAACGCCGGTCTCCACTGGCGCTGTCAAGGTCTCCACCAAAAGCGGCCTCTGCTCCGTCCTCGTTGTCAACCCGTCTGTCTCCACCAACACCATCGAGCCTGGCTCAGGTGTGGGAGTGGTAGCAAAGCAATGCCCCGTGGACGATTGCAAACAGTTCTCCAACTCGCCCATTGCGTGTGTTCGTCATCCCGGCTGTGGGTACTGCTCGGCCTCTCGGATGTGTCTGAAGGGGGACGACAAAGACGACAACAGGGCTTCCAGCTGTCCACCAACAGCGTGGATCCACTCAACAACCGACTTCTTCTCCGAACACACGTGCACGCTGGCCACAACAAAAGAGCAGTGTCTGGAGAAGATCTCGACGCTGTTCAACAATGGACGGCACAAGTGCGGGTGGTGCGAGTCGACCCAGTCGTGCCTCGAAGTGAATTGGATGCTAGAAACGACAGTTTCTGAGAGTCTCGCCTCGTCAAACGTGGACTTCTCGGATCAATCGGAGGACAGACAGAGAGTACTACAGCAGCAGTTCCTCAGAGAAAGCAGCCTGATCAACGGGAGGACACGGGAAGTACAGAAGATGATCGAAGGAGGACACGCCAAGCCTCTCCAATACACCTCCGACCTCAGCCGACCCAACGCTAACATTATCCTTGAACGGCCGCGAGTCGGACGATGCCCATCCGCCTTCTTCACCTCCAACATCTCTCTCACCGTCTCCACTCCGTCCCAATGCTCCGACCTGGGCAGTCTGAATGCCTGTCAACAATCAACGAGCATCCTCTCAACGAAAGCCGCCTGTGAGTGGGTGCTGAAATCCAGTGTGGACGATCTGGTGTTGCTGGAGTCAGGCGGAGGGTTCTGCCAGAACAAGACGGGCGGGGCTCCTCTTCCCACGTACGACGATGAGACATACTGCAACAGTCTGTCATGCGCCGCGTGCAGATTCGAGCTGACATCAACGAAGAGGTGCATGTGGTGTGAGTCAGCCTCTTCCTGCATTGCTGCAATGAACAACGGATCGGGACTGATTCCAGCCGTCACAATGTGCACGGAACCAATCTCCCGAGCATCTGATCTCGTCTGCACCGACTGCTCCTCCTCTGCGACTTGTCAGAAGTGCACACAAAATGCTGGTTGTGCCTGGTACTCCGAAGAGCGCCTGTGCAAAACACTGGATGAGGTCTCTGCCTCGTCTCGCACACAGCGGAACACGAATGCTGAAGACGCCATCACAGCAATTCTGAAATGCCCGCACCTCACGTACAACACTGTCTCTGCCCATACTGTCAAAACACCCTTGGTATCACTTGTCTTGCTTTTATGTATCTCTTTCGGTTTGTTTGTTTGACTTTATCACATCGTTCGAGCCGGGAAGAGCGTTTTTATGGTAGACTTCTTGATTCCTGAATAGATTCTATTCGTCTTGCCTGATCTTTCTTCGAGGATTGTTTTTTCATAAAGTAACATCATCCAATTGGCCAAAAATTTTAGAAAACTTGCACCCATGTCATAGGTCGCAATATTGGATGGTGATTGATAATTTGACAAAATTATGACATAAAACAGGAATAGAGACCGAAATAAGTAAGAAGTGATGTTGTTCCTACTCACGACGAGGTAAATGGGTGATGTTTGATTTTTCTTGTCAAGTTTCCTCGCTATCGTCCCTGAATTACGACCCTCCGATGGCGTCAAATGAAGAATCTGGGGAGTTTGTATCCATTGAATTCTCTTTTTAGAATCTTTTCTCCTTTTATCCTCTCCACGCCGCCAACCAATCATCTTCCATAAAAACTCTTATGTGTGCATATTCTATTTCGTCACTTCTTCCTGCGCTTAAACCTGTAATTATTCTTCCACTGTCATGTTTGTTGACCCAGATCACGGTGAATCGTGACAAAACTTGCTTGATTTTGGTGGTCATCCCATGAAAGTAGACAAAACTGTACAACAACAACCTAAATGGTAGAACATGGATAAATGAGTCAAACTAGCAGGACACACCATTTTTTATGGATCAATATCTCATCTTTGTTAAATCGTGCGTAAAGACTGGAACACACATTTTCTCGCTGAAAAGGCCAAACAGTACTAAAATATGAAAGAGGAAGAATATACACATGATGGAAGCGAAGTGAATGTGGAAGAGAGTCACAGAGGACCACTCAATACGACAAGAGAGGTGCGATCACACGAACCCGCACTTCATTCTATACTTTTTTAAAACGATTGAATTCAAGTAAATGAGACAAATTGTGTCACAGTGAAGCGGTTTTTTTACAAGAACACTTTTTGTCCTCTAGGACATAAAAAGCCCGAAATGCAAGTTTTCAAAAATTTTTGGCCAATTTGAGACCACTACGAAGAGACTGGTCTCCCTCTGGGATGGTTTTACCTTCTTCATTGAGGAAACTGACAGTAAAGAGAAGTAAGTGTTCGAATTCGAGAATTGATGTGAGAAAAATGTGAGCAAATATCGCTCGGGCACAGAACAGCGTGTTGTGGCGAGATGCGAAATGAAGGAAACTAAAAATTTCTCAACTGAAGAACCATCAACCAAGTCCACGATTGCCAGTTCCGAGATGCAGGTCCTTCCCCCCTTCTTTCGCCACACCCTCCTTCGTCGAGAAGAAGGAAGACAACTCGGCCAGCGACGCCCTGTCCACCGGCTCCATCTGCACACACCGCCCGATCATCTCTGCCAGGTCCTTGTCCTCCACCAGCCCCAAGTTCGGCTGGACGCCCAGCACTCCCTGCCGGCCTGCATTCATCGCATCAAACTCTCTGAACGGCACTTGGCCCGTGTCGATCTCCCACAGCACAAGGCCAAGACTAAAAACTGACGCTTGCGAGACGTTCACGTTGGTTTTCTTGGATTGGACTTCCGGCGCCTGCCAGCGGATCTCTTCGAACGCGGCGTTCTCGTTTTTTGGCTGTCCTGTCTCGTTCGAGTTAAGAGAAGGTTGGGATTGCTGTTGAGGCTGTGGAAAAAAAGAACAATTTGGGTCGTTTGGGAGGATTGTCTTCGTATCGGAAAGGGAGAGCGAATCAGGTTGAAGTTGTGGTTCGTTTTGCAGAGGAGCGATGACTGCCGACGGGAGAGGAAGACTCTCTCCCAGTTTCAGACACACTTTCTCGTTCTCGTCGAACATGACTCGATGCGACGACAGAAGGAGGAGCTGCTGCGACAGACGTTCAAATCGGAGAGTCTCCTTCACTGCCTCCACAATCTGGCGCATCACTGCTCGCTTGTCCAGCTCTCTCTTTTGGGACGGCGGGTGGAGACGGTTGTACAGAGTGTCCTTCGCCAGCACGGCTCGTTCTTCCAACACTGCGCCATTCGCATTCACCCCAACCACTCGCACCCACTCATACCCATCGTTGCGAGAACCACTCGACGGAGCGTGAAGGGTCGATGGAGGATTCTCTGCTGACTCAGTTTTGATGTCGTGTTGGAGTTCTGTCCGATCCTCTGATCCTGCTTGAAACATGTCCATGTTCACATCCATCTTTTCGATGTTCTCGTCGAGTTCTTCCTGCGACACCAGCGTCGGCTTCTTTGCTGCCTTTTGCTTTCGACGACGCAAGCAGACAATCAGGATGAGGACGAAGAGGAGGACAGCCACCACTCCAACAATTGTCGGGATCGCCCATTTCATCGCTCGGCCTGCAGACGCCTTGTTCATCGCAGCTTGCGAAGGACGGACGACGAAGCTGTTCGGCGATCGTTCGCCATCCCCAAACACCAGCCTGCCTTTCCATTCCATCTTTTTGTTCAACGTTGATGTCAGAGATTCCTCGGACACTTCCAGTTCGATCCGTGTTTCCGAGAAGGAGACAGTGGCGGGCGGGGAGAGGTCGATTTTTGCTGTCTCGACGGTGTCGGAGCTTCCTTCCTGGAAGACCTCCATTTTCAACCCACACGGAACGAATGTCGATCCAGCGATCTCAATGCTCAATGTCTTGTTCTTGTTTCTGGTGCTCTTGCTTGCCTTCGAGTCGAGTGAAGCGACGAAGAGAGGCGAGAGAAGGGCGTCTGTCCCATTCTTCACGGAGCATTCATCCGACGAGATCCAACAATGCGAAGACACAAACCCATCCCCTCCCGACAGGCTCTGAACCACCACACTTCCTCCACCCGAACACCGAACGTTCCGACGAACCGAAGGGAAGCGCTCGTTGTGTTGTGAGCATCCTTCAAACGAACACGTTGCCAGAGAGAGCGACCCACCGAGAATCCAGACCGTGCCTTGCGGGAGAGAGAAGAACGTCACACTGGTCAGCACAGCCTGACAATCGGACACTTCGAGGAGACCAGAAGACCAGCTGCACACATCTTCGTCATCGGTGTCGTTTTTCGTGTTGAGTTCGGACGTTGGTTTTCCTTCGAATCGGCAGGTGTCGATGGACAGAAGACTGTCCTTCGTCTGTCCCGAGGCGGACAGGAAGCGGGCGAGGGATGAGCTGGTGAGAGTGACCTGATGGAATGCCGCGTGGACGAGGGAGGACAGAGTGAACGGAGTGGAGTCGAACAAAGGATCGGAGAACGTCGTGTTGTCGAGCGTGAATTCTCCTTGTTCGACTCTGACAAGCTCACAAGACATTGACGAGGAGGAAGAGAACGAGCAGCTTTGCAGGATCAGCTGACCCTGTCCAGAATGGAAGAGAACCTCGCAAGTGGCAGCCGACAGTTCGAATATTATTCGTGAAATTGTGAGAACATGTGTCGAATCGAATTTCGAATCCACAAAACTGCCCAGCCCAACAATTCGGATTGTTCCTCGTCCGGAGTCTGGCTCAATCACCATGTCGTTCTGAGCAAACAGAAGCGGACTGGACAGAACGGTCTCGTTCTCCACAATCAGCGAATACTTCCCCTTTCCTTCCAAATGCGAGTGTGCCAGTTCGAGCGAGCGGCAGATCTTCGATTCTGTCCCACACCCATTCGAGTTCCTTCCTTCCGAGCCAGCGTGGATCGTCAAGCCGCGGAACGGCAGAAGATAAAACAGAAGACTCACTTCGTGGAAGGCGGACTCGGCCGATTCGGAGTGGTCGATGCCGAATAGTGTGTTGTCGTTGGCTGGTGTGGAGAGAGAAGCGCAGGATTGTTCCCAGTTTGAGCCTTCAAGCAGCTCCTCGAATCCCCATCCTTCCAGAAAGACGAAGGATCCCTTCTTTGAGTGACCACATGAACAGGACGGGAGGAACGTGGCGTTGATGGTGAGAGAGGACGAAGGAATGTCTTCTTCGCAGGAAAGCGAGAAGACCCCTCCATCTTCGTCAGACGAGCAGGAATCGAACGAACACGATTGGACGGAGACGAACGAGGTGAAATGAAGAGAGCCAGACACAATCGAGCCAGGGTTGGTTGAGTGGAAGGAGGCAAAAGAACACGACACGATGGAGAGCGAACCAGCGGAGGAGAGTGTCATCAGAGAGCGGCTGAATGAGGAGAGTGTTGTGGTGAAGGCGAGTGAGTGGAATCTGAGAATATTGCGAGTGATCGTCACTTTTCCATTATCCTTCACTTTCACTGATTTTGGTGTGTCCTGCCCCATCATCGTTAGATCGGTCCTGTCGCTGAGAAGTTCAAAGTTTATCTCAGTTTCATCTTGAACGATGACCACGTTCGTTTCACTCTCACTCAGGTGCGACAGACTTGTCTGCAGAGTTTGGCATGGAGTGGTGCTTCTCCCACATCCCCTCACATCTTTCCCGTTGCTCCTCACCTCCGTCGATGGTCCTTCGAGATCCAACAGATACACAAGAAGAGTCGTCGACTCGAAAGGCGTCCCTGCTTCAGAGCGGTCTTCTCCCCAGAGACAACCTTCGTTGTCTTCCCCAAATGTGGAAGGGTGGCTGTTCGTCCACTGCGACGAGACAATCAGACTGGACAACGTGCTTCCCCAGACGAACACATCATGTCCCCTCCCTTCGGCCGTGTTCCTCTCGTCTCCACATCCAAAAGTGACCGAAGTGAACGAATAGTGCGAATGGCTCGTCGTCGAAGTCAGATCCAGAAACACAGCTCCGCCATCCCCGTCCGACGAGTGGCACTGTTTGAACGACACACTGCTCAGCGAGAGAGTCTTGTCTGCTCCGAGTGTGGCGTGGATGGCTGGGCCAGAGTGAGTCGAGCGGATGGAAACAAAATCGCAGGAATCAACCGACAGAGAACCACCGTTCACTTCGAAGAACGATTTCGAGAACGATGAGAAGGACACCGTGAAGATCAAATTCACTAAAGTCAGCTTTCCTCCGTCCACAATCACATTCTCGTCTCCGGTGATTTGGAGTGTCATCCGATCTGATCCGTGTCCTTCCCATTTCACTTCTTTCGACGTTGACAGTGTCGAGGAGAGAGGAATGTCGCTCAGAAACAGGACGACGATGTCATCAGCACCAGCTGAGCTTTCTCGAACGAGAGCATTCCCGACAGAAAGAGAAGAACACGGCAGCTTGACGTTTCCGCAGAACGACGAGTCGACTGGGCTCTGAGCAAGAACCCCAACTGTCCCGCCAGAATAAGGATGCCACAGATACAACAGCGACCCTTCCACTCCGCCCACTTCTTCAAACCAGCACGCTGCCAGTTCTGTCGCTGAGAAGAAATGAGAGTCATTGGCTGGAGTGAGCAGAGACGCGAGCTGAACACTCGACAAGTTGATCAGAGATCGTTCAGCAGCGACTGTGGCGATGAACATGTCGTTTCCCTTCCCCTCTGCCTCATTCATCTCCTCGCCCAGTCCAAACGAGGCTGCCCCAATTTCGAATGACCCTGTTCCGATTCGGCCAGCCAAGTCGACACTCAGCCCTCCTCCATTCGTCTTCGCCGTGCATCGTCTGAAAGAGCAGGCAGAGTCGATTCGGAACGACCCTTCCGACACAACCACTCGCACAGCGCCTCCCTCGCCGACTGAAGATGAGCACGAGACGAAGGCACAGCTTGTGATCGACACTGTTTGGGCAATGCCGACACTCACAGACAGAACTGACCCGCCGAGCGAGGAGGATGTGTGGATGGCGTTGAATGCGGATTCATCGAGCGAGACAGACAAGAAACTTGTGGAGAGTGAGAAGAGGGGATCAGAAGACAGATCAATCGAGGAGAACGACGAGGCTGAGATGACAAGCGAGCCAGATGTGATTGAGACGAAAGGTGAGGAGAGTGTGGACGATCCGAGTGAACTCCCATCCACTTCACATCCCTTCACCGTCAGTCCGTTTGCTGAAGACACGAACGAGGCTCCAGCCAGAGGGATCAGTGTCAGGTCAATCAGAGCGAGGCGACCCGTGCTGACTGTGAACAGATCTGTCGCTTCGGCTGCCTGCCCACACAAACTCGTCTTCGGCATGTCTCCTTCCTTCTCCCCGCAAATCGTGATGGACTTGTTTCCGATTGAGATTGGGCTGATCGTGTGGATCTCGTCCAGAAGCGTCATTGTCTGCATTTCTGTCGCCGTTCTAGCCTCGTTCTCTGCGATGCACTGCGACACCACATACTCCACACTCTGGCATTTCTTCTCCCAAAGACCACACACTTCCTCGTCCACACCGGATGAGGTCACTTTCCAGTTGGGGAAGGGAAGGCCGAGAAGATTGCCTGAATAGATATGTGGTTGGTGAGAGGTGGAGAAACAATCGACAAGGTTTCCATTCCCGTTCATGACAAGATCAACCACTTCTCCGTCGAGAAGATTGGTGACTTCACACCCAACAAATGTCACGTTCGACAAGGACTGTTCAGAGTAGGAATACATCGAGATGATCCATCGTAAGCGAGATGAGCAATGGAAGAAGTGACAGTTTGTGATGTGGACAACCGAAAATACTTCCACTGCAGCTGTGTACGATGAATTTGACGCACATCGATCAAACAGACAATTCGAAAGTGTGTTAACTGCAGTGGACAGAAACGCCATGACTCCGACTGGTCCACCTGACGAGCACCGATCGAATGTGCAGTTCTGGATTTGTGAGTGTTCGTCACCAGAAAATCTGAAAGCGCCATTGTGCATGGACGCTTCACAAAGAATGCATTTTGTGTTGGAAATTTAGAAGTGAAATGTTGTGTGATTTGAAAACACAATGCTGGCAATCACGGCTGAACAGGAGGTAAACGTGCAGCGTTGGATTGCCAGCGAACCTCCCTCGCTGTTGACTCTGCAAAAAGCCCCATAGCGATTGGTTGATAGCGAGGTGAAAGAAGAATCTTGGACAAGGACGGATTGGTCTGGATGTCCACCCATCCAAAGAAAAGCACCACCAGGATGAGTGGATACGTCGGGGCTCGTTTGAGAGACAGCAGAAACAACAAGATGATCGAAGAGGACAGAACTAGATCCGCTGATCACAACTATTGAGGCATCGCGAAGATTTATCAATCGAATATCCATATTTTTCATTGTTAGTGTTGAATCTGTGATTTGGAAGAGCGATACAGTGAATTCTTGATCTGTAAAGGTAAAGTGCGTCTTTGATAATTGGAGGTTCGAATTCTCAGTCAGGGTTGCGACTGGGGTTGTTGTATCAGTGTGAGAAAACGACTCTTCTCCTACGAAGAGTGTTTCCGAATTGGAGAGAGACCATGGCGGAGCAGCGACATTGCTCGATTGGAAACATGAGCCAGAAAGAGTTGGTGACGTTACTTGATATTTAGGCGGTGATGGAGTCGAAAACTCGTTGTTTTCTGGCAAATGGGAACTGGAATCAATGGGGGAAGATTTTTGGGCTTCAATCTTGTTGTGAAGAGTCTTCGTGAGATCTTGATAATGAAAAGGTCTGGTGGAAGTGTCAGACGGTCGTAAATCGAGAGAAATTGGTGGAACTGAATGTGATGATGGAATAGGTGATGTGAATGACGATATGATACAGAAGAAATAAAGAAATGGCCCCATTGGTGCGAGATCTGACCATTTTTAGGAGTCTGCACATTTATGATTCGTGACGATCTCGGATCTAACCATCTCTCGTTTCTCTTCCTCTTGTTTTGACGAAACAAGTTAATTGTGATTGAAACGAAATGAGAAAGCATGGGGGGGTTTGGTTTCCAACCGATGTTTTCATTACTTCTGTTCCTGTTCGGAAGGAGTGTCTTCTGATGAGTCTTTGACAGGTTGAGTCTCGTTCTGAGCTGGCTCAACCATCTCGCTCGTCGCCTCTTTTGGAGCTTCAGTTGGTGTTTCTTGTGTGTCAGTGTCGCTCTGTGGGATGTCAAACAGAGGAGGCGGGAACGAAGGCGGAATCTCTTCGCAGAATCGGATTTCCTTGACACAGTCAAAGAATCCCGGAATGCGCATCAGACGATCGTCGGGTGTCGCAGGAAGCTTCGCGAGAAACCGAGTGGAGCCGCCGAGACGAGAGAGGTGGAGGACAGGAAGGACCCACTCTCCAAAGTCTGTGTTCGCGTTTGTCTCAATCAGCTTGCTTGCATCAAGCCCGCGACGGTATCCTCCTCTTCGGAACTTGGTGTTGATGAAAGTGGCATGGAGTTTCACAGGCTCGTCGGTGCGTTGTTCTTCAACGTGGATTCCGTGCGACTTGCAGCGTTCTCGAAGGAGAGCTGGAAAAATAGAGACAAAATCCATCAAATACCAGCAATTTCTTGGACAGCATTATAAGCATTCGTTCGTTCAACGTTCACGTAAACGACATTTGCGTTGCTGGTGTTTGTCTGCATTGCGCTTAAGCCGATCATATGAACATGCAAGGGTTGTCCATTGATGATAGTGTTGAACTCTTGCTGTGCGTCTTCAAGAATCTTGATCGCTGTCTGTTCTTCCTCATCAGAGAGTATTTGTGCCATGAGAAGAGTAAAATGGTGCTTTTGTGTTGGATAAAAGATGCTCCTATCCATTCCCTTCGCTTTTTGATAGAGTTTCAGGGTTTGTTCTTTGAAACTTGTCAGTGTCTCAATGTATCCAGGGCAGATCGAGAGAGGAATATTGAAGAAGTGCGTAAAGCCCAACTTCTTTCGAAGACGATCATGCATTTCACTCACTGATTTCCCACAACGGCGAACGTGTTGTTCAGATGGGCCTTTTACTATGAGGCGATGCTTTTCAGTCACAGGACTTGAATCAATGATTGAACAACCTGTAGAGTTCTCAAGCTGCTTTTTCCAGTTTATCTCGCGAGACAGATCATGTTTGAGAGCCTGAACAATAACAGAAAATAGTGTATTACATCAGTGAACATCATTTCCAGCTCAAATTGACCAGGGTCAATTTGACGAACTTCAATGAATCGAGGGTCTTCAATCGGAGTCTCATCTGGTTGTGAACCATCTGTAGAAGACGATTCAGGTAAAGATGGTGTGTATGATGTAATCATTTTGGACATTCAGCGATGTGAAAGTGATCGTCCCACTAATAGTGCGATCATCTCAGAGTGTTGTCCAATGGAGATCCAATCACATCGAAACTGGAATTTTCCCGTTATGCAATAATCATTGATTCATTCCGAAAATTCCGATCGTGATACCTGGTTCGTTATGTCGTTTTGACGTGTGACAAAAATTTGTACAGCACTTATCGAGAAGGTATCATCATATCGTCTTGAAATGAATGTCAGTATGGAAATCATTTATATACTGGAGCAAGAGCAGTAGAGAAAGAAGCAAGGTTTATCCAACTGCCCTCGATCCAAACCAAAAAAACTGGAAAACAATCCTGTCAAAGAAGAAAGCTGATTGTACGATCTGCGATAAAACTACTCCACACGAACGACAGGCTCAGTGGTATTCTGAATTTTGTCCGTTTGATCAGACTGTGGCGTCGAATCTTCATTATGGGCTGGCTCAGATCCTGGACTCTCCACACTGGCATGCACTGTATCCACTGCAGGCGTGTGATGTGGTTCTGTGGGCAGCTCTGTCGCGAGAGGAAGGTCTTTTGGGACAGCAGAGAGCATCTGCGGAGGGACGTGCTGGAACTCGATGAGAGGCTCGCCCATCGGCGACTCCTCTCCTCTCGTCGACGGAGTGTGGGACGAGGTCGGCCTCGGTTGGGGTTCCTTTGGAAGGGATGGAGTGAGCTGCGGACTGATCATCTGCGAGGCACTGGTCTCCTCTGCTCCCGATGCTTGGAGGCAGTCCTCGGGAGTGAGTCCATACTGCTGGAAGTACGCCTCCACCTGCGACGGGATTCGCTCCAAAAGGGCGCGAGACAGTTCATCGCTCGTCCGCCCAGCGTAGTCAGAGAAGGCGATGAAGTGCACCATGTCTCGCCGCATCCGATCGCCCGTCGAGGAGATGATGGGGATCAACTGCGAGTCCAGAATCCGCATTTCTGAGAAGTCCTCCTCATCGCCGATCCCAACCACGATGATCGAGAGAGGGAGCTCGGAGTATTGCACGAGCTTGTCCACCGTCGTCTGCAGGTCTGTCACGTTCCCGTCTGTCAGCAGGAGGAGGATGCCGTAGTGGAAAGGCCGCTTCTGCCCTCGCTCGTTTTTGGGGGACAGGACAGCCATCACGTCGAGGACTTGCGAGAGGATTGTCGGTCCGTTCAGTTTGACGTGTCGGAGCGCGTATTTGTACGCTTTGATGACGCCGTCGATACCGGGGACGAGGGGGT
Organism: Blattamonas nauphoetae; assembly: GCA_033064195.1. NCBI lineage: Eukaryota > Preaxostyla > Oxymonadida > Blattamonas > Blattamonas nauphoetae. The sequence goes on from JARBJD010000031.1 coordinate 239,503, forward strand.
TGGCGGGATTCATGTTGAGAGGGAAGCAGTGCGACACAATGTTCTTCCCCGGGATGAGTGCACCGAAGCCGAAGACGGGGTAGAGGTTGTCTGTGTCGTAGTTTGTGATGACCGAAATGGAGCGGATGACTTGCAGGTACTCGTTCTCCTCCCAATCGTAGTCGTCGTCCTCGTCCCTTCCCGTGAAGCCCTGTTGCGACGCACTGTCCAGTCGAGAGTGGACGCTGCGCGGATGAGCGAAGGTCTCGCTGTCACTCGACGACGACGACATGTCCGAGTCCTCGTCGAACTTGTCCTTCTCGTGGAAGTAGTGGAGAGAGTTCGGGTTCGACGGGTCGCCGTTGGAGAGTGTGAAGTCGATGGCAAACACGACCTGGATTTCGAGGTTGTTTCGGATGAAGTCGAGGAAGGAGTATCTGTTCTCCTTCGACAGCGAGACCAGCGACAGGCTGCCGATCCGCTTCGCTGGGAGATGCTCCGGAGACGACGACGGTTTCAGTGCTTTTTCGTCGCGAATCTGACCCTGCTCGCGAGAGACAACACTGTTGGCGTGTGTCAACCGCTCCAGTTTGAAGATGTGCTCATCGGTGAGAGCGTAGAGAGGGACAACGGCTGATCGGTCAAAGATAGTGTTCTTCCGGTGCCCCTCCTTCTTCTCCGATCCTTCTTTAACTGATTGTGTGCGTTCTTCCATCTCTTTCCCCGAAGCCTTCAACCACGTGTCCAATTCTTGGAGGTTTGTGTCGCAGAACGCGATGTGTTTCTTCTCAGAGTGTTTATTCAATGAAGTCACTCGAATTCGAAAGACTCTCTCATTATTTCCCTCACAAAGTCGACCATATGGTGCCTGAAACGCAAAGAGTATGAAAATATCATCGATCATACAACGACAGTTCCAAAATCAGAGGACAATTTTGGATCAAATAAATCAGATGAAGCGATGACTTTTCTGGAACCATCATCTGAAAATATGAGTTAATTCAGATGTACAAACCTCGAACTTTCATGAGGGTGCAGAAGAGGGAAACACAATCTTTCGAAAGTTTCAGATCACGGAGTCGAAATTCTGCCCCAATGTTGATACCAAAAGATCGTACTTCATCAAATGTGAGCCAAACTTTGGCATTCAATTCTGTGTCGTCAGGCGCAATCTACAAACAACTAATTGAGGAAATGGCTGACCAGATTCTGAATAACCCTGCGTTGCGAATCTTTCAAGAGTGTAAGCAAATCAAGATGAATTGACCCAATCCATTCTTGAGCTTTGGGATTATTTTCTTGATACATGTCAGTGATACGATAAACGCTAAAGATGAGTGGTTGGCTTGATGGTTGTTTAGAAGAAGTCGAGAAATAGAAGAGCATACACTTGGTCGAATTTATAATCGATAAAAAATGGTGAAACAAAGATAGGATTGTAATTGTTTTCGACAATTTCCGTAGAGTTGACAGGAATCCAGTCTTCTTCTCCAGCTGAATGAATAATGGAATATATGAAACAAAAACAATAGGAAACTCTCAGTTGTCTCTGGAATATACATTACCACACGAAACCGTTCCGAATCAACACTTGGATCTAGAATAAATGAATCGCGAAGAAAAGAGAGACTTGGAGGAAGATTCAGGCATTGGACCTGTATTTCAATTCGATTATTTTGTTGTACTGATGCTGTTTGTGGATGCTTTTGGGAAGACATCCGTGATAATTGTGTACAATAGTCAGATGGACGTGAAAGTCACACAATGGGTCCCTTCACCGAATTGGGCAAAATTTTGACAATTTAGACAGTGGACCTGTCGCAATCCGAACCCATAGTTGCATGACAGACACTCCTGTCGCTAATTCGATTTCGCAGTTTCTTTCACGACTCCCTTTTTTCACATACGACACACTTGTTTCACAAGCCTGCGAACCTGTTCGAAATGAAATTATTAAGGGTGAATGATCAACCGGATCTGAACATAGAGTTGGTTGATGTGTTGAATAAGACTGTGTCTGATTCTTGAATCCGAGAAAAACCTGCTGGTGCCGTGATATGCTCCTTTGTGTCAGTTATTCCGCTTAACTTGTCATTCATCGAGTGGCCTTCTTCGTTCTGATTCTGACGTAAGCATTCCTTCCTTTCCTTCTTTCGACCGTTTACCTTCCACAGTCTCATGAAATATGGTGATGCGTTGCGGCGAGTATCATGTTTGAGATTGGGGTGAGTTGGATGTGATTTCGTGCATTTCGAGCTTGTGATATGCTGACTTTGATATCATGCCTTGAAGGAAAACACATATATTCATGTTGTTGTGAAGATTCAGATCGTAAACAGTGAAATTCCGAAAAATTCTCAGCTTCGTGCAGAATGGAGCGAGACCTGTCTGCACTGGAGAGAAAAACCAATAATATTCTTAAAATAGACTATAGCAAACTGTTTGTGTTCAGGAAGGTGACAGGACAGACTGAAATCGTTGAAAATACGAGATGAAGAGAGTTGGATTCAGAGAGCTGATTTTGGCATGCATCAAAGATGTTCTAACGTATTTTCAGGTTGAATATATCATTTATTCTGGAAAATGAAGGGATAGCATAGAAAAGATATACATGAAACACCGTCTAACTGCCTGTTCACATCGTGATTGTGAGTCAGAATGGTGAACGATTGATGATGATAGAGTTGGATTAAATGTGGGAAGACAGCGGTGAGTCCAACATGAAAGCTGTTGACGTATGTTTGGAGAACAAATTTGACTGGAGTCGTCTGGAAAATCGACCGTTTTCAGTGTCATGCACTTTCTGTGTTGACTGGTTCCAAAGAGAAAAACCGACAACAATGGTGGATGATATAGCAGTCCTCGTCTCCAACGAAGTGAAAACGAATCGAAAATACTGTTTTAAAAAAACCTAGTTTCGAAACGATGGGACCGTTTCGAAACGATTCAATCGTTTCGCCCAACACTACTCGGGAATTTAAGTGTGTTGAGTTTCGAAACGATAGACTCGTGTTGCGACAGGTCCAGTAGTTTCTTTTTCACAAAAACCGGAGAAATTTTTTATTCATGAAATCGAGTGAAGTGAGTGAAGAAATGTTTACAAGGCCTTTTCAATCCAAGAATTGGCTCAGATTCTCTTGGGAGCCGCTGTTTTCTGGCATTGGTTTTCGTCTCTTTCTTTGAGAGGTTCTACATTGTGTAGAAGTGAGATGTGTATCATGAATCATTTTAGTCAGGATTTATCTAACTATGGTCAATTTTGGAGGCCGAATGGACGACACCATAGAAGATAGAGGATGGATTTCTTTTTTCACAACCCATTCCCAACACCTCCATCCTAGAGATCTAATCCAAAAAAAGTGGTTCAATGAGTCGAAAAATGTGATGGAAGACAATTGAGACACATTACACCTCCGATTAAAGCATCTCAGATTGATCAAACCAAAGTGTCTAATTTGTCAAATTTTTGCGCAATTATTGCGCAAAGATGAAATTGTTTCCCATTTCAATCCTTGTTAACGATGCCGACGTGTCAAAAAAGAACATAAAACTGGATGAAAAAGGTTATGGTGGAATAAAAACAGAGTTTTCAAAAAAGATAACAGTGTGTGCTTGAATATGTATTGTGCCGGATCACCTGAATTTGTGTGTTGAGTCTTCACAGCGAGATTAGCCTTTCATCTGAACAAGTCCAACAAATGCTTCAGTTAAGGCCCAAGATAAGAACAAAGTGAACGAGGAAACGTGATGAACTCTGAAAGATCATCAAATTCACCGTGAAGCTTGTTGTGGAAGAGATTGATCGAATCAATGAGTGTCAATACGATATGTATGCATGCTCCATTCATCCTTGGTAGTTCTGTGCCCTTTCCAATCGCATGAAGAACTCCAGTTCCAGACTGTCTGACAGAAGGGAGCTTGATCCGAGAGTGTCGTGGAGTTTGCTTTGTGGAGACTCAACAACCGGCTTGGCCTGAACCGGGTTCGGCTGAGGTGATGTCCGAACGGGCGAATGTGATTGTTGTGCTGTTGGCTGGGACTTGGCGGGGAAAGTTGGGATTTGTGAGCGCGTCTCGGGGATTGTTGACTTCACTGGCTCAACTGGCTTTTGGGTGACAGCAGGAGGTGTGGGAAGGGACGAGACGGTCTGTTTGGGGGGAACCTCAGCCGGCGCGGGATTTTCATTTCCCGATCCGAACACACTCAGCCGCATGTTCTCCAATTCCTGGCTGGAGATGCTGTTTCCGATGCTCATGTGGATGGACTTGGCAGTTGTGAGAGCAACATGCTTTCGGCCCATCGCTTCCTTTTTCGGTTCAGGCTCTGGCGGAGGCTTGACTGTTCTTGCTGCTGTTCCCGTTTGTCGTTTCGGGGTTGGTGTTGTGGCTCGTCGGAGAGGGACACGTGAGCGAGGGGTTGTGGCTGGTTTCGGGAGTTCTTCTGATTTGGACTGAGTGGAAGGTGCGCTTTCAGGTGGCGGTGGAGACGAGGCCTCCTTCGTCGGCCTTCTGAACCCGCCAACAGTCGATCTGGCTGTTTGGCGCTGAGTCGGAGCCGGAATGGAGCGCGACTGTGTCGTTGGCGGGGCGAGGCGTGATGTGGAGCTCTCTTCCTGCGGAACGGGTCTTCGTTCTGTTTCTTGCTCCTGTTCTTTCTGAGCCTGTGCACTTGCTTTTGGAGCTGTGGTCCTCTGAAGGCCTGCTCGTGCAACCAATCGACGGGGGGTCTTGCCGGGTGTCGTGTGCTCGTTCTGAGCTGCATTGTCTTTGACGTGGAGTCTCTGTTTTCGTTCAGCTTCGGCAGCTCGTTTAGCTTCCTCTTGTTGCCTTAGAGCTTCTTGTTTCCGTTCCTCTTCTTCTTTCCTTCGCCTCTCCTCTTCTTGTCGCTGCTTCTCCTCATCTCGTTTTGCTTTCCTTTCTTCCTCCTTCCTCTTCTCCTCTTCTCGTTTCCTTCTCTCGTCCGCTCTTCTGAGACGATTCAGTTCCTTTTCTTGTTCCACAAGCTTCTTCTCGAACTCCTTCTGCTGCTGGAACCTCTTCAAGTCAGCGTCTCTCCTCCTCCACTTCTCGTTTTCTTTCCACTGCCTCTCCTCTTCTTCCTTCTTGATCTTTTCTTTCATCAGTCGTGTTCTCTCAGCAGCTCGGCGTTGTGCTTGGATTCTCGCTTCCTCCGTCCTCGCTCTTCGCTCCAATTCTTCCTTCATTTTCGCTTCTTCTTCCTTCTTCCTTTGCTCCTCTTCAATCTCCGCCAAAATCTCGTCTTTCGCCGACAACTTTTGCCTCGCAACGGGTGTCCGGAGCGTGTGACTTGAATGAAGTGGTGTGTCCCTTGTTTTGGATGACGCGCTCACAGATCGCACGACGAGAGTGCGAGGGGGTGTGAGAGCTGATGGTTTGTGAGGGGTTGAGGTGAGTAGCTGCGTGGGCTGTGAGAGGCGGGTTGGAGGCTGAGATTGTCGGAGGATGTTCCGTTCCGGTTTGAGGTCTGACACGAAACTGATCCTGCTTGGCTGTTTGGGTGGCTGGGCCTTTTGTTGTGTTTGAGGCGGAGACTCGCTCGGCTGTGTTTGGTAGCGGTTTGTCGTGTAACGATCAGTGGCTGATCCTCGTCCCAGTTTCGTTGAGATGCGGTCATCTGCCCAGGACGACCCCAAGCTCTCCATTTCCTGACTTTGGTGAGGGAGTGCCTTTCGCTTCTGAAACTGCGGGCCCAGCTCTCCCAACAGCTCGTCGATAGAATCCTCCGAGATGTCATCGCTTTGATCCGACAACTCCTCCGAAAGCTCCATCCGCTGTGTCTCCTTCGAAAGAATGGGGCTTCGGTAGCTCCTCTTCTCGTCGAGCGAGGAGGCCAACGACGAAACCCCGCGCTCACTCGTCGACGATCCCCGTGTGCCGCTGAGTCGGTTGAGCGGTGACCGTTGCGAGGTGCTTCGTTGGTCAAGATTCCAGCGAGAGCCGCTGTCGTCAGAACTGCTGTCTGATCGCTCGTCCTCTTCAAAGTGGTCGCTCTCCGATTGGGAGGGCTCGGAGTCTTCGGGTGGGGGAGGTGAATGGTGGACGGGTGGTGGGGCGTGCCGTTTCTTCTCCAATTCCATTCGCTGTTTTCGGATTTCTTCCTCTTTCCGTTCAAGCTCAGCCTCGACTTCTCTCCGCAATCTCTCCTTTTCGTCTTTCTCTTTCTGTCGCTGGTATTGCTCATCCTTCTCCCGTTTCAGTCTTTCTTCCTCAATCCTCCTCTTTTCCCGATCATCTCGAATTCTTTGAAGTCTGTCGTCATCACGGACATACTGTTTACCCGCAGGTTTGGAGATGGTCTCTCTTTCCTCTCTTCGGGAGGCGTTCTTGGTGGTTGAAATAGAATCTTGAAATTCTTGACGATGTCTTGGTTTTAGTGCCTCTGTCTGTTTGAGATCTGGCATAATTGAACCTTCGACGAATGATTGATCAGGCACAGGCCGAGTTATTTCATCTCGCCGGGACAGACTGGAGTGGAAACTTTCTTGCTCATAAATGGGGGCATGTCTTGGTTCCTGCCTTTGATATCGGTCTGAATGATTCCGTTCTGATTTTTGTTCGAATTCCTCAAGTGATGATGGTCTATATAATCGTGATGAAGGAATATCTGCTGAATGATGTGTTGAGATTTGATGTCGAGATGTAGGAACTTCAGGTTGATTGTATTGATTTGATTCTGTTTCAACATCTCTTCCCAATAGTTGTGCACTTCTTTCGTATACAGATCTCCAGTTTTCCTGGAGGTGTCTTGGATATGAATTTCGATCTGGCAAGCTGGTTCGAAAAGTATTGCTTCGTGCAGACATTGGTTGAGATGTGAGAATAATCGGCTCTCCATCCCATCGAGGTTTTCGTGCTGGTGATGGAGCGATTTGTTGTGGAGTTGCGAGTGCATATGGTGTTCTGCCATGATCAGTTGGCGATTTATCTTCGTCTGGTTGGTCAAAATTTGAATACGAAGCGTCATAGCTGATTCTATTTGTCGGAGTTATGCTTGTTTGTATCGAAGAAGGGAAGGGTGGCCGGGGAGGGAGATTTTCAATAAGTGGATATGACTGGCGAACCATGGGTGGCTGTGAGGGTGGGAGAGGAGTGAAAGCAGCATTTCGGTTTCTTGAAATGCGCTCGGCAATTAGTAGATCCAGTTCTTCATCAGAAAGACTTCGAGGATTTTGATGGAGTGAATATGAACTTGGTGGTCGTGAAACAGACAAGACTTGACTTGGAGTGGCTCCAATAGTATGACCAACTGAATGTGATTTGAGAGAGAGAGGTGGTGGCGGTGGAGGAAGATGAGATATTGAAATCATTCAATCAAAGAGGGTTGATCCCATGGATAACACCAAGACAGTCGAGAATAAACTGTGCAATAATGATTCTTAATATTTGGATAACAGGTGATGAAAAGAAAGATTTGTCTGAGAAATGAAGATAAGTAAGAGAAAATAGAACTCAATTTCGAAAAAAAGCGTTCAAACACTCAAAACCGATCCCACGAATCTCAAAACGTCTTTGGAGGCTTCGTCCGTGGAGGAGGAGGGGGAGGGGGTTTGAAGCAAGGGAGGCAGCTCATCTGCGAGAGGAAGTCCTGGATGCCCAGGTGGATCTGCACATAAGGCGCAAAGAGGTACGACCGGCCAAAGAAGAAGACAGAGTAATCGGACATCCGACCGGCGAGAGCAGACGCGGTGTCGCCGAGCTGGGTGTGCAGGATGTGCATCCACTGCACCTGAGAGTGGGTGAACGTGGCTGTCTTGAGGAACACACACTCGTTCTTCGCCTGTTCGAGCACACTCAGCGCGTGGGTGAACAGGGCCGACTTCGGAGAGTAGAACGACCGGGTTGAGGTTGTGTACGGCAGATCGTCGTCATCAGCGTCGGATGGGAAAGGGGGTGGATGGACCAAGCGGTGGACGATGTGCGAGAGGAAGAAGATGTGCTGGCTGACACGAGGCAGGAAGAGGTTGTCGAGGAGGGTGGCGAGCGTGGTCAACAGCCAGTTTATGGACGGCGAAGGCAGGTACGTGCTCTCGCTCACCTCCTCGTCCATCTCGTAGTCCCAATACGTCGTCCTCTTCATCAACTGCGAGGGGGTCGGAATGGGCTCGAGCTCGTCGGTGAGGAGAGGCGAGCGAGTGTTGACTTTGTATCGGACGGGCATGACCAGATCGTATTCAAAACAATGGCCGTACATTTGGTGGAGAAAGTGGGAGAGGATGGGGTAAGGAAGGGACAGCAGGATGCGACTGCGCGAGTCGGGGATGTTCCCCCTGCACGCACAGCTCTCCAACATGTAATCGATCTCCTGACACAACTCTAGACACAGCTCTGTCTCATCCAGGTTGTTCTTCTCGCTCTCTCGCAACGTGTTATACAAACATTCCGACGCCTCGCAGAAATGGTTGCAGAACGTGAGCACCTGCTCCGACGTGAAGGAGAGTCGGTTGGCTGCCCCAGTCACGTGCATCGACCGCGTTGGCGTGGCCATCCGACGGATCGGGTTGACTTGGTAGTCCGCCTTGATAAGCATGTCTGTGGCTGCGAAGAATGAGGCCATGACCAACGACAGGACGGAGAACAAAGGACGGCAAGAGGGGTCTCGCTTCTGATGCTGGTAGTTGATGAGATACAAATAATAGTTCGCTGTGGCAGAAAGCGGAGTCTGCTGAGTGGAGGCAACGTTCAGTGTGGACGGGTCACTCACGCGCATGTACGTGAGGATAGCCATCTTCTTCGACTGCTCAGAACTCATGAACAGAGTGGAGTTCAAGTCCATCGTTTGCTGAAGGTCGACCTTGCTGGATTGCTCGATCGACTCGTTCACATCTTTCCATTCTTGCACGATGGACTCGATGAATTCATCGGAATCTGAGAAGATGATTGGCCCGCGGTGGAGAAGCTCGTCCTCGTGAATTCCGCAGTGGAGAGCCAGATGAATGAACAAACGAACTGTCGATTCGTGTAGAGAGGCAGGAGGAATATTTGTATCAATCCAATTCTCGCAAAATTTCCGTATTGACAGAAGTGGAGTCTCTGTGAATTGGGAGTGCGTGAAAATGAAGAGAACATACTTATTGAAAACTTAATAGGGTTAGAATGAATTCGAGCAACCAATTCCTCGTATTGCTCTCGACCAGGAATCCGCATAAGCTCCCATTCCTTGAAGAAAGATTCGCTGTGGATAGCTTGAACAGTTCGGTATTGAGGAATTGATGGAGATGATGAATACGGCTGAACAATGATAATATATGGATCTATGGGTTTTGTTCCGATTGCATCCTTAGAATATGAGCTTAAGGTGATGGTTTTTTCTAGAGAAGATTCCTTAAAGTTCAAAGTTTCATACGAGTCTCAACGGCTTTTATGAGAATCTCTACATCATAATCATCAATTTGAAGCTTGAAAAATGTCAAGATGTCGAAGGATCACACGCTTTGGATATCACTTTCATTTTCATCGAGAGTGAGAGATGGTTTGTGAGCATTTGGGGTAGAAACTGACAGTCTACACAGTTCAATAAATAATAAAAACAAACAATGTACGAAGCAGCTCAGTTGCTGACATCTGAACAAAACCCCATAATGTCAGCGGAAACTCCAGAAACCGTTACTGTCAGTGAGATTGTTCACTCTCAGGGGGTGCTGTTCTCTGAAAAGGGACAACCAGTGTTTGGATTTCATCATTTTCTGAGTATCCTCCAGGGAACTCCTTTGTCGACCAAAAATAATGCCAATCAAAGGCACAGCCTTGCAGAAGATCGAACAACTTGAAAAACAGGCAGAAGAATCAGAGAAGAAGAAAGAGTAGAATTGTGGAATCTTAAATACAATACATATCCTGCTTCCTGTCTTCTAAAGGCATTAAGATCTGCTTCGATCTCTCATCCTAAATCTTCATTCAACTGTCATAATTTGTACGGTCATCCCTGCAACCAATCTTTATTTTCACCCTGCTCGCACCACTTCAAAGAATATCAAACTTCATGTGAAATGTCAGAAAAAACTTTATAAGAAGAAAATAATCATTGAAACTTTATCCGATTCTGCTTTTTAGCATCCTTTTTGGCTTGCTTAGCATCATATTTCTTTTGTTCCTCTGGTGTCATCTGGTTGTACTTTTCCTGTTCTCTCTTTCTCTTTTGAAGGATTTCCTTGTCTTTATCTTTCTGATCCTTGGCTGAGAGCTCAGCTGCAGCTTCTCGTCGATGAGTGCGGCATCGATCACGAGCGTCAGAGTTGAATTTGTGCTCAGAGACGAAATCACAGAAGTCGAGCATTTTTCCGACTGTATTTTTAAGATCAATCTCCTTTTCAAGTCTGAAAGTGAGGGCAATCTGCAGAATTCGGTAATCGACAGGTGTTGGTGAATCGTCCTTCGGTGTCTGTTTGTTTTGCTCCTTCTTGGCGAGTGCTTCTTGATTGACGACAAGTTGGCGCTGTTTGAACGGATCGTCTGCGAGAATGAGAGTGGACACGTGGATGTCCTGAAACAACGTGGAACACTTCTGTCCCACTTCACTGACAAATTTGGGATGTTCCGCGAGACAAACGAAATTGTCATCGAATGATGAGCTATTCCAAAGGCGATCCAGGGAAACCTCTTGTGTGAACTTCTCTATTTCCATCCTTTCATTGCGAAGGCGAGAAGCAAAGCCGGGTTTCGAGATTGCCATGATGAATGCATCAACTGACTCATCGCACACGCATTGAAGAGTCTGAGAAGGAATAAACGAAAGAAAATGACGACAAACAACTTTATCTTGCTGACCAGTGAGTAATTGATAAACAAAGCCGACAACATCTTGCCGAGGGAGGAGCTGAATGGGTGAAACTCATTGATGAACGTGAAATGAGACAGAATACCTCGACAAAGACAGAAAAACCACGAATATTCTTCCGGCCGGATCCATATATCCTAAAATTGGAGTTGGATTCCTGATATCTCTGTTGATAAGTGAAAATTCACACCTTGAAGATGGTGACATTAATTCCGTTTCCAATGACTGTAAAGTTGTTTGCCATAATCGGCTGAACTTTGTAGAAAATATCGGACACAATCTGTTCGTTTTTCTTTTTTCCCCAGAGGTAAAATGAGAGCATGACGACGATTAGGACGATAAAGAAGAGTTCCACCCAATAGTGGTTCTTTCGGCGGAATCCAAAAAATGGTTCCTTGGTTTGCTTTTTCTTCTTATCTTTTTTGTGAGGCTTCGCCTCATCTATCACGATCAGGCTTAGAAGAAAGAAGAATTTGCCGAACATACTTCCATGGGTTGGATCTCTTCTTCATGTAACCAAGTCCCTCAATCTCTCTCGAGCGAGAAGTATGTGATGAATACTTCCGATTAATTGTGAAAACATCGAGAGTTCTCTTCAAACAAAGACTTGTTTGGTGAAATGAGTGGTCGGTTCGATCGACCTGGAAAAGAGGATATTTCACTTGTGAATCCGTTCCTCCCGTCGTTTACTGACATCGTAGCTCTTTTCTTTCCACGTACTTCTTTTCATTCGCAGTGGACGACTTCCAACATATTTCCCATTCTTGTCTTGAAATGCCCGGAGGAAGTCTTCAGACGTTCCAAAACTGATGAAAGGAATCAGAAGAGGAAGAGGGAAGGGGCAGGATACCTCAGAAATCCATATCCCTTGCTTTTCTTTGTTTTGTTATCTTTGACGACTTTGGCCTTGTTGAAGGAAGGATATACGCTAAACTCTCGTGTAAGCATCTCATCAGTTACTTCTGGGCCAAGGTCACCAACCCACATCCGAAAGTCATCTGAGAAAAGAAATGATGGAAAATGACAGGTTAACGAGACGGAGGGACAACTTTCAGGCCAATCGGCAAGTGATGCATCTTCCCAAACCTCTCCTCCTGAATAGCGGACAGTCTTTCGCTTCTCTGGGTCTGGTTGTTTTTCCGGATTTTGCTGTGTCTTCTTTGACTCTATAACAGATGAAATGAGAGTAAATCAGAGGAGAATACTCTGTTTGGACAAAGGAGCTTTTGAGGAAGACATACTCCTGATGAACCAGTGTGGGAGAGTGAAAAAGAAAGCTCATGGGACGGATCAGGGATCAACTCATCACACAGAGATGTTGTTTCTCGTTATTGTTCCAACCTACATCTTTACAACAGAGTATACATCAGGATGAAGAAGTTGTGTTGTCGGGGATGTTTTACGAACGAAGATTGACGAAGGATGAAAAGATCAAGTGAGAGATTCAAAGAAAACTGGAGAAGTGAACAATACGAGAAGAAAGGATGATTCGGCTCGGGCTGCGATCGACAGGGAAATGACGAAGTGTTGTCAACGGGTAAACAGCCTACTCAGAGCCAAAAGTGTTCTCGCCAGAGTATGTCACGTATAGGAATCCGTCGTCGTTGGGATGCTTGCCTTTATATTGTGTGTAAACTGTTTGAAGGACGGCGGCGGTTGGCGGAATTGAATTGTCAATGAAAATAAAGATCGCCTTCTCGGGTGAGAGCTGGAAGGTGTGAATAAAATGTGTATCGGACCTTAATTCTCTTTCGCACAACGTAAACAAATTGACCTACTGTCATATCATTCTGGACAAGAAACCTGAGTTGAATATTACGAGAAACATGCGACAAACTTCTTTTTATCGATTTCTGCGGATTGAGAAGATTATTAAAGTTCGGAAGAGAGTATGATGATTGGATGATTAAGAAAGCACACCAGGAATATCACTGCGTGGAGCTTTTTCGCAGATGACTGGAATTCGATCCGGGTATTTTTGGCTGAGCAAAATGATTGTGTAGAGATAAACGGAAGGAAAAAGACATACAGCATCTTTTCTGCTTCAGTCTTACGCACTTCCAGCGGATATTTCTGTTTGAATGCTGACTCCTTTGACATTGGTAGAAGATCAAATTTCTCGTAACCCATACTAGATCATGTTATCCAAAAAGATTCGCAACGAACCCTTTTTTAAATCATTCACTGATATATATGATATAAGACATGTTTTTCAGTTGATTTACTTCATTGAATAACTGATATGCTGGGTTCTTATCAAAATGTCACAAGAAACGAAAGTCCGACAGAAAAAAGTCAATCCAAAAGAAAAATGAGCAGAGACATCGTCAATCCACATGGAAAGATGTACACTTAATTCAAAGTTACAAGCCCGAACGTTTGCGTCAAAGATCCGGTTGAGATGGCGGAGGTGCGGGAGGAGTAGGCTTCTGCTTGCTTGGCAACGAAAATCCATTTTTAAGTGATGGTCCAGAGTTATCAGGATTGTTACTGTTTGGAGATGATGAGGTGAGAGTTTGTGAGGTGGAATTGGCATCCGATGGTGTGGTGAGAACTGGAGAGAGCGAATTTTCGGAAGAAGAAGAAGATATTATGGCATAGCCAGAGGCTGGGGTGAGGGGAGAGGGTGATTTCATATCAACGATATCCTCGGAGGGAGATTGAGGTGAATCAGCAAGAAGAAACTCATCTTCAAGCGAGTTTCGATGAATATCCAACTGGAACTCTTTGTGCTGTTCGTAGGCATCAGAAAGGCGGACAACCATCACACTTATATTGTCCATACTGCCCTTGTCGAGCGCCGTCTTGAGGAGGTCGAAAGAGGCCTTGTGGGGAAAAAACAGCATAAAGAATGGAAATTGGATACTGCTTGGCAATTACTGAGATTCCTCTCAACAATCTCTGCAGCCTCCTCATCCTCCAGAACATCCCAGATTCCATCGCATGCCACGATGAGGTGAGTGACACCTTCTTCCTCAAGTATATGTTCACTGACAAAGGGATCGCTGATCACGGCATCCTTCAAACCATGATCACCGAGAGCACGAGATACAGCCAAAACACCTAGAAAGTAACGACGGAGATTAGGGCAGACCACCGACGCGATTCTGGACCATCAGACAGCCTGTTTTTTGGATACGTTCTATTTCAGAATCCTGTGATGGCTTATGGTCTGATGAAATGCGTTTGGATTGCCCATTGTGTCTGGAACGATGACTCAAATCTTGTTAGAAGGGCAAACATGAGAACAGCACGTGCATCTCCACAATTAGCAGACACAATACGCACAACTTCTTTATCATTTTCAACTTGTCGATTGATCACGACAACAGCAGCTGTGGTTCCTGGATGAATAGTGTTGATTCGTTTGATGAAAAAGAGACTATACCATCGTCAAGGATGTTGGATTCAAGAAGAAGTGCGTCTGTTTGTTTGAAGGTTTCCCTAAGAATTGATTCTAGAGGTTCCGATGGAAAATCATGGAGAAGTTTTGTGAAAACCTTGAAAAGAAGAGAAATAGAGAATGAACGGACAATATTCACCGAAAAGGAATGTAAAAGATGAGAGAGATATTCAGAGAGATTGAGAAAAAGGGCAATGGAGACATACACGATGAAAATTCATCGAAACAAAATCGACAGCTTCCCGTCCCCCATGTCCATCATATATCGCACAAATCGCGAAATTTTTATGCGGTCCAACATTGTCATGAAAACAGTGAGCATCCTTCATGAAGAAAACGTGAGAAAAAAGTGAATGAACAATTGACGATAGTGAAGATGAATAATGACAAACTTCCATTGTTCGCCTGTAACGTGGATTTAGTTCATCACTAAAGCCATAGTCCTTGATCAGAGGGCGGCAACCCTCGTTGATCATTAAAAGTGGTGACCATAATCTATTTGTGGACGTTGTGGATCCAAAAAAAGAGGTGAAATGGGTAAATAAAGACAAAAAAATCATTCGTTCGCCAGAATATTCGCAATTTTTGAGTATTCAACACTTGAATCCTCACTTGGAAGATTCTGATGAGAATGAAAACACAACAATGAGAAACCTTCACAAAGTCTTCCAATTCAGTATCTCGAAGAGGTTCTCCATGCATTGACATCAATTCAGAGAGTTTTTCAACTGTTAGATACCCTGACAGCGGCGGGAGCTTCGGTTTGGTGAGTTTTATGATTTGAGCAGGCGCTTTCTCCTTCTTCTTCTTTTTCTTCCCTCCCGCCTCAGGCTCTGCTTCACCCTCCTCCTTTTTCTCTTCTTCATCATTATCTGCAACAGGATCGTTCACCTCTTCAAATTCCAGGGCAATTTGTTGTCTGGCTGCTTCTTCCTCAGCTGCTTGCATCTGGTTTAACGTGGTTTCGATGGTACGGAATGCCTGAAGTAGTAACTCTTCGCTGGGCCGTTTCCATTCGCCGCGCGCCATTTTTGGGAGGAGGGCGGCTTCCAAATTTTCAATCGTGATTTCTACCGTTTCATCCTCTGCAATCTAGAAGACGCATAAAGAAACGATAATTGAGATGAGATAGTGCACACTGAGCGAGAGAATGTCGTAAGTTGTTCTTCTGTTGGGCAAAGATCGAGTGAATGAATGACATATCGAATTTCTCTACAAATATGGAAATAGATGCATAGTACATCATGTAAAAGAGATGCAATTGGAGAAAATCAGGGAATAAATACTCGACAGGAATAGCCCCCCTGTTTTCAGGGTCAAAAATGCGAAATGAATCTTGAATGCGTTTCTGTGAAGAAGAAAGAAGAGATTCCAAAAGTCAAACTGATAGTTTTCCTCGTAAGATTTGCTGCTCTCGATCCAATCTCTCCGTGACCTCGGCTTCCTCTTGAACAATCTGATCGGTTTCGTCCATTTGAGAATACGATCCCTGGGCTGATCATTTTGTGATCTCTGACATTCATGTCAATTGATTCAAAATCATCGTCTGACAGAGAACATCGAGAAAAACTTTCAGATTTAAATCAGATTACTGAACATATCTTTGTAGGGAATCAGGTTCGTTCTTTCATTCATAGATAAATTCAAAAGGCTGCAGCATCAACAGAATCTGTCCTTCTTCAATATAACATTCGACGAATTGTTCGGCTACGATCTCAACCCTATTTGGCTGTTCCACGATGCGTAAATACAGTCACATTCTGCCAAATTGAGGATTTATCCATATACGACATTACAGCTTGCTTTGAACAGTGTTTCACAGCAATTATCGAGGCAATCCAGTCAGACCAACGAATTCTGGTCCATTGTCATGCTGGGAAAAGTCGTAGTCCTGCAGTTGTGATAGCCTTCTTAATGACATACCAACGACTCTCTCTACATGACGCCTATCGCCACGTTGAAAAATGTAGGAATGGGTCTGCTGCTGTTTCATCTATTTTTTGTAGGCTTGCAATGAATCTGACTTTTAAGCGTCAACTTTGCGATTACGAGTATTCTCTCTTCGGTCAGCGGACGATGCGGTTCTGCATCTTCTGTTCTGAACTCGACTGCAGTTGTTCAAGTTATATGCTTTTGAAGCAACGACAAGCAGAGGTCAATCAACAGGGAAACATTGTGGAAGTTCAACCGCAGCGAAGAGCGGAAGGCCATCCTCCCCTTGACCTCCAAACACTCTCCAATCAATTGAAAGAAACAGAACTTTTGAAGCGGGACCTCTTTTCGACTGTCTATGCGGATGAACAAAGGAAGAACACTCGCCCCTTTGATTCGGACGCCTCAGTCAACACGATGTCTGTGTATGATGATGAGGACTGGTGGATGTATGTCAGTGGTGACTCACAACAAGAGGAGACATCACTATTCCCCGAAACACCCTCAGAAGATGAGAGAAAATCCAAATCACCGTCGCCTGACCATTATGAAGAATACGACCAGATGCTCCGTGAAGAGATGCTCGCAAGCGCTATATTAGGATCCCACGTTCCAACCTCCAATGACGGGACCGTTTTCACATCACCACAGCTGGATGACACCCCAGCCAACTCTACCCATATTATCCTTCCAGAATTCGATGACCGGAGAAAATCAAATCTGCGGAAGCAAACCCTCAAACAGCAGCAGTGGTTTTTGTCTTCATCAAAGTTTTCACAGGCCTGGCTCAACGCTTCTCATTAAACCATCGTACTCCTCGCTCATCCTCCAAGAGCAGGCCCCTCTTATCGTTATTTTGATGGATTGTGATTGTGGTTATCCTTCTGCCTTCATTTATTCTGTCCGCCTCTCCTCCACCTCGACCAGCACAATCAAATGAACCTCACTATAGGTCCAACCTCCATTCCAACGACGACTGTTGAGATATCCCTGGACTCACCAGGCGTTCTATACTCCATTTGTTTTCATGTTTTCTTATTCTTATGATCGAGGCAAGTCAACAATCCTCGATGGTGTTTTCTTGATTCCTGCAAATCGTCGACGCTCTCGTTTTCTAATATATCATGAAAAGTGATGGGGCAGCTTCTCTTTGAGATTAGAGTATCATACGCACGCCTATAATTAAGATCACAACCACAATTTTTAATGGAAATCGATCGTCAGTCAACTGATGATGCTATTTCAACTGGAACATACGTTCCAACTGATGAAAATCTCGTTAGAGACGGTCTTCGTGCATTAGGTGAACCATGGAAACTCTTTGGAGAACAAGTGTGGTTTTCTCGCTTTCATGATGATCTCATGCCTTATTTCTCAGCCAAAAGAAAGATGGGACAGACTCAAACGACTAGTCCAGAAAGCTCGAATATCTCATTCAGGCATTGTCTTCCCATGGGACGAACAGAAAACCACCCAATCCTCAACCGTATGCCAACCATCATTCAATCATGTCTCCTCATATTATTTGATTCTTTCTGAACTTAGCTTCGACATGGTCAATCTGCTCCTCCAGAAATCCTCCGACAAGTTCGACTCTTCATTGCACAAGACTCGACGCAAAGGTGTGTCCTCTTCACTCCCATCGATTCGTTCTCTAACCCCATTGATTCCAGATCAATTCTGAGGCATCAAGCATCTGTTACTCAGGACCAATCCTCGAAGGAAACGATAGTTCGCTCACTGGTTGAGCGAACAGTGAACACGTTGACCCATCTCCAGGTTTTTTTATTCACGAATTAATTTCTCATAGAAATACACCACGCTGAGTAGTCAGCCCGATGACGATAGATGGATTGCATGTTGTTCCTTTTCACCTGCGAATTCTGATGGTGAATCAGAACAACTCCTTACCGCCTCTCGTTCTGGAAAAGTTACTGTTTGGAGTCTCCCTGAAGCCAAAAAGCTTATCTCGTATCCTTTACCCAAACAGGGTGGCCATGGAGCTCAGATAGTTTGCCACACACTGGTCTGGAATCATCACAATAAAAATCAAACTGAGAACGGTATTGACTTTGTGAGCGGATATGGTGATGGAAGAGTCTCATTTTGGAATCGATCTGCACCAGGAAACACACCACTTCGCACATTTTCATGTCATAACAGGCGAGTCAACGATCTCTCATTCCATCCACACATTCCATCTCTCTTTTTCTCATGTGGATACGACCAAACATGGAAAATGTTTGACCTTGAGTATTCATCGGGGAATCCTTATCCACTCATTGTCCAACCAGGTCATGTTGATGCAGTCCACTGCATGCATCTTCACTCCGATGGCGCTCTCCTGGCAACAGGGTATTTTCCTCCTTGCAATAATCATCTATCTAGAGGTTGTGACTCCAATGTCTTGCTATGGGATCTCCGCACCGGCTCTGAAATCGCTAGTCTGCTCGGCCATGTCGGAAAGGTGTTCTCTGTGAAGTTCACGCCTTCATCATCACACAACCCGTATCTTCTGGCCACTGCTGGTGGTGATTGTACAATTCGTATGTGGGATATTCGAATGATTGGCTCACCAAGTGTGACGGAATCGAAACCATCCAGACAACAGCAATCCAAGGGATGCATTGATATCGTGCCAGCACACAAGAAAGACATTACAACTCTCCAATTTGAAGTTTGATATTATTCCTTTTGTTCATTCATTAGCCTTCGAATGGTGATTTCCTCCTTTCCGCCTCTCTTGATCAATCAATGGTTGTCTGGAATACGCACACAATGGTCCCAGTCAAATTTTTGGAGGGTCACTCTGAGGGTATTCTTGGAGCCGATATTTCTGCAAATTCACGTTTCTTGGCATCTGTCAGTTTGGACAAAACAGTGAAACTGTGGGGGCATCGCAGTGAAGCGTTCTCCGATCTCTTCTTGGAAAAAGCATCTGCAGTTGGGACAGGAACGGTGGGACATTTTGATTCACGAGAAGAAGAAATTGAGGCCCAACATCAACGACTTGTGGAGCGACTGGAGAAGGAAGAAGCCGATGACAACATGCTGAGAGATGATTCGAGTGATGAAAGTGCGAGTGATGAACATGATGGGAAGACAGTTGCAGCCAATGACGAAGGATTTACCTGATTTCATCGAGAGGAACGACACGACCCCTTTGACAGATGCTGCTTTCTTCATGTTTCTCTTTCTAAATTACAACGAACCTTTTCATGCTTTATATCTGAAGCTGAATCACCTTGCATCGTTGAATATGGTTTTGATCAAACCATGAGTTTAACCGGGAAACACGTTCTTCTCGGTGTTACCGGTGGAATTGCTGCATATAAAGCGACCGATATTGTCCGTAAGTTGAAAGCCCAAGGTGCAGATGTTCGGGTTATCATGACAAAGAACTCCCAAGAAATCATCCCAAAGCTGACCATTGAAGCTCTCTCTGGCTATCCTGTTCACGATGACATCATGGACAAAGAAGCAGGTGGACATATAACACACATTGAAATGGCAAAATGGGCAGATTTAACTCTTGTTGCACCCTGCACTGCAAATGTCTTGGCGAAACTTAGAATCGGACTTGCCGATGATCTCTTGACAAGCACATGTCTCGCATGTCCTAACCCTATTGCTGTATCCCCTGCAATGAATACAGTCATGTATCTTGCTCCACCGACCCAAGAAAATATATCTGTTTTGAAACAGCGCGGATTTCTCGTCTGGGGGCCTGCAAGTGGATCCCAAGCGTGTGGAGATGTTGGTCCTGGGCGAATGTTAGATCCTGCGTTGATTGTTGATGAAGTCGTCAACTTTTTCAAGCCCAAATTGGACCTGTCAAATAGTCGCATTCTCATCACTGCTGGGCCAACGCAAGAACCTCTTGATCCAGTTCGATACATCAGCAACTATAGTTCTGGCAAAATGGGATTTGCAATAGCATCTGCTGCCGCTCAATGTGGAGCAAAAGTCACTCTCATTTCTGGCCCCGTCTCTCTTCCCACACCGACCAATACCGAGCGTATCAATGTCCGTTCTGCATGTGACATGCACAAAGCTGTTCACGACAGAGTCAAAGATTGCACAATCTTCATTTCCTGCGCCGCTGTCGCCGACTATCGAGCAGAGACCATCCAAACGGAGAAGATGAAGAAGACAAGCGACGAGGACGGACTTACCATCAAGCTTGTCAAGAACCCCGACATCGTGGCCAGTGTGGGAGCCCTTCCTGCCGAGACTCGCCCATTTGTCGTGGGATTCGCCGCAGAAACCCAGAATGTCGAAGAATATGCGAGGAAGAAGCTGAAGGACAAGAATCTGGATATGATCTGCGCGAATGACGTGAGCAAGGAAGGGCTTGGATTCAATTCTGACGACAATGCCCTCGTTGTTTACACAAAAGCTGGCCAGACGCATGAACTGCCGCCTCAATCGAAGACAACACTCGCACAAGCTCTCCTCGAAGTGATTTCTCAAACAATTGCACACTGACCGTTCTTTCTCTTTCATTTGTTTCTGAAAGCGTGAAAAACAAGATACAATAAACGGTGAAGTGTTCATTCTGCAAATGACTCAAAAATCAATTGATCTCTTTCCGAGATTAGTTTGGCCTGTTCAGTGACAGAATCCCAGCAACGACTGAACTCCGTCTGGAACTCTGTTTCCAACTCCATCAAAGTAAGATCAGCATACTGGACGGGAGGATTGTCGCATGCTGTCGGAATCGCATCTCCGGGAAGAGAGAGGAAGCGGAGGAGAGATTCCCAAAGAGTGAGGACCGGGGTTGTTGAGAGTGTTCCCGAGCTGTCCGCAGACGTCGTGGGCTGCCGTGTGGAATGCCGCGAAGAGAGAGACGGAGGACCCTCCTCTGGCGGTGTTGTTTTGAGGTCCACGAACACTGTGTCTGTGAAGAGCGTGTCATCGTCGTAGACGAAGCGAGAGAACGACTTCGACGGAGCGTAGAGAGTGAGCGGGTGTTTGCTTCCTGTGTGCTCGTGTCCGTGATTTGTGGTCGTGAGGAACGTTGTGATAGTCTCGACTGGAATGAAGTGGGTTCGGTCTTCGGAAGGGACGAGGTAGGATCCGGTGTAGTGGGTGGGCTTGACTGGCGTGTGTGCAGACATGTTGTGGTGCATGATCTCAGCGTAGAGGAGGGACTCGACGATGTTTGAGGGGCGGAGGGAGAAGTTGAGGACGGGGGGATCGACGTGGAAAGGCGAGAGAGCGTGTGTGAATGGAACGGAAGAGTTGGCCGGTTCGTTCGAAGAAAGAATAGGTGACAACGGCGTTTTAATGTTATTTGGGAAGTTCGCATCGGAGGGAGGGATTGACGATTGAGTCTGTGTGGAGGATTCCGGTGCTGGTGATGGCGAGAGCAGGCGAACTGACGAGAAGAGATTTGGGGTTGAGTTGGAGAAGTCCACGGCCTTCCTGTCTTCGTCGAGCAGAGTGAGTTGCTCGATCTCGACGACCGAGTCATCCCAAATCTGGTTCAACTGGTTGAACAAGTATCGCTCGCCTGGTCCGAAGATCTGGATGGAGAGAGGAAGGTTGTTGAGAATCTGAAAGAAAGACGGCGGCAGGTTCGACTGTGCCAAAACTGACGACAACGTTGGGAGGGAATACGGCAGGGGGCTCGAATCACCCGAGTCGTGATGGGGTGGTTTGTCAAAGAGAGGCTTCCCATCGACAGTGAGGATCGAGACTCGTGTTTGGACGGACTGCTCGCTGTCTGTGTGTGCGATGATGGCCAGGATGTTCAGAAGGGGGTACGGGAAGCGAGCAGGGAGCGGGGTGGGTTTTGTGAGGTCGAAGGAGTGGTACTTCTTCTTGTGGTGGATGAGCTCAGTCTTGAAGATGTCGATGGACACCCTGTCCTTGATGAACTGTCTGTTGTACTCCTTGTTGATTGCTGCACGCTTCGTCATCTCTCCGATGAGTGCGGTGAAGCTGCTGTAGTTCTGATCCAGTTGTTCTTTCAGCTGGCCCTGGAAATAGTAAGTGATGGCATCCACATCACTCACTCGGATGGTCTCCTTCCCTTTGCACGATTCGCCGATCACGAAAGTGTGTAAATAACACTCCGGGTTGCCCACAAGCTCCATCAATTCTTCCTGCACGAATGGGGCCAGGGAGGTGAATGTTTCTGGAGTCTTCCGATCCTCCTTCGATAGCGTCAGGTTGGACAACTTCTGCTTCAGACAATTGACTGCTGATCGCACCACAAAGAAGGGAAGCAACCGTTCCGATGATTTGTAGTACTTTCGTGTCGGATCCGACTTGTGAGGGATCAGATGAGACGGGAAGACGATCGTCTGGAGCGGGTTGAATCGAGTTGCCGAGTGTTCCAGAAAAGACGCCATGGCTGTGTTGAGGAGCTGAGCAGACGTTCGTTCATAAACTGGAATGTGGGAACTGATGAACAGAGCGGTCTCCGCTGCTCCTCTCTCTCGATACCCAGCGAGGGGATTCGAAAACGGAAACATGGAATGTGCGATGTTTGATGTCGAGAGTTGTCTCTGCGGGGGTTGTGTGACGTCAGTGAAGTCGTAGACGCGCGGGAGGTAGTTCATGACGGGAGTGACAATGTTGGGTGTCTGCGACATGACAATCTCGAACGTTCGGAGGGCGTGGTCCCACGTTGTGAACTCAATCGCCCGAGACGTGGCTGCCGGATCTGTCTGTGGCAGGAGCAGATGAGGCGGCAATTTCGGGATGGAAGGATGAGGTTTTGCTTTCGAATGCTTTCTGCCGATGCCCAGGACGGGTCTTCCCTTTTCTGAGAGCGGATGGCGACCCGGCTTTTTCGGTCGTCCGCGCTGGACTGGCTTTGGTTTGTCGTTGAGAGTGGCTGAGTTGGACGAACTTTCCGACTCGCTCGAGCTTTCCAGCGGAGAGTCCTCGCGGCTGGAGTCTTCCGGCGACGTCGGCTTTTCGATTTTGGATGTCTGCTGATGATATGTGACCGTGAACTCTTGCATCGCCTGAGCTTCTGGAGGATGATAGGCAAGCTTTGCGTTGGGATTTGTGTTGAAATTGTATCGGAAGGGCGAGTTGACCATCTGCAACCGCTCGATCTCCTCGCGGTAGGACTGGAGTTGTCTGGTGACGAGGCTGAAGTGTGTGGGTTGGAGTGAAGTGAAGAACGGGTGGTAGAACAGAAGGGGATTGTAGTTGTCTTCCGAGAAAGAGAAGCCGAGCAAGTAGTTCGACGGGCCGAGTGGAGTGAAGGGGATGCACGTGAGCTTGTCCGAGGTGGGTTTCGCTGGTGGTTGGATCGAACAGAATTTGGGTTCGGGCTGAAAGAAAAGTTGTTTTTTTGGAGTTGGCGTGGAGTTGTGGAATGGCGTGAGTGAAGAATAAAAGCCTGGGACGATGTCGACTGTGCTGACACTCGGTGGGATGTGTGTTGTGCCGTGTGGGTAGAGTGAAATGTTGGACTGGATTCGGATATGCGTCGTTCCCACTCGCTCCAGTTCCGCCTGCATCACCGTCTCCCTCTTCTTCCTCAGATGCGAGCTCAGCGGAACGATCTGCCTCTCTTTCCGCAGCGACACAGAGTCTGTGGGGTAGAGGTGGGATGCTCCGATGAACACGCCGTTGCTCTTCTGCAGAAGCGAAGGATGCACGCGAGGCGGCGGCGGCGGTTGTGCGACGACAGCGACCACGCTCGGTCTGTGTGATCGTCGCGGAGCTCGTTGAGCCATTGAAGATGGTTTGGGTTCGGGACGATGCTGTCTTGGCTGGATGCGTGCTGCGTTGGGGGCGATCGGGAGTGGTGTGTGGTACGTGTCGACTTGAGTCTTCGGATGGTGCAGCATGACCATTCGATCCCACAGTCCTTTCTGCGTGATTGGCAGCGCTGGAGGTTCTGTATTGTCCGTATCTGGATCAACGTCAGATGGTCCGTACATCCCCACAAGGTCATTTTGATAGAACGAACAGGACATGTGTATCGGTTTCGTTGTTTGAGCTTGGTATCGAATTACGACTGGGAATATTTTTGGATGGTACATAGGAAAGGTTGTTCGTTGCATTGAACGGTCAATGTCGGCTGTGTCGCTATTTGTCGAGAATTCATGGAAAGCATCAAAAGTTCTGCTGCGTTTTCGATGTGAACGGTTTCTCTCGTCCCCATGCAAATGTAACTTGCTGGGTCGTCCAGGATGTTTTTGTTTCGGAGCCGTAGTTGGATTTACAGGTTGTGTGAAGCGTCTTTTCAACTGAGATAATGTTTGTTCAACATTTTGGACATTCTTTTCGTTCTCCGGTTTTGAGAGGACAGTGATCATGGAGTAAACATCAAATTGTCCTTTGACAATTGGAGGGACAGTGATCTGAGATAATGACGCAATGAGTCGGGAATCATCGGTAGGTTCAACAATTCTACTTGGATGAAAGAAACAGGAATAGAGCAGACGATTCTGCAGTTTCTTCTTCAGATTTGACAATTTTGGAATCTGACTCACGATTTGTCTGTGAATAAGGAGATAGAGTCGGAATAATCATGCAGATAAACAGTGAAAGAAGAATCGAAAAAGGTGAGTCAAATTGTTGAATGTTAGAGGAATATCAAACATTTTCTTGATCTTCAGTGGTCGAAGATTGACCTAAATAGTCTGTGCGTTTGTAATTAATGAGAATAAATAAAGAATACCGTCAAGAACATTGGAATAGTTTGTTGACGGAATGACGAGTCTTTTCCCATGCTGAGACGCGAATTTTTCATTAAAATTTGAAATATCATTGGCCAAATTGAGAAAAGAAGCGAGACTACATGTAGAAATCTCTGGACCGTCCATACAGAGACGGTCCCCGAACAAACTGTGGGGATGGTTTTTCACATTTTAAGCAATCCGAACATCACTGATAACTCATCTATACATATTCAATGAGTTCATCATCATACTATCTTCTATTCCAGATTCAAAACACAAAAACCTCATATTTACGACGAACACAGCACGAGATTCAAAAGCCACGGGACTTCGAAACTATTTGTTTCTGTTCCATGAGCGCATTGTTTTCGAGACACATCTAAGCTACTTCCACAAAGAGCACGATATATCGGGACTAACTGTTAAATTATCGAAGAAAAGAAGTCGAATCTTACATCTGCTTTAATTTGTTCTGGTTCACGAAGTGGTAGGAGAGTCTTCGGAATCTGGTGAATCAACTCCGCCACTGAGTGGTCGACCCTTGAATGCTCTTTCGATAGCATCTAGTTCGGAGATAAGTTCCTGACGAATTCTCTGTTCGATATCATCAGCTGTTTCGTCCATCCCATGATTTGCTGAGCTGTCTCCAAGATTAAACGTGTCATCGAACTCTGAAAGAACGGTATCAACTGCATCTTGGATTTCAGGGTTGTCTACACTGATGAAGTCACTTTCATCGTCAATTGTTTGTGAATTGAGAGTTGTCATGCTTTTAAAAGAATAATATCAGGAGGTGAATGCTTTGTCCAGAACAGGTGCATGAGATGATTCAGGTTTCGTAATATTGGGACCCATACGAACCTTTCACAATTCTCAGATTTCATCATTTATGATACAGGGGTTACAAGACCTTGTCCGGACTTATAAACCTCCTAAAAAGGCGTCTTCATTTGAGAAGAATGGACAAATTACACCAGAGGAATTTGTACAAGCCGGTATTCTGTTTTTACATCTTGTTGATTTTTTCTGTTCTATTTCCAACTTGACACTCCTTATACGAAAAGGAAACTTTCTGGTATCTGCTTTTCCGATATGGAAATGGTATGTTTAAACGACATTGTCAAGTAACTCTCCAAAAATCTATGCACTTTTTTCTGTCCAGGGAGACTGGAGAACAAGGAAAGAATTTGAGTTATCTCCCATCTGACAAACAATATTTACATCTTGTTGCTGTTCCCTGCCATTCTCGTGCCAATTTGATTGAGTCTCCCGATTCTCCAGCCCTCATCCAAGAATCAACAGATTTTGACGATTTATGGATTGTTGATTCTCCAAAAGACTCGCCAATCTTTTCTATCGATGAAGACCATGATGATGTTTCTTTTTTATCTCGCTTTATCTTCGTAGGGTGTTAATCCTCATGCTCTCCCCGAAAATTCTACTCCCGTTATGCAACGACAACGAATATACGATGTATCGATCACCTACGACAATTATTACATGAGTGGACGAGTGTGGCTACGAGGAAGAGATGCATCCACATCCCAACCTCTCACATTCTCCGAAATCTGCATGGACATATCGTCGGTCCGCCCTTTCCTCTTCATCCCTTCAGGACCACGCCATGAAGACAGTGACTGAAGATGTTCATCCTCACTTGAGGGAGCACTGGGTCAGCATCCACCCGTGCAAGCATGCCTCAGTTCTTCACACTCTCTTCACGCAAGCTCAGGAGGATGCGTCCCAACAGGCAAGGGTTGAGCACTACTTCATCTACCTCCTGAAACTGATGTCTGTGATCGTTCCGGTATGCTCCACTTTCCTTTTTCATCGCCTCAGACAATGGAAATCGACTGCACAAGTTTACCTTCTCTTTTATGAATCCTTTTAGTTGATGCGTTGGCATAATGATGCTCTTTTTTATCCTCTTCTTTGTTTTGTTTCGTCATATTTGTCATGGTGGAGTTCGATTGTCGATTCCACTCTTTTCTTTCTATTTTATCACAACCCCATTAATTACTCTTGCATCATTCATCCTTTCATGCAAATTCTATTTCTGGTGTTCTGGATGTTAATGTTGCAGGATACATGAAACCAAGATGGTGAAGTGTTCATTCGAGAAAAAATGAAGAACAAAGGAAGAAAGAAAGTTATTTATCATCTTCTTTGGGAGGAATGGGCTTTCTCCTTGCTTCTCCTTCTTCCCACAGTGCCTTTTTGAGGCCTTGAATTCCCCATCCAACTCCATCCTTCGTGGTATCTTCAGCAGACAGATGAGACCACTTTGACTTCGATGCAAATCCAAAATCTCGCTTCTAAAACACAAAAAGGGTCAAAAAATGGAGGTGAAGAGAGATAAGAGACGATACTCGCATGAATTCAGGTAAAGCTTCCTTGTTCAATTTATCTTCGCCTGTTGGTGCTGTATAATCACGCTTCAAGACATCAAACTCTCCTTGGAAGAATGCTCCTTTGTGATACCATTTTTGATAGAGTTTCTGTTTTCCCCTCGGTTCTTTTTCTTCTTCTTGCTGCTGATGGATTTTTTCCGCAAGTCTGGACAAACAATAACGCATAATAGAAGTAACACACCTAATTGATTCAGCCGACTGCTTATCTCTGTTTAAAATGTCTTCCTGTTCCTGTAACCATCTGGAAAATGTGATGAACTCGCGGAGAGGGACATACTGCATTCGTTGGCTTGTTTCTCTTTGAATACGTTTCATTTCTCGTTCTTGCCACAAATTAAATTCAATCTCGTCTTCTGGGTGATCAGTATCGTCGACAGTGTTTAGAACTCCTGAGAAAAGTTGCGAGAATGAGGAGAAAACCATCTCCAGCTGTATCAACGACTTTGTCTGCTTCAATCTGTCGGTTGATGCTAGTAATTGTCTCTTTGATTCTCTGAGGTGGGACGGTAGAGTGAAGGGTGGATGCGAACGAACCTGTTTATTTAGTCGATCCAGTTCTTCTTCTGTCAATTCTGGCTCAGCAGGTTGATTTGTTGTATCTCGCCGTTGGGATCTGAACGAGAATATGATCTGATCGATAAAAGGAAACCGAGGGATGAATCTGAGTTGAGGAGCTGCAGGCTGGTCGTCTGAAGAATCCTGAAGGATGAAAAAATCAAAAAATGACAACAATCATACTTCATCATCCGAGTCGTAAGAACCGTCTGATGAAAATTCAGAATCTGACATCCACAAAAAAAATTACACATTGATCGATTTTGCGCATGAAAAGAAATGGAATTAAGATTCAAAATGAAGTGTCCCTAAAGGAAAGAATCAATCGTTGTCATCATCAATGTTCATCTCGTCGCTCTTCTCTGAAAACAATGAAACAAGAGGCGTGTAAGCAAGAGGCGTTGAATCAAAAATGTCTCCTCCTGTGATCTGCACACGAAGCGAGCTCCGGAAGTGTTCTCCCATCTGTGATTGTGGAATCCGTTTCGATGGTCGGAGCTCGTGGATGTTCCCAAGCTTGAACACACAGATCGCTCCTCCTCCATCCCCTGCAAAAAGAACGTTCGGATCCGACGGATGGAACTCAATCGATGTGAATGCGCGCTCCGGATCCGATGGCGTCGATGCGATCGGATCAACCACCGATTTCGCAATGTCCCAGATCGCAATCGATCCATCGTTGTGAGCAACTGCAAACACTGTCGATGTCGTCGTCGACCACACAATGTCGTTCGGTTTCGCGTCCGCCACTGCTGGCGACGAGAACATAAGAATCGGGCCTCCTGTCGGATGGTCGTGATGCCAAAGACGAATCGTCGAGTCAATCCCACTCGACACAAAATAATCTGAATCAAACGGATTCCATCGCACTTTCGTCACGGAGCCCATGTGGCCATAATACGTCTCAACATAATCTGCATACGAGCGCGAGCACTTGTGGATGTTCCCATCTTCCGTCCCAACAATATAGATCGACGGATCTGCCGGACTGAAGTCAATGCATGTCCCAGCCGCCTGCCGTGACAGAAGCGAGTTCATGTACGTCTGGTGCGTCTTCGGGTTAATTCGTTTCAATTTCATCAGCTCCACTCGTTCCATACCCTTCTTCGGTTGCCATTCAAGAACTCGGCCATCCAATCCAATCGAAATGAAGTTCTCCCCACTCTCTTTCCTCTTTCCTCCTTCTCCAACTTTCGACAGCGACGACGTGCAGATCAACTCTGGAACCCCATCCGTGTGGCCATCTGTCACCGAAACCGTCGTCTTCTTCCCAATCCCAACTCCCTCTCGAGATTCTGGTGTTGTCGTCAGCAACGACACCGACGAACAACCAGGTGAATACGTCAGGAATGAGCAGAACGATTGCTTTGATCGGATGTCGTAAATCGCAATCGATCCATCATTGAACGACGCTGCCAGAATCGATGGATGTGCTGGCGAGAAAAGAAGACTCAGAGGCGTCGAAGGGAGCGACGTGTATGACAGAATCGGATATTTCAGGTTCTTCAGAGACCAGATCAGAATCAATCCTTGAGGAAGTTGTTGAAGAAGAGATGGCGTCAGCTGCGATTGACCATTCTTCTCCCCAACCATCCCCGAACTTGATTCATTCGATGCCATCACACTCTGGATCAGGTTCAGATTCGGTGAATATGCCGCCGCCACAATGTCGTTGTTGAACGTGTTCACTGACAGCTTCTGAACTGAATACAGCGTTGTGATCGGACACGCCGTGTCTTCCTCTTCTTCCACATCTCCAAGCAGCTTCAGTGCACTCATCCCTTCCATCCCCTTCTCTCCACTCAACGCTCCAAGAATCCCTTCCATCAATCCTCCCGACTTGTCCCCACTCTTCACTTTGCTCGTCGATGATTCAATCAGCGATGATGGTTGTTGAGATGGACCAAGTGACCGAACCAACGTGTGAGGAACTTCCCATTTCCACAGGTTGTGGATCGTCGCCGATTTCTCACAACCATCACGATATGGAATCTTCTGAACTCCTCGGAAGATCTCAATCTCTTGTTCATAAACCGTTTCAAGAACGATCGATTCAATCACATTCAGAATTCCTGGCAGCTTCGGATATCGCTTCAACATATTCCACGATAGTTCATTCGGATCTCGAAGCGTCCTGTTCAGTTGCTTCCCAACTGACTTCCCATCCTTCTTTCCATCTTCGTTTCCAACTGTTCCTTCTCCCTGTTCGTGATTCGATGTCGCCCGACTGTGTCCTGCTGTGCTCTCAAGATCTTTCGTCTGTCCAAATCCAATCGATTTCGTGTCGTCTTCAGGATAAACCCCACTTCGGAACGACATCCCAGACGCAATCGACGATGTTTCCAGCGCTTCGTCTTTCTTTCCATCGTCCCCATCTCCTCGCTTCGTGTTCGCTTCTGTCGGCGCCACTGATGTGTTTGTCGACGACACCGATTTGTTATCATCTTCCTCCGCTTGCTCTGCAGCTTCAAACAATTCTCGCTCTTTCTTCTTTTTCTCCTCAAGTGCTGAGTCTTCTTTGTATGCATCAAAAATAATGTGGTCGCTCGCTTGCGTCCCCTTTTCCTCTTTCACTCCATCCACAAATGAATACAGTTTCGCCAGATCCGCCGACAGCTTCTTCTTTCGTTCTGACGGGTCCAAATCATTCATTTCTTCTTCTTTCGACTGCTCCGCTCTGTCTTGAACAAGACGACGATGCAATGCTGCTGTAAACGAGAAATTAGGCCTTGTTGAGTCATGTTTAAACGTGTTGTTCATCGTAACCATCCCACGGTCACTTCGAAGTTCAGATGTCATTTGCTTCATCTTTTGAAGATATTCCTCATTCCGTTCTCGCACCTGCGATATCTTTTCTGATGTTAATAGCATTTCTGGCGCATTCACATTCTGTTCTCCTCGTGGGCCACTGTTCGCTGGCAGTGAAACTCGATTAATCGAAAACAGGTCAAATGACTCTGTTTCTTGCAGTGTGATCACGAATTGACGATTCAGTTCCTGTTCTGTCACAGGCGTGGGTTCATCATCAAATGAAACCGGAATATTCACTATCAATTAAATAAATCAACAAGTTAAAAATCTCACACCAATCTGACGCTCCTTTGTCTGGATCTCATCATCTCCAAATGCCTGAGACGCTGCAATCGAAATAGAATCCGATTCCGATCCCTCGTTGTCCCCAAAACTCATCGTCGCCGTCGAAAGATGAGCTGACGAATCGGTCAATCCAGGAAGACGAAGCGCGCTGATCCCTGAATATTTCGATGACGACATCCCCGAAACTCCAGATGACGGCTTCACCGATTGTTTCGTTCCTTTGCTCTTCACACTCTTCCTGAATCATCAAACAAACAAATCACCAAAAAATTCACAAACAAAAACAACACACTTTCCAGTCCCATGGCCAAGAAACACATCATCTGATGTAACAAGTTGATCCGCTGAGATCTCTGACAACGACTGGGGCGGTTGTCCCGATGTCCCAACCGGGAACGCTGGATATATCGTCATCGATCCAACAATCCCAAGTTCCGGCATATCTGAAAAGAGTCCAAACAGAATTCATCAAATTTCACAATATCCAACAAAAATACAAACAATAGTCAACAATAATCAACAAAATAAGTCTCAAATCTCCAAATCCCAACTCACCAATCTTCTCACGTTTTCCAGCAACACTCCAAATCCTCTCTCTCCATACGCATGTCCATCTGCTTCGTATGTGTCCGTACTGATCCCTTCTTTGTCGGCCTGATATCATCAAACAAACATCACAATAGAATCATGGTTTATCAAAATCAACAATCAAAAACAAACCGTGTCCGCCGAGATGCCGACCCTGTCGTCCCATGTGACGCAGAATCCCGACCAGACGCAATGCTCTGCCGGTCGTCGTACATAGCCCTTGAATCAGCAATTCCAACAAATGCCCATAGAAACATTTCTCATTTCTCGAACTCCTCCTACATGAACTATTTCTCCATATAAAACGAACTTCGTGATCCATCGTGAACCTATTGATTTCTTCTGTAAAATATCTCTCTTCTATTGCTCAATTGCTGATAAATTCTCCCCAAACATTCATCGACCATTTTTCTTGTCTATGAGAAGAAATTGTCCAAAATTCTCATCTCCATCATTTTTACACCAATTTTAAGAGTTTCTTTTTCGTTTTTTTCATTCAACCTTTGTTGAATGTCGAAATTCCATCTGAACATACCGTTTGACATTTCTAGCGGTTCGTGTCCTCTACCCCCCCCCCTTTCTTCGCCAATTTTAGCGTTCAGCGAACACAATTAAAATATACTGAATCAATGGAACCTCATTCTTTATCAAAGAAAGAAAAACATTTCAGAATCAAAATCATCCTCATTCTCGTTCAAAATGTACCGATGTCAAAATATGATGTAGTCTTCTCATCCCCAAACAAGATATCAAGAAATAATGATGATTGATTTGAATGACCAAAAAAATGACAAAAGGAATACGACCCTGGTGGGATTCGAACCCACGACCTCGAGATTAGAAATCTCACACGCTATCCACTACGCTACAGGGCCGACAGTTTGGTGTTTTGCTTGGTCCTTTGCTGGGCGGGGTCTTCGTTGATTCAATTGTCTGTTGATTGATGACCTACAAATCTGCTTGGTTTCAACGTTTTTGTGATGAAAAGAGTCATTGAATTGAAACACTTTCGAAGAGACACAATACACTCAGGCATAATTCGGACAGCTGGAGTAATGACACAATCGGTGCATCGGAGCGAAGCCATCGTCTTTTCTGGCTGATTCTTGCGTGCTCTCCTTCTCTCCTTCCTCGACTCGCTCACAAAGAGAGATCCAGCGGCTTTGACTCCGTCGAGAAGCATCCAGCATCCTCCAACAAACGCAACCCTTCAGCAAGTGCCTTGTCCGATCGTCCTCTGCACACAATTCGAACTGTCCACGGCTTCGGGAGTGTGTTCTTTGAACTTGCGGAGAATCCAGGAGTGGATGGTGTGTGGCGCTGAAGAGTGAAAGATGTGTCGAAAAGGGCCTGAGGGAGGTTGGTTGTGTCGACTGACGGATGCGGCACAGAGATTTGGTCGAAAGAGAGGGGATGGGTGGGGGAGAGCGACGAGGTGGCTGGAGAATGTGAAAGAGTGAGAAGATGAAAAGGCAGAAGGCAAACCAGTTGGCTTCGGTGCTCGTCCAGTGATGACACACAGGAAGATGTCCTGCATCCAGCTTGTTGTGGCAAAGGCACGCGAGAAGAAAATGTTCGCCACGTCCCGAGTGACGTCTTCCTCCTCGTCCTCATCCTCTTCCTCTTCTTCTTCCTCCTCCTCATTCCCATCAGCCCCTCCACGGCTGATTCGCAGAAGAGCCGGCAGCTTTCGCTGGAAGAGCTTCTTCATCGTCTCGTCTTCCTCGTCGGAGTCGTCGTTGTCTCCCTTCTTCACATAAATCTTGTTCGCGCGGAGAGGAAGAGAGTAGAACCGACACCGTCGCATGGTCTCTGCAAATGAACGAGTGTCTGTGCAAACGCACCGTGTGCATCTGTAGCTGACAGGGAGGGTCCAGAAGAGAGTGTTGAAGGCCTTTGAAGAGAGCGGGATGGGGACGAAGAACGTTTGAGGCGGGATGCGATAGGCCATCGTGTGGAAGTGGATGGTGGGGACGGGAAGATACAGCGAAGTGGAGGCGGCAGTGAGATCGACAGTGGAGCGAGAGGCTGACGCTGAGGGAGAGTTGATGTCAACGGCATTCAACGAGAAGAGCTGCATGGCTTCTTCTTTTGTGTGTGTTGCCGAGTGAACACCGACTAAGAACGATACATTAGCATCGTGGAGAGCAGCAGTGACTGTAAACACAAACGTGACAGCAGAGCACCCACCGTTCGAGTCGAGGAACGGAATGGCGCGGATGGCGGAGTGTGGAGTCTGCGGAAGGACGAGGCACGGCGAGGAAGGAAGAGCGCGAACAACAAGTCCAGAGAAGGCAAATCGGGAGGTGTTCATGAGAGCGACACGGATCGCAATTTTATTCTCGGTTGGGATGATTGTGTGTCGGCAGATGACATCAATCGGGGTCGAGCATGTCGACGAGGTCAGCAGCTGATCTGGGACCGACTCCACAAAGTTCTGGTCAGCCTGACTTGTCCTAAACTGGCTCGAGTGAAAAGCAGAATCGAAGATTGTTTTCCTTTCAGTCGACGTTGTGGGGAACGAGGCAGGTGAGGCCGAGAGTGGCTGGCCAGAACCCAGTGTTGCAGTGGCTTTGCGGATCACAGCCGCCGTCTCGGAGAGGTTCTTCACAGTTCGGACAGCCGGCGTTTGTCTGCTCAGCTCGACCGGAGACGGGATTGTTTGGAATGCAAAGGTGGCATGTGAGATGATGTCCTTCTGAAGGGGGTCTTCTGAGTTGAACATTCCCACCAGCGTCCGCGTGCGTGAAAGGTGCATCTGATCGGTGAAGTTCCATCCAGCACTCTTGCACTTCTCCAGCGTCGACAGCATCGTCGCAAGAATCGGGCTCCATTTGTTCTGCTTCTCGGCCTGTCCAATGAGCGACAGGATCACAGCCGTCGAGAGGTGGAGGAAGGGCGGGGACGACGAGGGCGGAACAAGCGCCTTGCCCATGCTGCCAATCCGAGTCGCTTCGTCGAGTTTCCTGATGCGAGGTGTTTTGAGGAGCCAGTCTGAAATGTACGGCGTGAAGAGGGAGATGGAGGCAGCAGGCACGGTGGGGATCAGAGCGAGGGAGAGGATGCGTTGAGAGAGGGCTGGGACTTGGCTGAGGGTGGAGATGAGCAGGGCTTGCGATTGGTGTTGTGATCGGGTGAAGAGGGTGATGACAGTCAGCGCGTTGACGATGGACGGCGTGCCGATGTTCTGTGGTTCAGACAGCTTCGAGATGAACACAGAAAGGTTGAACTTATACGCCCTGCGGATGATCAGCGTCGCAAAAATGCACATGAACCCTCCAAAATGGTCCTGATTGAGCGGAGCGAAGGCGAGGATGAAATCTCGCATCCAGTCGCAGATGATGCCTGCCTCTTCCGGCTTCTTTGGGAGCGGCGGAACAGCAAGCTTGTCGGGGAGGTGGCGCCTCTGAAGCATTTGAATGATTTCTGCGCCTCCTTTGGGCAGATTCTGCTGCTGTTGAGAGTTGAACCCGGGAATCGGTGCTCGGAAATCGATGTGGGTGAACACAAACTGGGTCAGAATGCGGAAGACCGTCTCCTTGTCCTGGTGGAAGAACAGAGACAGGCTGTTGGAATACACAAGTGCAAAGATGGACACGAAGAGGAGGAAGTTCTGGAACGATTTGAGGATGGGTCCGCCAGAAGTGTTGATGAACAGCCGAGACGTGATTGTGAGGAGCGCCTGCGAAGGAAGGGCAGTGGACGAGAAGCTGGGAAGGGCGTTGGACAGAGACATGATGAGGTTGTGCAGAAGTTGAGGGGACGGGGCGAACTCGCGCGAGGCGGCGACGAGGGAAAGGACAGCAAGAGTGATGGAGAGTGGCTGTGACGGCGAAGGTGACTGTTTCATCGAGAAGAATTGCAGGGAATTGAACGTTTCTTCAACAGCAGGATGGGTGCGGATGGTCTTGTGGTCGCATGTTTTGTACACAATCTTCATCATATAGATTGTGAGGCGGAGGAGATCTGGGACGATTCCCCCGGAGCAAAGTGGTGTTAATGTTGTAATTTCCTTGAGGTACGGAAGCGTGGGTGATGAGTTGTCTCTGATCCACCCTTCTAAAATCGAATTGTATGCTTCTGCCTCCGACCAGTTGGCGAGGAACGAGATGAGGACATCATACAATTGTTTGACGTTTGGCGACAGTGAACGTTGAAATCTTGGCTGATATGTATATTTTTCATGCGCTGCTTGGGTTTTGACTTGAGTATACGAAATGGGAGAAGGTGGAGTTGGTGCTTTAGAATTGACTGGACTGACACTTGGCTCAGGAGTGGCACTTGGAGAAGATTTGGTAGATTCATCGAGAGATAACCGAGACATCTTCTCTGGGACAATGGCATCGAGAAATACATTGAAATTTGTGCGAAAATGCAAGAGTAACGATGTGACAAATTGAATCCACTAGGAAGAAGTAAGGAGGGAAATAAGTAATACCGAAGGATCCCAAGACGAAGATGCGAGTGAGTTATCATTTCCATCGGTGATTTGGATGGTACTCTCCAAGAAAAGGAGTAATTCGATCCAAATGGGCTTGACCCATTCATAGGGTTCTGAGACAGCTGGAGGGAGGGGTTCCTTTGACTTTGAGGATTTCTTGTCAATTTCTGGCTGTTCAAGTTCTGGTGGGGGAGGTTGGCTTCCATCAGGTAACTCAAAGGATGTTTGAGTGAAAAATCGAAACAATCGAGCATTAAGTGCAGATTCTGAACGTAAAACAATCTAAATCGGTAGTAAGGATAAAGGAAAGATGAAAAATGTAATTAAAAAATCGATATAAATCAGGTTAATAAAAGAAAACCATTAGAGAGTCTTTTCCAGAATTGCGAAGATATCTGATCGCTTGGACAACATCCGCGGAATTTTGAGAATTCAACAACTTAATAAGTGAATCAAGGTTTGTGAAATTCTGCGTATTCGCCATCTCGTGCTGATAAGATAAGAAATCTGGTCCGATCACCTCAACCCAATCGTCCTTCGATTGTTATAGTAAGCAAGAACACGTTATATCATGCAACCTCAACGACTGAGTGGTCGTCGAGTTCTTGATTTTCATTCTTCTGTTATTCGTCACACTGAGGTCAACACTTTTCTTCCTTGATTTCTTTCTTGATATTCATAGTCGTTTATCTATAATCGTCACCCATGGAGAAGAAACGCCCTATATGCAGATTCATCTTATGCAAAAGATGTTTGTTGTTTTATGTCGTCACAGTTTTCCCACAACAACTCAGCTCGGTCTACCATCGGATTACTGTGATAAACCAATGAACTCTGTCTGCACTCAGTTTGCACACTTTGCTTCTACAACCGATAAGACGCCTCTTCTGGCTGTAACGGTATGTTTTCCCAGTAATCTCATTATTCCATTTCAGTGGTCACAAGATGGACACAGGCTCTATACAGGCAGTACAAAAGGAGAAATGGTGATGTGGAGTGGAAGTACATTCACTCATGAACACACTCATTCTGCAGATCCCACCAGCATCACGTGCATGGAATGGAACTTTAGTAACACACTTCTCGCGGCTGGGTTCCAAAATGGAAAACTAAAATTCTTCTCAAGCACACTCAATCTTGAGCGGGAAGAGAAACCTCACGGACAAAACCTCGCATCTCTCTCCTTCTCCCCATCCGCCAACATAATCGCCACCGCCTCAAACGATCAAACCGTAAAACTTTACGATTTTGAACAACAGGCCCCAGTCATGGCCTTTGCCGACCACAAAGCTGGTGTGAAGTCGATTGACTGGCATCCGCATCTCAGTCTCCTGCTGTCTGGCGGTGCCGATAGCCTCACGTTCTTGTTCGATCTGCGCCAGAAGAAGGCTGTTCGTTGTTTGAGAGGCCACAAGGGGGATGTGACGACTGTTGACTTCAGCAGTGATGGGATGTTCTTTGCCACGGGGAGTGAGGACGAGACTGTCCTTCTGTACGACATGCGAAGTGAGATGGTTCTGTCGCGAGCAAAGACTGTCCACACGCCGCGCACACTCTCGTTCCATCCGACACAGTCGGACATCTTCCTGCTGGGAACAGACGACGGGGCACTTCTGTACTATTGCATTGATTCCACCAACACCACCTTCCTCCACCCAGACAACATCACTGCTGGGACTCATTCGCCCCTCGTCCCAATCGATGGAGTGTCCGCTCACTCTCAGCCAGTCGCCGACGCAGCCTGGCATCCTCTCGGGACGACAGTTGCCACAACCGGAGAAGAAGGCCTGCTGAAGCTGTGGGGGAGAGCACAGCCGGGGGACGGGTTGACCGAGCGAGAGTTGGCGGGGCAGGTTGGATACACAGAACGAGAGAAGTCGAAGATCGTCACGCAGCTTGTGACGGAGCAGGAATACAACCCGGACAGCATCGCCAACCTCCACACGGCCTATCTCGCTTCGGCCATGACGCTGCCGATCTGGACATCAAACGGCCGATCCCGAGCCACCCTTCAGAATATCAACGAAAACCCAATCTCCAAACTTCCCTTCCCGATGGTCATGAGCAACCTGCTCGGCGGGCAGACCATGTCCCTCGCCCTCCTCTCGCTTGCTGCACCGTACGCATACATCCCGTCCACCCTCGTCCCCCCATTCGTCCTCCAGAAGAAGAAAAAGCAGTCCAAAGTGAAGGAGGGTGGGCTTCGCTCGCAAAGATACGATTCGGCACAATGCCCGCACTCGTTCTCTTCAGACTATGCTCTCTTCACGCCGCCCTTCCAACACACATTCCCAGTCTCCAATCTCGGAAGGCAGACCGAAAACGAGAATGAGGAGCCAGTCGCTAGCACTCACACATCTGCCATTCTCTGCGCACACCCAACTTTCAACTCCTTCCTCGACGCTCCCAGTGCCTTCTACGCGATGATGGGATCAACAGCCGACGACATTGTGAAGACAGGAACAGAGGCAGGAAACGAGATGGTCAGCGTGATTGGTGATGCCAAGCGAGAGAAGAGGGCCGAGAAGCTCGGAAAGGAAGAGTTGTTTGGAGGGATGGTGGGTGGCGGGATGACCGACCGGATGAAAGTGGAGTGGCAGAGTGAGAGTGAGATGAAGGAGCTCGATGTCGAAGGCAATATGGACTTGGTGGAGATTGGGCTTGCGAAGGGCGTGTACTGCATCCAGCAGCCTCTCTACAACCACGAGTCCCCAATTGAGATCCTTACGTCGCATGCTCCTGCGTCGACCACGACACAGCCATTTTCGACGCTCGCTGCCATTGCCCTGTCCGATAACCAGGACTCGTCATCATTTACAGCCAATCCAGGCCTTCCTCCCGCCCTTCGTTCATCTCTGTTGACCTCCCCACTGCCTGGAATCAGGCTTCAGGTTGAGCATACACTCCAGATGATCAAAACGGTGAGAAGGACAGCCCAGAAACAACTCTTCTTTGATTAATCTTCCTTTGCACATTTCACGAAATCTTGACTTTGCTTTTTTTCCGAATTACATCCGATAAAATGTCTTTGTGAGATTTCCAATCCTCTCTGTGGCCTCTCGAATGAAAAATCATCTTGAACTTGTCAGTGAGTTTTCTCCAATTTTACAAAAACTGTGTGGTTAAATATAAGCATGAAACGTGAAAGGATGCGAATAGACGCTATTCACAAGACGCAAAAGAACGAACAATCGATAAGAAGGATATACACAGAACAGACTAAAAGAGCGTTCAATCCCGCTTAAATCGGGGATACTCCTCTCCATTAAAGAAGAAATCATCAATAGCACGTCCAACAGCATTTTCCTCATGAGACCAATCCAAAACACGCTTTGCTACGCTCTTGACCTCAGCATTGGCATTTGACGGCACTGCACTGCATCCAGCATCGCGAATCATTTCAAAATCATTGCCACCATCACCCATTGTGAATACATTCGCCATAGTGCATTTGTACACGTTCTCACTGAGCCATGAGAGTCCAACTGATTTGCTGCCATCTTTTGGAATGATCTGTGAGAGGAATATCTCACAAAAAAATGGAAAAACAGACTTCACAAAAGAATGGATTGGTGATTAATGTTCGTTCTGTGGGAGGGAGCAGTTGAGACAACTCTGGGATCACCCTGAATGGAGATGATGGTATTTACGAAGATACTTTGTTGATATAATGTCAGGATCCTCCACAATGAAGAGTTTCAATGGTCTTTGTGTTTTGCAAGCTTCTAGATATTCTTCATAGGTCACTCTGCGGTCCTGGAATCGCGAAGATGAGAATGAGTGTGAACGATGGTAAACCTTGAGGTTGACGGACCATGCATGGTATTGATGATGTTTATTTGTTTGTGTTCCAAGAATAGTGGTCGAGTCAAAGTATAATTCAGCACAATAATTGTGCTCCTTCGCGTATTTTGTGACAATTTCAGCAGCTTCAAGGGAAACATGTTTGGAGAACAATTGTTCACTAGTTGACACTTTCACAACTTCTCCTCCTCCGCCACCTGTACAATAGAGAAAAACCTTTAAGAGGAGTGTGTGAGCAAACCAACTGTGTACGCATCGGTTTTGTCCAAGCCAATCTTGTCGAAGGTTCTTTGAATATCGAAACACATTCGACCTAACCAAGAAAGAGGAGAAAAACTCATATTTGGAGAGAGATCCTACCGCTTGCGAGAACGACATGGACTCCAGATTGTTGGAGTTTGTTGAGCATGAAGGCATCAAATGGGGCAATAGTGAGATCAGTATGGAGTAATGTATCATCTAAGTCGGTGGCAAAGACTTTTATGTTCGATTTATCAGTCATTGTGAGAGTGGTGGCATTCTGGCCCATTGAACGACCTCGGAACTGTTTCGATGGATATCATTTTTCCCTACTCTCGAAAGAGGAAGGAATTTGGTATGCGATGTTCTTCTCGATATTCTTCCTATTCTCGTCCACACAATCATTTTCATCGCTTTTCATGACAATCAGGAAAACATTGCACATTCACTGTTCAAGGACCAGAAACTGTCTGGGAAGATCGTCCAAATCAATCCCGAAAACAAAAATATGATGTACTAAAGATGATTCCAGTTGCAGTTCAAGCAGTCCCTCAAAAAAGTGAACATGACTGCAACACAGAAATTGTTGTTCCTTCTCAACGTGGAATGATGCATCTTGAGGGAGGATGGCCAAAGGATATTGATCCAACACAGCCTGATTCATTGAATATGTTTCGAAAGAAAGTGGAAAGAGACGAGAACTTCCTTCTTCAACTCATCAGTCGAGCCAATTCATCGACGTCAGTCGTAAACCAAAACCTCTCACTTGACATTTATCAAACTTATTTTTCGGATTATCAAGCGGACGTCAAAGAAGACGCACCAAAAGCAACAATTCAAGCTGTTTTCCGGTTTGAATCGAATTTCATCATATCGTTGTTTCTTTAAATATTTCAGTGATCCCTTCCCCCACCAACGACGTTGGGCTAAGAATATTGCGTGGCATCCTGAAATTAAAACTCGTCTCGCTGCCGCTTATTCCATCCTCAAATTCCAAAGCACTTCAGCTGACCTCCCCATCGCCAGTCATGTCTGGGATATCAACAACCCAAACAATCGACTCGTTTGTTTTCAATACCATCCATTTTTCCCAGTACGATCTCCACCCCACATCTCCTCTCTGTTCCATCCAATACAACTTCAAAGACTCCAACATCATCGCTGGTGGTTGTTACAATGGTGTTCTACGTATGAAAGCCTTCATTCTGATCATCCTTCCTGTTTTCCTCCAATTTAGAGCTGTGGGATCCACGTAAAGGCACACAACCGTACGACAAGACTCCGCTCGAAGTCAGCCATCATGATCCCATCTACAAAGTCCAATGGCTTCAATCGAAAACAGGAACGGAGTGTGCAACCGTTTCAAGCGATGGAACTGTGAAATGGTGGGATATCCGCCACTTCGACAAGCCAATCGAACAGATGGACCTTCTGAACAAGCTCGACATGTCGAAACTGAACGGAACGTCGATGGACTACGATCCTGCTCAAGGAGTATGTGTCAGAGAGAAATATACGTCCTTC
The DNA here is from genome assembly GCA_033064195.1 of Blattamonas nauphoetae. NCBI lineage: Eukaryota > Preaxostyla > Oxymonadida > Blattamonas > Blattamonas nauphoetae. Next base: position 280,924 of record JARBJD010000031.1, read on the forward strand.
TTTGGGAACTTCATAAGAATCAAACATTCTTCAGTTTTACGATCCTTTTCCCATCCTCTTCTTCATCACATTTCTCATCCTCCATATTTCTCCTCCCTCACAATTCTCATCCCCATCTTTTTATCTCTCATCTCTCTCCTCTTCTTCATAGCCGTCCAAATTCATGATTGGAACCGAACAAGGTCTCGTCCTCTCCTGCAACAGAAAGGCCAAGACCTCCGCCGAGAAGGTGACACCCCCCTTCTTCGGCCACATCGGCCCCGTCTACTCCGTCCAGAGGAATCCGTTCCACTCGCGCTTCTTCATGTCTGTGGGCGACTGGACAGTGAAGCTGTGGATCGACGATCTCCGCTCTCCGATGATCTCCACGCCGTCTGATTCGGTGTACCTGTCAGCCGGGCAGTGGTCCCCGACAAAGCCGTCTCTCCTCTTCACAGCGAAGGAGAACGGATACTTCGACATCTACGACGTCATCACGCAGAAGTTCATTCTGTCACAGCAAGTCACAGAGACCCCCAACATCGGTCTCTCTGCACTTGAGGTTCAGAATACTGGGAAGCTCATTGCGACGGGAGGGAAGAATGGAAGCATCTATATCCACGAGTTGTCGGACAGCCTCTGCCAGATCACAGACACAGAAAAGACAGATGTGCTGAATGTGTTGGAGAGAGAGGCAAAGAGAGAGAAGAATGTGGATGCGAGGAAGAAGGAGCAGCAGCTGAAGGAGAGGCAAGCTGCGAAGTTGGAAGGCGGCGGTGGAGGGGGAGACGCACGAACACCATCAGCTGCGGGCAATCGAACGTCAACGCCTGGTGGCTTCGGAGTTTCTGAAGGATTGGGCACGATGGGCAGCCAGACGCAGCAAGCTCTGGAAAGACCGAAGACAAAAGCGTCGCGGAAGGTTGTGGAAGAAGAGGAAGACGAAGACGCGATTGACGAGATCGACGAGGGAGAGCTTGGCGATGTGGAGAAGGAGTTTATGGAAAAAGTGAAAGTTGACGAAGATGAAGAAGACGAAGAGGAGCAGGCACAGGAAGGTGGGGAGGGAGAGGAAGAAGGTGGTGAGGAAGGAGAAGAGGAGGAAGGAGGCGAAGAGGGAGAAGAAGGCGGCGAGGAGGGAGAAGAGGAGCAGTAGTCATCTCATCCATCTTTTTCTGTTTTCACATATATTATTTCATTTTTGAGCGATTTTGGACCAAAAGAGTACAAAAAATGCCTTGATCAAAAAAGTCACGATTGACAAGAATAATGGGTTGATCATTGAGATTTCTGAAGCCTGACAGTTCACGACACATGATAAGACCAATCTAACAGAAAAACTGAAAAAGACAGTCTTCGAGATTCGTAATTAGGAATGCCTCTGTGTTGGATTTATTTGTGTGGATCGTCGTGAGTGGCCCAAAAAATCAGACCCTGACAAAAAATCAGTGCCTTTCGATGTATTGGAAAGTGAAAGAAGAACTCCAAAAAGGGGAGATCTAATCAAAATCAGAATTTTATGTCTCTGAAGCGCCGATTCAGTCCCCTGAAGTTTGAAACCGTTCTCTCTACACCTTTTCAACCAAAAGAGATACCAAACATTCTCAAAGAAATCGAAATGCTTGGAGAGATAAAAGATTCCCCATTTATCCGATGGTTCATCATGTGTACAGAATTCCGGGTGGATCTCACCCCAACAGAGATCTGCGACGCCCTTGGCGTTCGATACCCACAGGTATCTCAAGCGAAAACAGTTTTGGCATCGATGGAGGACGGATCGATCCGTCCTCCATCGATGAGACGGCATCTGAGCTTTGAACAAGAGGAGGGGATTGTTCGTGACATATACAGGGATTTCCAGAATGGGAGTTTCTGGACGATCCAAGATTTGCTCCTTCGAGCTGAAAGAGAAGCTGCCGACAAAATTAGCAGATCATGGGCGACGAACTTCTTGGAGCGCCACAAGTCCAGACTATCCAAACATTAATTTAAAGCAAGGGAACAGACCAGAACGATGGCGAATCCCGACCAAATTCAAAAGTATCAACACGATCTTGCAGGTCTGCTGCGTATCATTCCTTATTCGCTGCTTTTCCAAGCAGACGAATCTCAATATCATTCATATGAGGATGTTCTGGAGCGAGTCTTTATTGTGCCGTCTGATATTACCTCTCAACAGAGGATCACAATCAACAGGAGTGAAAAATCGATGACACTCCTCGCAACGATTTGTCTCGACGGATCAATCCTTCGCCCCTTTATCGTCACTGCTGGAACTGTGAAACCTGAAGAAATGAAGTGTATAGGGGTGGAAACAAACCGGGATTGTGTTGTGGCACACAACACCTCTCAATGGATAAACGACGAGCTCTTTTGTGAATATTTGCGCGTTGTCCTGATTCCCGCCATCAAAATTAAACGACCACCAGAAATGGAGGAATCACTTCCCGCCGTACTCCGTGTGGACGGTTGTTCAGTCCACAAAACTGAGTAAGTGAAAGATATTTTATGAAGAAACAAAATCAAACTATTTTGCTTTGCACCTAATGCAACACACGTCCTCCAGCCGTTGGATGTCGGTGTTTTTGGAGTATGGAAGCGGAGATTAAATGACTTGTGATCGGTTCGTTCAGATGAATCTTTTTCAACAATCGTTGCGAAAGTCCTTTTTTTTCAACAGGCCGCAACTCCAATTCACGTATCAGCGGCGTTCAAGATGAGTGGCGTAGAACTATATACAATCGGACCGTTGATCAAGCCTCGAGTAAACGAACAGAGATTTGCATAAATTCTTGAGCAAGTAGAAAACGACAACAAACAAGCGCAACAGCAGACTATCACAAAACAGAAAAGGCAATCATCAACCGAATTTTGTGAGATTAATCTATCTGCGAGGCCGAAGAAGTCGAAGTTACAGTTTGAATCAAACGAACCACTTTCTCATCTCACCACGCTTTAGGTCCAAAAGCATTTGAGATACGGCCTGAAAACATGGAGTATGATCTTGGTTCGGAATATCGGACGAATCCTGTCTGGTATAGATAATCAACGGTAGATCAAACCTTTTCGGAATTTGTCTTTTACTTTCCAATACATCGAAAGGCACTGATCAGACTTTTTTCACCGGAATCATATGAATTTTCAACAACACCTCATTTTTCATCTGTTGACATAATACTGTTCGAAAAAAGCCAGAACAGTCGTTGAAGGTGGTGAAGTGCGAATTATTGTTACACAAAATGCCACGTGAACGGCCGACAAGGCAGCAAATACAAAAGTACCTGAATCGTGCAGAATTCCGCCGAATCAGGAATGATGCGGAAAGATTGGTGAAATTAACCCTCACTACTCCCATTCGTCGAGTTAACTTGATTCATCATAGACTCACATGTCTGAATACTTTTGAATACCAACAAAACACTATAGATGGTTTCACTTTTTTTATTTTTGAATAAATTCCAGAAATCTCGTAAATATGAAGGAAAGGGAGGTCATTTTAAAGATGTAGTTCGATGGTGACGAGAAACGACGTCCGTTTTGAAAACACCATTTTGACGCACCTTTTGTTTTGAATACAGATGAGTGACGAGTACAAGATGAAATGATATGAAAGAAACCTGTTCTGTGATTAAAAGTTCAGAAAAGATGAAGAGTCATGAGAAAACCGAAAAAAAGTTGATCATGTCGAGAACGAGAAGCAAGACCTCAGATACGAGATACGTATGAGAAAATGGTAAAGACATGGATAAATTGTCAGAGGTCTGGAAGAAAACGAGGAATATCGTCCTGATAGATCTCTTCACACCGAAGTGTTCTTCGCATTCGGCCTCTGTTATCTATATGTAATATTGAGAAAGAAATAATGGAAAATCGACTTTAACCATCTTTTTTACTTTGTTTGGGGGGAGTTGGAACTTGATTGTCGATTTTTGGAGTTCTCGAAGTTGAAAAGAAGTCAAAAGGTGAACGAACGACACTTCGAGATGATTGTTAGTGGATAGGTGACTGATCTTTGTCTAGTTTCCAATCCTGGAGGGAGTCAGACACATTTTCTGTCAGAAAGTCATCAAAAAAGAAGTGAATGAGGAAAATAAAAGAGAAAAGACCTATATGATATGGAGGTTGGCGTCAGAATGTTGTTCCACAAATGAGAAGAGACAAAATTAGGTAGGGAGACCAGTGAAACCAGTGTGGGTTTTCAAAAATATTGAGACATATCTCCCACCAATTTTAACGCAGCTCAACGAAAATTGAAGCGAGGCCTAATTCCGGGGACGAGAGGACGTCCACGAAGTCTGAATCCCAATGAAGAACGGGAAATTTGTCACGATTTACAGCTGAGGGTCGAAAGTGGGGACGTGATACGTCCGACTCACATCAACACCGCTGTATGTTTCATTCGCTTTTCAAACAGCTTCAGAGATTAATGAAAAACTTGATCAACTTGACCCGACTCTTACATCCAGCCCAGATGTGTCCCGATCATATGCCCCCCATTTAATTCAAAGATCAGGAACCCTCAAAGTTACTCGGCCTGTTTAACTCACAGAGAAGCGAGCCTTCCATTCGTATAAGGAGTATCTCCAGCCATTTTTTTGGAATTGGCAGACTTTAGCGAATCTTCAGGGATATGATCCTAGGCTTGTCTTCAATTTGGACGAGACCAGTTATTCTTTCAATTTCTCCTCACAGTGAGTGCAGATGGGGCTAACTGTGAAACTGTTGGAATTCTAAACACAGCTCAGATCACCCCAGAGTGGCGAAAATGGCAGACTCCTGCCATTATATACGTGGCAACGGGTGGTGACGGCCTTACTCTTCCAATTTTTGAAGATATCTTCGAAACGATCACAGTTGTTGAGATCGAGAACAAAAGGGCACGTATGAATCTACCAAATGCTCCAGCAGTCAGACGTAAGGATTCAGCGACTCTCCATATCTCGCCAAGAATTCACCATACTGCTTGGAGGCACAATATTGACATATTGAGGCCTCCGTCACACACAAGTTCAATGGTGCAACCCTTAGATTTATTCGTCAACTCCAACTTCAAACACTATATTCGATACAATTTACTAAATCCATTCCCTCACACCATTCAACAAAAGAGGGATGCCAAAAAAACGATGGCCCTACTTTGGTGGAGGGTGGAGGATACCACTGTTGAAAAGTGTATCGACCCAGATTTGACTGTTGATTCACTGGTTTACATTGAGAATGTTCTAGAAAGGTTGAAAAGTTGGAGAGAAATTGATAGAATGGAGGATAAAGAAGTGTTCATTCACCAGGATAACTGCAGTCTCCATCTATCCAAGATTACACTCACGGCAATGAGTCTAGCCCATTTATCGATCCTTGAACACCCGGCCCACTCTCCTGAACTTGTGCCATCCGACTTTTTTCCTCTTTCCGTACCAGAAAAACAAGCTTCAAGGAATGTCAACATTAAATTTTGACACATGGAGAGTCAATTGGCAAAACTGATGGCTGAGATCTCCAAGGAAACAGAACTTATGGTTTTTGAGAATTGGATCACAAGGCTCAGATGGGTTGAAGACAACAACGGTGAATACTATGAAGAGGTTTCTCTCTTTTTTCCATCACACATCTTGATTCGGCAAGAAAGTCAAGCAGTCGCACCCATCATCGTTTTTCATTCACTGATGGCAGAATCATCTACCTCTCCTACTCAAGGGAGAGCCAGCATTTTCAACCCCTGTTGTCTGACCTTCAGTAGGCCCTGGCAAACGTGTTTGTTCTCGCAAAATCCAATCGCTGGCAAGAAACGACGGTTTCCCTTCACTTTTCTAATTGTCTTTTTCGAAGCCATCCGTGAGTAGTGAAAATTAAAAAGATCAAAATTGGAAACCCGAGAAAGAGAGGAAGGCCTTTCAATCTTTAATTTTCTTCTTTTATTGAATAGACACTTCAAAAACTGCGATGACCTTGATTTGTGAGAATGAGAAGTGAAAACGAAAAGAGAAGAACAATACTATCGAGAAATGAGGCGAAAAGAGTGGACTTTGGGTGAAAAGAAGAACGATTCATCGAAACTACCAATCCCAGCCGCTCAAGGTGTCTCCCCTTCAACATCCAGGTAATTTGCATGAATCCATCGACAACCAAACCAACAGCATCAAATAAGCGTATATTTCATTCGGCTCAATCCATCAGATCGTTGGTATACTCTCTTTTTTCTCTATCTTTTTTTTGATTATGTGCAAAGATCAAATCAGGCAATGCTCCATTACAGCCCCTCACCCTTCACTCTCATCAACCTTCGGATATTCTTTTGTAAAACATCCGCACAGATTTTTAGATCTTGGTTCGATCATTACCTTCGATTGCGTCAAATATGCATGTATCCCAATTCACTCGTTTTCAATATCGATGAATCTTTTACCAATTCCGACCCAAATTTATACTCTTCTGGTAGCAGTTAAACCAGACGACACATGGCCTAATGTCCCCCAAATCCCCCTCCGATGTTAAACTACTTTCATCCTCACCATCGCCACTGACGGCAAATTTTTGCCTACCGTCCTCTCTGTTCCTTTTCGACAGCTTCCCATCGTATATGCTCTTTTCCGAGGATCAAACCTTTTTATCATTTCAAACCCACAAACTAGGAAGACCAACACATTATTCCCAACGATCTTTTAAATGTACATCCTTCCATATATGATTCAGTGAAGACAAGACATCAACCAAGAATACTCAAGGATCCTCCTCAATATGGATGGACTACGCACTCATTACGTCATATCAATACGACTCCTTTGCCAAGTTAACATAATCGACATCGCAATCCTCGCTTCTCATACTGCACACATGCTGCAGCCTGTTGACCAGCATGTCACGGCCACCATCAAACAAGGCCTCCTGAGCTCTATCCACCCCGAAGCTCTTGCTGTTGCATCACAGAAACGCACAACCTTCATGGAAGCTTTCGACCAGGCTCTCCCAGACGGATTAAGCCCAAAAATTGTCAAGGCCTCTTTCCGCGACACAAGCCTCTATCCAGCCTGTGGCAGCAAAACTGACAGATGCCGAACTCCCCAGACGAGTGAATCCAGCACCTGCGCGACGAGACCATTCCAAAGAAGCTCTCTGGTACATCCCCGATCCAGATCTTCTGAGAAGATTCAACGCTCCTCCCAATCCAGATATTCCCATAGACCCAAATGATGACGGTGGACATGACTCAAGCGATGAAGGCAAATAACTTGACACTCTTTTTGTTTCTCAATTCACTTTTCTCATTCAACGGTTTCATTTTTTTTTCATATGGGTCCATCTCGGAACTACCCCCCATTTTGTAAGAAAAACCCATTTTTTTGGGACGATTTGAAGAGCGAGTGCAACCAATGAGTCGTTTTTCCGGAATAGATTGAAAAGAGCCTCCAAATTCGATATCCAACGATTCTTCTGTGAGATTTTCGAAGTCTCCCTTCTTAAAGGACTGAAGTGTGGGATGTCTCTCAATTGTATTGAGTTGTTTTCTTTGATATTGTACGTCATGTTTTTCTTTGTTTTGTGCGATACTGTTGAGGATCGGTGTCGATGACTCAAATCTTTGCTTGTTTTCCAAATTTTGTCTTCAATTAATTACTCTTCTCCCAAAATCCAAGCTTCGACAATATCATCATCCTATGCTGCTGTAGCAATGAGGGCATTCCATCTGGATGCTAACCATTTTTGACAGTCTTGCGTCAAATAATTCAGGGAAAATTGGCTGGCCCCTGTCACTTGATATGGAGATGGAGGAGTTCGTTTTGACACTGTCTGATCATTTGTATGAAATATCTCCATCAGCTGTCTCGAAACAAGAGTATGTATTTCTGAAAGTGGAGAAAGCATGGAGAATCATCGGTGTTCACCTTCAAAAAAAGAACAAACTTTCTTTTCCGCTCGATTCAGAGGAGCTCGTCGAATATCAGTTGATGAAGCTCGGGAAGAAGAGTTTGGGGCCATCTGACGTCACTCAAAAACAAAGGTCATGTCGAGAAATGGTGTATCCAAGAGCTTCCAGACGGGCGAAAGCTTGCCATTCGTCCGAAATCATGTGAGTTCCATGGCGTATTCTTAAGAGTATGATAGGTTCAAGGGTTTGGTGGGTCCGATCCGGCACGACCATGATGAAAGTCCGACCAGTTCCCCCATTTTCTTTCCTCTCGACTCCGCCAACTATCCAAATTGATGCTATTTGAGGTCCTCTGTGATATTTACGTTTTCGCACAATTCCTTCATCGATTTCAACAATCGATCAAGGTCCTTCAATTTGTCGTTGCTGGTTATTCCACAATTCTTGACATCATGCGTTCAAATGGCTTCTCGAATAGCCAATTACACTTTGAGACTCTTCAGTGATCTGTCGAATCTGCTTTGATATGTAGCCATTCCAGAGAAGAAGAGCGATGAGCATCATTTTGTCGCCATCCTTAATTGGAGAACATGAGTGTCGACATGATCCACATTTCTTGTTCGATTCTTGGAGAATATTGGAAATTGGCTATTGAAAAGTGTGTTCTTCATTGAGAATGAGGCAGAGGTACTCTCTAAAGCTCTTCTTTGGCTCTTTTTTGATCCATCAAAAGAGGCTTTGATCAAACCCTTAATCATTCGTGGTGTGAAACTCTTTTTTGAAACCGACTATCCGGATTCAACTTTATTGGAGATTTACGGAATGGAACCCCGATTGGATTGGGAATCACGCTTTCTGATTTGGATCCTCGAACTTGTCTATGATGTCAAAAATTCTGACACATTTCAAAGTCAGGGACAACAGGTGTGTAATGCAGAACGCGATCCACCAACTGCTCAAACGCTACCATCTCCTTGCGCCTCATCAACCCATACGCCAAGAAGTCGAGTGGATGGTGGGCGAGCAAAGTAGAGTTGAGAGCGGGCAGAGCAACGTAGAGTGGATAAGAGGGCGAACTGAGCGATGTCGATTGGAGGACGAAGTGATTCGATAATTCTTTTTTTTATCTCTACGAAAAGATTTATAACACGAAGGCATGAACGGCTTGGGTTGTGGGATGTTTTTGGAGCGGTGACTGAAGAAGAATAACAAATCCATTTGAACAATCCTGAATGAAAAAGTGCCTAGAGGAGTGAAGTTAGATTTCATCATGCCTGTGTGGCGGGATTGCAGAGACAGAGGAAGCAAGTGGTGAAGAATTGTTCAAGTCATGCGAGATACAAATTCCGAAATACGACTTCTGGAGGGTATCTGGGAGGAGAGAGGAAACCAGGGCATACTCGTGAATATGGTGTGATGAAGCTGTGTTCGATTCATTCAGGGGTTTGGTAACGGCTTCAAAGAAAGTACGTCAATCATCTGAAGATGAAAGAGTGTTCTTAAGATGAGAAGAAACTAAACGAGTACAAAAACTGAACTCGGAATCACAAATGTTCTTTCTGTGGTGTTCGGCAAAGAAAGAATAGGTGATGTGATTCCCTCGAAGGAGGGGGTTCTTGTCAGACAACAGAAAGCCAAGAACGAACTGGTTCCTGAAGTGGGGACAAGTGTCGGTGAAAACAGTGCTGTGTTTTTTCTTTGAATAAAGAGGTGAAGTGAAAATCTCGTGGAGGCACTCCTCCATAAAACGATGATCGTGCGAAAGCACGGGAGAAATAAAGTTGTGATATGCGGTGTGAGAAACAGAATCAACATAAGTGAGAACTGAAATGCATAAATGAGACACTGAAGTGCGATTGAAAAAAAGTCGTGACCAAGTTGGTTGGGGGAGAGAAGCAACTGCCAGTACACCTTCAAATCCATCACGAACGCCAGTGATGGTTCGTTCAAGTTGGAGATTGTGTCGTGGTTGAACCCCGCTCACATATGTGGCAGATGTCCGTTCTTCTTTTTGGTTTTTTAAGGAAGGGTGTCTTTTGCAGAAGGTTGAATAATGCATGGTTGTTTTACCAGATTTGACTAGATCCTGATGCAGATCCTTTTTTATTGTCTTTAGAAGACGTGGTTCAATCTTTTTGGAGGATTTTTGGTGTGATACTGGATGTGTGAGCACTATGCTTGGCTCTTCTGGACGTCTATTTGGTGTTTCTGGTTGATATAGAAACTCCAAAATGGTCGGTACCAATTCTATGGGGATTGACAAAAATGGGAGCACACTCTTTTTTTTCACCGACCGTCGATTTATGCAAGCCTGGCTCTCGCAGGATGGAGTTGTATTGGCAATTATTGCAGCCGTTAACTCCTCATCCATTTCTTTGTCAATGACCTGAAAAAAGACTGTATATTTTTAAAAAGCATGGACATACCGATTTGCTTTCAGGCCGGACATGCGTTGCAGTGCGTGGCTGGCAGGTGTTGTGGTCGAAGCGGCTTCTGGCGTATTTGAATTGCCCGTGGGTGAAGCCGAATCCACAAATCCGCAACTCTTCTACAGAGGCAACTTGCGCCACGCACTGCATGAGTGTGACTTTTTCACTTTCGTGACATTTTTTTAGATTGATGACAGAAATGTCAGCAATGTGTTAAATTTACCTATAAAAGACGAAGAATTGAAGAAAGAAGGAAGACACACTCTTGTAGAACTGTTTGATTTCTTTTTTCACCCTCTAAACTTTCCTTGTATGCTCAAGGGCATCTATGAGGGGTTCAGTCGGATTGTCCGACCAAATGGATGCCAGGAGGTTAAAGATGCGTGTCCCATCGGTGCTACGGGACGAATCAGGTGTAGAAAAGCGGTATGAAGTTTTTGATGAACTTTTTGGATGAAGGCAGACACAATCCACACCGTATTCTCCCAGTTCCGCAAAGAGATCTGGATTGTTTCTGCTCGAGTGCCCGTCGAATATGATTCGGGCTCGAGCGTCTTTCTGTTTTAGATGTCTCATTCTCCGTTTGACACTGTCCTCCAAAACCAGCCCAAGTAATAAGCGAGAGAGCAGTTCCTTGTTCATCCATCCAGTCTTTGTTGTATTCCACGTGAATCCGAACGGGTGATGGGTCTGGAGCGAGGTAAGATCAAACTTTTCAGGGAAGATGAAGTGGGCGCGAAGATGCTATCTATCTGCACAGACGCAGCAAAATGCCGTACACGAGTGAGATGGCTCTAAAACAAATTATTGCAAATCCTAAATCTACGACCCATTCCACAAAAAGGTCTTCCTGCCGCTCTTGATGTTCCTCCCAATACATTCCAGAAAGCCAAAAGCGGTGGTAAAAACCATTTGGATATCGGTCACCCACGAATGAAATTGACAATGGAACAGGAAAATGAGCTGGGAGATCTACCATCAAAGGTGTAGGAAAAGTTTGATACTGATGTAAGTTGGGAGTGGCACACCGGGTTTCTCAGATACCATTCTGAGTCTCTTGAATCCACACGGTTTACCCCAAGAGATGTTGAACGAATGAGAGTGGATCTGCAAACTGTGAAGGATTTTGAAAAAGATTTAGGGAAAGAACTTCAAAAATACCACCCATCATTTGTTTTCCAGACTGATGAATCCCAATATCATCAGCAAACTCAGTTCTCTCTCTATGTTCCGAAAATAGAATTGATCTATACCTTTTTCCCCCTAATGCCACCCTTTTACTCCAGCCATTGGATCTTGGAATCTTTTGTAGGTGGAAACAGAACAAAACCGACAACCGCCGCATTTCCAGTACGGATTCCTGCGCCAAAATTTTGGCCCAAATCGTCTCGGGATTCCACCAAAGCACCAGCTCTATCCAAGTAACGGCTGCTTGGAAGGCTGGTGGAATTATGGTGCAACGAGAACCACAGGGTTACTTGGCCCGTACGGACAAAAACAAATTCGAAGAAATCTGTCAAAAGACATCACAAGATAAAACACAAACCGTGAATAGTGGGATGGGGTTGCCAATTATTAGTAAAAAATGCTGTTTTTGGGAAGGTTCATGAGAAGGAGGGAAAGAAAATTGCTAAAAAAGCGGCCAAACCAGAAGCAACAAAAAGACAGTAAGGAGTACGTGCTTCAGACGGTACGTGAAGCTGCGAGGGAAAAGCACTCGGAGATCTTTCCAATCGTGCCGAAACACTTTCTTCGCACTTTTTGGAAAAACATGCTTTGGGCGGTGAAGCAGACAAATCATGAAAAAAAGAATACTTCATCGGAACCTGAATCCAGCACGCTTTTTAGTCGGTGATGGTCGTCTGAAATTAACCAATTTCGGACTGGCTGAAACATTTGGCGTAGAAGAAACATCCATTCAGGACTTTTCGGGCACCGGATCTCGAAAAGATTCTAATAGTAGAACTGCCAACTATACATGAAACACTCTGCCGCGTCAAGGGACGAAAAGCTCTCCTCCTCGCAATGATGACATGCTCATCCTGTGAGTCAATCACTACCGAAGAGATCGATACCCTTCAGCACAAAATCACGAATGTTCAGATGTCACAAGAAAGGTCGAGGATCCGAATAAGAAAACGAGACGAATCCCTCTTGTCAGTGGATTGTCAAATTTCATGAAAATGACGTTGAACGATGTCTCCAATGAATCATTGAGAATGGGCAATGTCTGTCTCGGCTGTGTAGTGAGGCGAGATTCGAAAATGTGAATTCGAACTGTTTTTATGAAATCAAAAATGCTCCCCCATGTAGTTCTTGCCTTTCTTCATTGGATAGATACTCCTGTCGTCCCACTTTCCCAATCCGTTGGTGATCACGACCATGACAAAATGATCACCAATTGGACTTTTCCGGCACTTCACTTTACCTGTTTTTCCTTCAATATTGTTTCTCTAAGATCGATGGAAAGTTACTGGACAAAAAACAAGAAAGATATCAACGCGAGATGTAAAGAAAAGTTTGGAACAATCCTCGGAAGATGAGCAGACACCAAACTTGCACGAAAACGACTGTCATCGCATTCGGACTGTTAACTATTCGCATACGATCACTGGCCTTCGCTCTACCTGGGAAAGGCATTCATAAAGGATCTCACATACATTTTCAATTCCAGCCGCCAGTTCTTGTGGCATCTGCGAAACCAACGCGAGCGGAGAAACTGTGGGTTGATCGTGAATGATTGCCGATTGAGTGACGAGCAAGAAACTTCGCTTGTTCAGGAAATACTTGCTCTCGCGGATCGTCACCGACCTGTTGGAAGGACTGGCATAATCAAGCTAGTGAAACAAATATATCATACGACAGTCACCCAAGGATGGGTTCACCGCTTCTTGGGACGGCATAAAAAGACTCTTCAACGAACAATCGCCAAGCCACCTGAAAGTTCGCGATCGAGACTACAAAAGAGAGTTCTAAAGAACAATAAGAAACGTCTTCAGGATGCTGTGGTCGGAGTTCATCCTCGGCTGATCTTCAATTGTGACGAGAGTCTACTGAAGAAGTCCGCATCCGTTGCGACGAAGAAAGTTGTGGTGAAGAAAGATGCCGCCCCACCTCGATTCAAAAACAGTACTAGTAAAAAAGTCACCGGAATACTAGCACCTTCTTGAGAATACGGCTGTCCTCCTTGCCGATAACCTTGAAATTCACAAAACAGATAAAATCATCCCATCTCACCCAACCATGTGATCAACTCACATTTACTGCCCCAAAACAAATGGAGAGAAAAGACAACGCGATTCATGATGCATCAACACAAACAAACAGATTCAGTGAGGCTGCTCTTACTCTTGCCTGCTGTACTGACGAAAAAAAGAACCGCCTGGCGTTCCGAGATGCTGGTTTCGAAATCAAGGGTACAAAAGGAAACCGAACCGTCATTCTCAACGAAGAAGTGTTCGCAGAAATGGAAACACACTGTGTTCCAGACGAGGAAGAAACAGCGAAGGAGAGAAACGAGGGTGATCTGAACCCCTCATTTGGTTTTATCAATCGCCAACAATTCCCGACTCGATGGGCGCCGAAATTCAAATAGCGAGTGACAGCCATAATCAGTTCTTGTTTTCCATTTGACATATTTTTGACAATAACTGATGACTATTTTGTTGAAAAAGAATGAAATGATGAAAGTGAAATGTCAACGGGGTGATCATAATGTCATCCTGGTGATCACCAACGGAATAGGCTCACCAGAGCATATGGAAAGTTGTGCTTGGTATTTTAATCGTTCGGAAAGTGAAAAATATTGAAATGAATGTGAAATGTACATCAGTGGCGAGTCTGAATGTTTTGGAATTATCCAAATAGTGGAAGCATTGATGTGAAATACTGAATATAATGAAGAGAATAAGAGAGAAAACATACGAAAACAAAGATCATCTTTTTGAAACAGACAGTATATTTATGATCATGAAATCAATCCACAACTGATTCGTGATTATCTGAAATCTATTGTGATCCCTGATCCTAATCAGTTCTCACATCCATTTTGGCACTAAATCATTCCCGTGGACAGTTCCATCTCCCATATTTGTCATTTGAAATCGGAGGACCGACAGAAATTCAGGAAAACGAAATTGTGATTTTAGCCGGTAAATTGAATTATTACGCTTTTGTGATAGTACTATTCAAAACCAATCTCCTCTCATGGTTTATGAATTGATCTACTTTTCTCTAGAATTGGTACATGATATGATTGAATTGAGTCCGTATCGTGCATACCGTCCATAAGATACATGCTATAGTTCATACCATTCATTTGACAAAATCAAACAAAGATAGAAAACGATTTAAGTGTAAAACAATGTCAATAGAGAGAAAAACTGTTCACATTCTCGTGGTTTTGTCGATGTCATCCCCGACCTGCTTGAGGAGTTTCGACATGTCGTTGACTAAAAGTGATAGATATGGACTGACGTTCTTTGAACCTTGCATGATTTTCGATTCATCTCCAAGATATGGGACAATATTTTGACGATCTCAAAACATGGGTGAGATCATGATGAATTGTGAATATCGCGTGAATAGAAAAACGAATCAGGCCCGTGCCAGGTTCATGATTAGAAGAGCCAAAGAGCTCGATCCCACGAATCCCGAAGCCCTCCTCAAGTTTACAGTCGAACACACTCTGGAAGGGAAAAAAGTTGAAGAAGCACTCTTTCAGAAACATCTCAGTTTATTTTCGTCATTTCTATCTTCATTTTCTTATCGATTAGAGTCCTTCAACTATTTCATGAAGCATATTCGTCTTGCTTTTCTCGCGATGAACAAACATTCCAAAATACTTCTCCTCACGGCTCTCCTCCACGTTTTTTCTCTCGAAGACTTCAATAAGTATCAATTTGGGATTAGCCCAAACACCCTTCGCCAACCATATCGTCTCAAACAATTGAAAACGTATCCTTCCGAAAGATCATCGACACAAAACCAATCAACTAGAGCCATTTCAATGGAAACTCGTCTTCTCGTTCATAAATTCCTTTTCAATCATTCCGTTGAATCAAGCCGAAGACAAACGAAAAAACACATACAAGAATTTGATGAAACAACAGTGCGTCGTGAACTATCTATCTGTGGAGAAGCCCTCGCTACGAAGAGGAAGATTGACCAATATCAATGGAAATGGTCGCCTCGATCTCTGACCGATTCGAAAACTAACCTCCATACCTTGTATTGCGCAGAGCATCCGTCAAACACAATCTCAAAGTCGTCCTTTCAACGATTCTGTAAAAAGCTGTCCAAACCGAAGCAAAAGACAGACCGTTGTAATAAATGCGGAAGGTTAGACACTCTCTTATAGCAGGAAACAACACTGAAGAGTCAAGGAAAGGATCTCACCCCTGTTGAGAAAAATGAAAAAGTTTTACTCGAATATCACAAAGACCAAGCCACATTAACCAGGGAATCTTATCACACTCAAATTGAAAACCTCCAAATGGGACAAGGTGTCCTTCTTTTCGATTTTAAAGAAAATTGGCGACTCTGCGTCACACCGCAACAAGATTCCAAAGATTTTTGTAGAAAGCAGCAAATCTCTCATCTTGGCTTCGCATTAGTATCAAAACGAGAAGATCGAACCACAGCAATTCGATATTTTCACTTCCTTTCAAGAACGCTGAACCACGATGCTCCACACGTTATTCATTGTTTTCGTGAACTATTTCTGATGCCGGAACTACAAAGTCTCACTCATCTATATCTTTGGTCAGACACCGGTCCACACTTTCGTTGTGGAACTTTCTTTCATTTCATTCTCTATGGATTACCGGCGTACCTTCCGCGATGCAAAGCTTCTGTGTCCTTTTTTTACGAGGGCCATGGGAAGAGCATTTGTGACGGATCATTTGGACAACTTGCGAGCTGTCTACGAGTGAACAAAATGGATCAATCGATAAAGACGGTGGAACAACTCGTCAAGTATTTTAAACAACAAGTAACTCTCAAACATATTTCCTCACAGAATTCTTTCCATTTGGTCGAAGCATACCCCAATGAACTCTTTCAAATTTATGCCCTCCCACGCATCAAAGAGTATCTCAATTTTCAAGTCCAAAATGGTGATGTGTACGCTTCTCCATTTTTGGACATTCCTCACCACCTTTGGACACGGGTCCAATTTGTCCAGTCACGATCAACACCTCCACGGGAGACCCGAACGTTCACAGAACAGATTCCGGTCTCAGAAGTTCCATCAAAGTATGAGACTCTCGGTCGGGTTTCAAGACGACAAGCCCTCCTTCAAGCTGCAAAAACAGGCTCATCCAACCAACCAACGGACCTAGAAGAGATTGACACAAATTTCGCTCACAAATCAACAATCAAGAGGTGGCAGAGAAGTATGAATAACGATTCCGAATCGGACGATGACACCCTTCTGAATCGTCCCTATGACAAACGCCCGCCAAGCACTGGAAGTACTGTCCAGTCGAAGAACCATTCTCTCTTCAATTTGCCGTATCATTAACCGATTGAACGCCGTTTCCCTCAATTTTCCGTTCATCTGTTTTTCTTCAATATCCTTTGTGAAAATGAACCGAATCTGTGCGAAGTCATCACAGGCAGTTTTGAAGTCGATGAGATATTCTGCCATATTTGTGTGAGCCCAACTTTATCGCGAATTCGAGATCTGGAGTACTGCTCTCAGCATTGAATTTGCATTGTATCATTCCATCTGAACAAGCAAAATGGAAGTGTTTTTTAAAGTGTGGAATTGTTGTGGTTGTGTGTACGACGGGATACACCAAGCCCGGATGACTGAAGACAAAGGAAGGAGAAAAGAGAGAGATATACATTCGAAAAAAGGAAACTCTGTGAGAATGGGAATTATCGACCGAGAACTGTTTGAATGTTCCATCCAGGAAAGTGGCAAGTTGTCGAATATTGGCAATTGTGAAAGGTGGTAGATGATAAGTGAGACAGTTCGAGATAATACCAAAAAATCTGTCGACTTCAGACTTACCATGCGACGGAACAAAGAACTGAATAGTGATTTTGAATTTTGTGAAAGGTTGTTCGGCGAATAGAGACGAAACGAAGATATTGTTTTTAAAGTGAGGGCCACCATCGCTAAACCGTGTCAGATTCCTTTTTTCTTCATACTGTGGTGAGGTGACAATGTCGGAGAGACAAGAAAGAACAAATGCCGAATTATGCGGCACTCCCTCCCCAAGGAATGACCAAGTGTGCTTCGTCTTTTTTCCATTCTTGTCAGTAGTATAGAAGAAGAATATCTATATCTCCAAGGATTGCAATTAGTCCGGGAATTATAATACTGGGAACTGAATAGTGATTCTCAATTCCGATTGAACAGAGTATTATTTTTAAAGTTCAATCAGCTATGATTCCGAAATGCCGGATAATACTTGTTTTCTTGCATTTTGGTGGATACCTTTTTTGGGTTCAAATTCAATTATTTAGTCAAAAAGAGACCTCATTTAGTGCGCTTAAATCTAAAGGGTTTTTTTCATTCATTGACAAAACAAACGTTAATTTTTTTATTATCTGATTTTTTTATTTTGTATTAAATGACGAATCAGCTTACACCAAACAAACTTAACGAGACTCTAAAGAATGAAAAATTAATACTAATCACCGAACCAGTTCTGAATCGTTCTGAAACCTCATATTTGGCACATGGCACTTTCGATTACGCAAGTGAAGATAAACCTGATGAGATTTATCGAGTTTACATTCCTGCTTTCATTAAAGGAGCAAGACCACATCTGAATCCAAACATGTATCACAGATTCGATAACTGTTGCAATAAAGAAAAATTCATTGAGTCACTACACAGTGAGAATTGTGAACTCGTTGGTGAATACAAAACATCAGAGTCAGTAGTGAAATATCTTCATGAAGGAGTTGAATGGAGAATCAAACCATCACAATGGATGAAAGGAGTCAGAACACACAAGATGAAGCGTAAGCATTACACTCAATCTTTTGTTGAAAACGAACTGAGAAAGCATAATTGTGAACTCATTGATGAGTACAAGAAAGTACACATTCCTTTTCACTATCGAGTGATTGGTGATGATAAAGTATACAAAGCGAGACTTGACGAATGGTTCAGAGCAAAGAGAAAACCTCACTTGAGAGGAAAGACAGAGAAGAACTCCATCGATGAATCTCCGAATCAATAATGACGAATCGATTATTTTTCTCCTCATTGATTATTCCGGACTAAATGGTGACCCAGGTGGACTAGGTGCCCCAGGTCAAAATTTGATTTTCATTTTGAAAAGTCCACCACTTGATGAAGTAACTCCATAGAGAATAAAAAAAATGAATTTTTAAAAATTGACCTTTATTTTTGTGACCACCCAAAATTGTACCAACAAGGTCAATATCGATACGGCAAGTTCATTTATCATGTTTCTAGAGTGATCTGACAACATTATCTGGACTTATGGGAATTTTCAAAATTAAGGCCGATTTATTTTTTTCGGATTTTTTATTTCGCATATGAAGAGTAGGTCCAAAATGTTCAAGTGTGAGACCTCGACGTAATTTTCCTTGATGCTCAGGCAAAATGGTGCCCTTGTGATTAATGCGTAGAACTACTTGGAGGTTGTGTTGGAGACGGTCGAACTTTCGAGTTTGGCTCCGGGGTTCATGTTGGCATCACTTAGATGTGACCGTAAATCATGCCCACCCAATGCTTATTCCTTCAAGGACTTCGCCAGTGTTAGTCATTAAGTAGGATCACGATAGAATGATCCCCAAAGGAGTATCGGGTTGTCTCGAAGAGACTTCGAACCTCACAAGGTGAGAGTCTTATGGAAACTTACACGAACGTAAAATGGAACTAAACTTCACATATTTTTGTTTTTCATTAAGGTTCGGACAAAAATATATGTCATCATTAGTATTCCAACATGAGATCAATCAGAAATTCATAGTACTCCTTGATTATTTTTCCATTGATTGTCTCCGTTGTTTCCATCTCGATTGATTCACCAGAACTGTCTTTGAACCAGATCTTCACCGTTGATTGTCGAGTACTTAGTTCCCACTTCTTTCGCTTCGCAATCTGTTCGTTACAGAAAGCAACATAAGAATCATTGAATGCATCAGTCTGAATCCAATCAGCATGGATTGTGAAATTCTGAGGAATATCTTTTGAAATAACCGTTGAAGTCTCACCAATCTCTTCCTTCACATGGATGAGCTTACAGTCAAGAAAGTAGATATATTTTTGTTTTCGGGAATTGACAAAATCATGTGGAAGTTGAGCAGTGTGAGAATTCTGAATTGAGAAATAGCGTTTGACCATTGCTGTTTTTAGCAAAAATAAAAAATCAAAACTGTTTAATCATTAATAACCTCTCTTCACTTCTTCATATGCTTCTTGGAGTCGTCGATCAATGACATATCTCACCCGTGGTTGTCCATTTTCGATCCAGAACAACCAATATGTTGCCTGATGTAATGCGAGAATTGGTGGAGGAGGACCTTCTGGAGTTGATGTGAAATATGGATCTAGTTCACCTTGTTTGATTGGGGTTCCTCTGTAGACAATATTGACAGATTCTGCTGTCGAAATACCTTCTTCACCACCAGCGATTTCACTTCGATCTGTTGGCACCATGAATGTGAAAGAAGTTGCGTCTGTCACTGGTCTTTTTCGTTTCTATTCATTTTCTGTTTCTTTGTAGAAATAAGTGCGAGGTAAACAAATGGAGTTTTCGAACTCTTCTGTTGCAGAACATCCAATGAAATCACCATTCACCATCATCATTTGATAGAACTCTGGTGATATTGTTGACATTGGGAAATTTGGGAAGTTACTTCCAAGCATTTCGAATTGACCAACGTATTGAGGATTTCTGAAGACTGTACATTCATTAGGTCTTTCAGGGAATAAGCACATGAGATTCATGAGATTGTTGAGTTTGATACTGATGTTGGATCTCACTCCCATGACATTTGCTTTTGATTGAAATGATTGGGTGTCAATTCTTTCTGCTTTCAGGACATATAGAGTCTTTGAGTAAGTGTTGATCAGTGATTGTTTTGTTGCATCTGTGATTTGATATCCGTAGCAGATCGAAGTGACTTTATCCACCGATGAGGAAAGGACATTGATTGTTGCTTCCATTGTCGAAATCTCTGAAACTCCTGAGGAGGATGGACTGTTACGTGAATTATATTGTTGAACCGGATTTCCGATTTGTGTAAATTCCTGAGTCATATTTGATAACTCTCCCTCACGCAGAAGGTCCATTTCAGCTGGGTCTGAAAGAGACATCAATGCCTTATCTGGATATTGTTCGCGACTGTTTTCCAATGTTTTTCGGATGACAGTAGATGTTCGAATTGGACAGTAAACAAGTGATTCAGTTGTCAAATGAAATCTTAATCGGAGATTGCCAAAGATGGAGTTCGGATACTGATCAAATGTACTCAGTGGAAGCAAATTCACAAATGGAATGACAAGTGGAATTGTTCTCGTGATTGTTTGAAATGCTGTGTTTACCGGAGCAAAGTAGAATCCACACACACTTGGATCCATTCTCTGAACATTTTCAAAAAGACTGTAGCAATGTTTCATATTGTTTTTCTCTTCATGAGATTTGAATGTGTGATAAAGAAAAGATTCGTGAATGTGGTTATTCTGAAGTGAATTGTCAATAATATTTCCTTGACTGTCGACGAGTCTCATATCTCGAATTGCATCTGATGACGACTTAAATCCGTAAAACATTCCATATTCATCGACATACGAACCCAAACTGGATGATGTTGGTTTCACATATGGAATGGTGATTGTTAGATCTATTCGCAGATGACTCTTCGAAAACTCAGTCACATCATGACCGTCATAGCACAATGGGACTTCAATCTCATCTGTGATTCTGCATGGCATAGGAGGATTTGTTGGATGCACTTCTTGAATTGAATAGACATGTGGTTCTGAATCCCACTGTTTCGGCATATACGATTGGACTTCAATTTGCTCAATTAAAGTTGATGTTGGTTTGGATTGATTTGCTCTGATACTTCTCATTTATAGAAAAATAAAAAATACAATTTCATTATTTTCTTTGACAGTTTTATGATTTCATTATTCCAAGTTCCTTGTGTAGTGCTTTCAATGTGTGATTTGGATAGTATTCAACAATAGGTATATCATTGCTGAATCGTAATACCCACCATGTTGTTGCAGTGGTTGCTAGAATCGGTGCTGGAGGATGCGTAAATGTTGTCATGTCACCACCCTTTTGACTTGGATCGAGAACATTATAGTATGTGTCAATCACTCCTTGGTAAATCGGACTTGATCTCAATGTGACTGGAATATTTTGACCTCTGGAACTGATTGAATCATTGCAGTTTGTCGGACAACCACTTCTTTGTGTTGAAAAGCACAGGAGGAAGTCAGTATTGTCATGAATCGGTCGCACTCTTGTCATTTTTTCTCCAGCATATGTTCCATCACCTTCAAGCTGTTCCTCAACGAGAGAATCTGTTAATGATCGCTCCAAATCATCTGGAACAGTCAGGTATGAATCAAGATTGAGAGTTGACAAAGCAAATTGATAGAAGCGAGCTCCAATCGTTGATGTCCAGTTATCTGGATAGTATTTGTCAAGGAGATGCACTCGAAGATCTTTCTGCATTGGATTGTGGAAACAAGTGACTTCATTATCGTAGTGACGGAAGAGAAGCATGATGTCCTTGGCATTAACGAGAACCATTTGCTGAGTACAATCAATACCTGTTGCTGTTGGTGTCTTCTGAAATGGATAGAACGATATCTTTTCTGCTGGAATTGTTCCTGGACGATCCTGATACATCTTCTTGAGATTCTCTTTCGCAATTTCTTTCATTTGGTATCCAGCACTCATGCAATAAACATCATCAACGCGATAATCAATAATGTTTAGTGAGATGTACTGATCCACGAATTCTGGTTCTTTAGCAACCGTTCCAGCTGAGTTGTAGTAAATGTCTTGAGTTACTGCTGATATCCTAAATGATTGACCAATCTGAACAAAATTCTTGGTGCAGTTCGCTAGTAGAGAGTGGAAAAACCATGGACGATGTTGGTGACAATCAGCGATCGCATGATGAATTGGTGGTCTTGTTAAGCCAACATTAAAGAAGGATGAAAGTGTATTTTTCAAAGTAAGCTCAGGATTTACAGGACAACACACGAACGCATCCTCATTAATGTAAACACTCAATTTCAAATCACCAAAGAGACATCTTGGATAGTCAGTCATCCCTGAGAAAATCAGAAGATCTTCAAGATTGATTGATATACGAATTGGTACGTCAATTGTGTCCATGAAAGCACCAGCTTGTGACACTGTAGTGAAAGATGATAATGGAATATAAACACCAGCGACAGATTCATCATGCTTCCAAGCATTTTCCCAAGGAGTGTGCGAATGTTTTCGATTCTCCAATTGACTCTTTGGTTTAATCATGTTGTAGATGTGTGATTCCATTGAGACATCATTGTTTGAAGTGCTAATGATTCTTTGATTGTTGTGAAGAACTGTGAATCTACTAAAGATTGATGCTGAATGCTTAAGTCCTACGAACATAAATATTCTTTCATTGGAGTATGATCCAACTTTGTCTGGGGTAATGTTCCAATTGTTGACTTTCAAAGTGGTTGTGATTGTGAACGTAATGAATGAATCATCAATTTGACAAATGTCTTGATTACCAGTCAATGGAATGATTATCTCTTGTCCTCTGTAGAATCGTGAATTCTCTGATGGTTTCAATTCTTGAATAGAAGTACTGTGTGCTCCATCATTCAGAAGATAATTAACGTGGTGTTCAGACATTAGTTGCTGTTGTATTTGACCAATGTCATCTCTTGTGTATTTGATTGATCCAGTGCTATTGCCAGTCAATGTTGAAGCTCCATGTCTTTTGTTTGTCAGATGTGTTATATGCGAGTTCATTTTAACAAAAATAAAAAATTACATTAATGTTTTAACTCTAGTTACTTTTTCTTTTTTGGTTTCCTCATTTTAGGTTTCATTTTTTCTTCCAGTCTCAGTATTTCGTCTCTGAGTTTGTTCGCAAGTGCTGTATTTCCTTCATTGATTGCTTGTTCATACTGAGCCATCTTTTCTGCATGGATTTGCTGATCCGATTTCACATCTGGTATCATCTCAACACCTGTCTGAGCAATCTTTGAAATCACTGGTCCAACAAAGGGAATGAGATTCAGAAATGGAGCTCCAACTCTGAGTATGTTTTTGCCAACTGCTGCTTATTTTGATAACCAACCTGGTGCCATTTATGTAACATAAAAATATTTGATCATTAGTGAATGATTAGCCTTTGAATTGAATCTTTGAGTTTGACGACTGGGGCATATCATCATTAACGTACCGAGCATTTCGTGGAGGTTCGTACTCAATCATCTGTGGTTGTTGTGGTGCTCGATTGATCGCTTTATTCTGTTGGTACGAATCCATCATTCCTCCTAATCCACTAAGAATTCCTCCTGCTGTTTGTCCAAATTTACTGTTCGTTTGAGAGAGCAATCCACCACCGACTTGGAAGTAATGTTGGAGCTAGAGGTTTGATGAATTGAAAGAATTGTTTGCCAATATTTTTGAGTTTGTTGAAACTTCCTGGTGCCATTTATGTAAAAATAAAAAATCAATTCATTTATATTTTTAGCGAGGAAATAATCTCATGAGAGACTTCTGCCCTAACGGGGTATTGCTTTCGTCAATGAAATTCCATAATTGAGAATAGTGTTGTATGCTTCATTGAAGGCAATGCTCATATCTTTTCCACCAACAAGGATCTTGAAAATGGTTCTAAACACTGGGAGAGCATTAATGCATGAACATTTTGTTGATAAATCATCCAGTTCGATCACCACATCGTTGATCCCAGTGAGTGTAGCAATCAGTGCACATAAATCACTTTGGTTTGTGATCAGTTTCTTTGATGGTTCAATTAGGTTATTCAATAGTTTCTTTTCACAAGCGAATGCATTCTTGTACACTAGCAACAGTTGATCTTTGAATGCTGTAATATTAGATGTATATTCTCGGAGTGGGATAGAACGACTTTGGATTGGTGCTGATGGATATGTCTCGAGTGGTGGATCATAAACACCTGGAACATTCTCTAGTTCAACATTAGCGCATTGCTCACTATTCAACCTTCCAGAATTCGAACCTTTGTTATCGATGATGACATTGTTGGTGATTGATGTTGGTACTGAAGAAGAACTTGTGTGTTTCGTAAATTGACAACTTAGAATTGGTTGCATCACTTTATATAAAAATAAAAAATATATATTTCTGTTTTTAATCATCAACTTTCATTTCCACTGTCATCTTCTCCCATGTCTTTCTGCAATTGGAGCAAATCTAGTATAGTTTGGCATTTGTGATTGGTATGTGGTGAGATCTCTTGTTCTGTAGGCTTGACGTTGAATATCATTAGCAATTGTAGATATCTGTGATGAATATGTATTGAAGAATTGTTCCAAATATGTTTTATCACTCTCGATCAATTGATAAAATCGTGGATAAACCCGTTCTTTAAAGTCTTTTCTTTGTTTGATTTTCTTCCATTCCTCTGACGTACCATCGTAGCCTTGAACATTATCTGTAAGCCATTGATCCCACAACATTGAACCAACTTTGGATTGAATCGAATTGAACACAATATTGTCAATCACACCTTTGCTAATATCAACTGGATTTGTTTTGTTGGCACGATATCTCTTTAATACATTGTTCATCCATTCACCAGCAAGTTTCTTCATAATCGCAAATGGTTGATTCAAGCGTTTCTTCTTTGCTCTTCATAGCTAATTTCTTTTGTAATTCGATGGTAGTTCATATTGACCATGTTTGACAAAATTCCGATGCACAGCTTTGATTCTCCTTCCATTATCTTGATAGAACGTTTTGTACTTGTTTTGTCTTCGCATTTCTGGTGTTGGATTCATTGAGTAGTAAGTCTCTTTGACTGGTCTATTTGTGTATGGAGCTAGCATGAAACCATTAACTGCAACCAGATCTTTAGTCTCTTTGTCGTAGACCATTACATCTGGAACTTTGCCATATTGTTCCACTATCACTTCCCAATTGAGTTCATTTCTTTCAATGTATTCTAACGCCGATGGAACACTAATTAACGCACGATTGATTGTGGTTCTAATGTCATCTTCTGCAAAGATTTTTTTCAATGCTGCTTGAGTATCCACTGCGAATCTTTTGGTTGTCTTAACGATGCTGTTTGTTGGTACACTATCTTTTCAGTCATGTGTATTTCATACAAAATAAAAAAATCCAAAAGTAATTTTTAATTAGAGTTAAATCAGAAATGAACAAATCAAATATGTCTCTAACAGCCTATGTGAAAGCAAAATTGAGTGAAGCATCTAGTAGGAATGTTTCTCATGAAGTGCAATCTCAGATTCATCCAGATCTCAATTTCAATCGCAATAGTGTCAATGTACTTGTTGGAAACAGAGGAAGTGGAAAGACATTTAATGCCCTTCGAGAAGTTGCCAAGCTCCAGAATGTTCAAGTCAGAAATGAACTATTCCATTTATTTGTCTTCGCTACTGATAAGAACATTGATCCAACCTTCGATAAATTCAAACCAATTCTGAATGTTCCTTATGTCAAAGTTAAATATGACGATGCACTTCCATTTCTGTTGGAACTGTCTCAGTCTAAAGCTGCTTATGAAGAGATTATTGACAATCAATGGCAAAACAGAATTACAGATGAATGCCGAGATGAACTGTTAGAGTCACTTTACATTGATGACTTCTCAGTTAAGAATCTCCAAACGATTATTCTCCTTGATGACTGTCGCAGAATCCTGGGTGAACGAAGAACTTCCAAAAATAGAATGACAATGATGGACTTATTATTGGAGAATCGACAGCCTAAATTCACATTCTTTCTGACGATGCATGAGCTGTTCAGTCTGTCAGCAGATATGAAGTCAAACATCGATTCAATGTGGATCTTTGGAGGATTCAATAAAGAACGAATCAGGAGAGTCTATCATCAATTGAACTCACCAATTGATTTTCGACAATTCTGGAATATTTATCAACGGAAACAAAAATGTGAAGCAATCATTCTTCGATACAATACTGATGGAGTCGTGCTTAATGAAATAAACAAAGATGGACTAATCAGAAGGGTCAGAGAGCTCTTGAATTAGATTTCCAATTGTCTCGTCAAGACTTCGAAGCCTCATGCTGAGAGTATCTGTCAATGTTCGTATAGATTCCTCAATGTCTGATAATCTTTGATCAATCGATAATGAATTTGATCCATACGTACTATCACTACTTACCTTCCTCAGTGCTATCTCACCTCTTATTTTTGTTAGACGATATCCATCAATGTGTATCATCCTATTGAGTTTCTGAGTGGTGTATTCGTTCAGTTCTTTTCTGTTCTTTTCCAAAAATCTCTGAAAGTCATAGATGTTTTCAAAACATTTCTGTTCAGGATCAAATGGTTCTAAAATCTTTAGTGTTTTTCCAAAAGTATCTAAATCGTTTCGTGCCATTTTAAATGAAATAAAAATATTTGAAACATTATTACACTTACACCAAATTAAATTCAGTAATGAACTCTGGAGTTAAGTCGTCAATTGAGTCTGCATGATACTTTGTGTGTTGGATTGGTACATTTACTACCTTAGATAGACATGTGAGTCCATTCAATAGTGTAGCTACAACATTATCGTGTTTGTACTCAATGAATTGTCCAACAAATTGAAAATGTCTACGCTTCTTCTGAAACTTTGCTGCAGTCTTGTCCAAGTCTAGATGAATCAACAGAATGTTTCCTGGTTTGTATTGCCATAACATCTGTGATGTCTGTTGTCTTTGGATGTTCTTCAATTGTTCTTCGCAACTGGAGATATACAATACTTCAATCTCTCTATTGTTTTGTGCTTGCTGTGGAGTGAATTTATTCCAGTACGCCCGATGAGGAGTCATGTTGTAGTATTCCACCATCTGATTCATCAGCGAATGATTTGCCATTTGTGTTGCATTGTCTTGGAATCCATCTCTGATTGTTCTGATCACTCGATCGACAATTCTGTTGTGATTTGTGAATGGTGAGCTAGTGAAATATGTACTGACTTTCTGTTGCTTGAAATACGTTGATGCTTCAATACTAGTCCAAGCTGCTTCTCCATCACCTCGAATGTTATTCACATGAACGCCACGATGATTAATCAGATCATTGATTGCAGTCTTGACTTTGCTCCATGATTTATCCAGTACTGGAATCACAATTAAGTATTTTGTGTTAAGGTTAATAGCAAACAGATAAATCTGAAGTACTGTTTTCGACGTTGGTGATTGGATAAAAACGAGATCAATTTCCCATGATCCAAATTTGGGAGAGAAGTAAGGTCTGTCACATTTCTGTGGTACTCTTCTGTCTGATATCTGATGTGGATCTCCAGTGATGTCTTTTGACATGAATTGCATCTTTGATCGAAATGGATATTGGATTTTCTCTATCGGAGTAGGAATCATATGTGATCCATTAGTGATTGCTTCACGTTTCTTTCCTCTCAATGTTGTTTGTTTTGAATTGGCGAGACTCCATCTATGAACATATTCCTCGTACCAATCTTGAAATGATCTTCCACCAAATGGGATTTGTTTAGGATGAGCAAGAATGAAATCAGTTTCGTCACTACCAATACATCTGCTAATGTGTGACAGAACAAACATATCTCGGTTCATCTTCTTTGTCTCTACAATCTTATTCGTGATGAATTGTTCCATACGTTGTTGATTGTCCATTATTGAATTCTCTGCTTTGATTTGTTCTTCTTCCGAATTGTCTTTTTGTTGATAATCGAATAGTCCTTTCATTTGTTCCAACATTTCTAGTACTTGCCTTGTGGTTGGTTCAGTACGGACAACCTCTGAAGGATTTCTGGAAATGATATCTGGCACTTGTGATATAGTCAGAAATAGATCTTCATTGTATCGTCTCTCCCTCGCTGGAAATTCATGATGTGAATGACTTTGTTTTAACTGTCTCTTCTTTCCAACTCTGATTGATGACGAAAGTGTTGAACTTGTCTTGCTAAAGGCTTCGAGCCCTCCTAGGGGGAGAGTTGATGGTTGCATTGGTGTTTCTATCGGAACTGTCGCTGGAATGAAAGATTGTCCAAAGTGAATGTCTTGTGCTTCATAATAGTATTTTTGATATGCTTTATATGCTTGTTCAGCTCTGGAGTCACTTGTTGTTTTTCCTAGGAATTGCTTTACAAATTGTTGGACTACCTTTCGTCCTGAATAAGTTGATAGATCAGGAGGTAATTCACCATTCAACCAATCATTAAAATATGTACTATCATTAGCATCGTATTCTCCATGTGAATCATTGACAATATAGACTGGCAAAATGTTTGTTGAACTCCATTTGATTTCATAAATTTTGGTTGGCGAGTGTCGTGTATTCTGAAGTAATCTATTCACGAGTGTATCGATCTGCTGTTGATTCAATTGTCGAGTGTTCATTTATACAAAAATAAAGTTTGATATTATTCTATTTGATAATCAGTTGCTTTCAGTCCATTAATGAATGGAGGACAGGACTCATTGTCAAGTACGATTGCCTTCAGATGTATTCCACTGAGACTGAGTTTCTGTTGTTGTATTTTAGCGATCTCAAATCCATTCGTGTTGTCTTCGCTTATGATTCTTCTTGTTTGGAAGTTCAGTGTTGTTGTCACAGTTTTCTCTCCATGAAGACACTTCACATAGTCGTTGCTTGTTATTGTTGTTTTCTTCAGAGACACTCCTTTGATTTTGCATTTCTCATCTAGTGAGTAACACTTTGGTGCAAGACATATCATTTGTTCACCTTCCTTCTCAATTGCTAATCCCAACAACTTCTTCTCATCATCAACTCCCTTATCAGGATTGGGAAACCATTCATATTTGTGTGCATCATAGAATTCTTGGTCAGCAATCACATGTTCAAATTGTTGATGAATTCCAACATTTGGATCACCAGCAATTGCCCAATAGGCAGAGTCAGTATCCCCCTCACAGAAGTGAATCTTGTTCATGTGGAGGCATTTGTACATGAAATTGTAGATGAAATTCAGATACCAGAACTTGGCATTGTCGAGTGTGAACACTGCTTCTTGCAGACATGTCTTGCATGAAGCTTTCTCTCTGTCTTCAATCACGATGTAGTTGTCCTCATTGATCTCTCTTGTCGCTACAAATCCCTTCATCATTTGCTTCAAGTATGTTCTCTTCTCATTGCAGATTGTGATTGAGTTGTACTTCTCAGTATTCATTCCATCGTATCCGTAACTTCCATTCAAGTTCGTCTTACAGAACTGTTCTTTTCCTTTATTTCCAACCTTCATTGCTTCTATTCTGTCATTCATGAATGAGGTCACAAATGGTTCAAATCCAGCATGTCTGGAGAATACCATCACACTCTTAATGTCATCAATAATGAAGTGACAATAATCAATAAGGAACCACAGATAGAATGTCGAGAAGAACATATACTGATCGTGTGTGCTCAATAGTTGGGTCAGTTTCCGTTGCTTATCATCAGTCTTCAATCCATGTTTCTTCATTAATGAATAGGTTTTTTCTCCAATGTTCTCTTCAGAGGTGTTGACCATAATGTTTCTGAAGATTGGTGGGAAGTTTATGAAATCATTGATGTACTGCTCATCGATGTGTCCTTTCAATTCAGCAACAAATAACGTCTTCTGAGTCTTGTCTTCGATAATCTTTCGACATTCTTAATCTCCTGTTGCAGTGTACAGACATCTTCCTGGCATGTACATTCTGTGTTTCGTGTATGGATTGTTCAGGTTCTTGATCGATGAGAAAGCACTTGGATACAGTGAATTAAAGTCTACGCCACAAATGTGAGTCATAATGTGTTCTGTATCAGTTGATTTGACTTGTCCGTCTTCATAAGTGAAGTGATTGATTGGTGTCACATCTTTGATGTTCTGTCGATGTTGAACATTGGATAGTCCACCAGTCACTGCTGCTCTCAACTTGTGATAGGTCTGCTCGTGTGTCAGAGTCATTGGTAGTGATTTCCAGATGCAATACTTCTTCAGTTGAATTCTCAATCTTGTGAGATGTTCATCTTTGTCTGACTTGTAAGTGTTGCAGTAATCACAGCAGATTTTAACGTTCTCTTTGGAATGTCCTTTCGAATTGTCGATTCTGTCTAATGTTGGTCGAACTGCTTGTGAGAAGTGACATTTGCAGATGTAGCACACTCTCTTGCACTGTTGAACAAACCACTCGAGGTCAGCTTCTGTAACGTTTTTGTCAGTATTGCGATGTGCTTTCATGTCTTGATACCTATATCCTTCAACTTTATGTTTCCAGTATTGTTTGGTGATTTTGATTGGTCCAGACTGGTCACATTCATTGTAATCCTCATCTATATCAAACTCCTTATAGGCACAAGCATACTTGATGGCAGATGCATTTGCTGACAATGAGAGATTGTGCAACATATCCACTTTGTACTGGAAGTTCAAATTGATTAACGTGTCTAATGGTGCAATCATGCATTCAACGTCTCTGATGTTGTAGAACTTGAGATATTCCCAACTGTTCTTGAAGCCTTGCTTGTTCCAATCGTCAAGGTACAATTTGTAGTCAGTATCGGACATTTCACTGTTGTTCAGACTGGAATAGAACTCATATTTGGAGAAAGGTTCTTGTTTGCTCAGCAC
This sequence comes from Blattamonas nauphoetae, assembly GCA_033064195.1. Taxonomy (NCBI): domain Eukaryota; phylum Preaxostyla; order Oxymonadida; genus Blattamonas; species Blattamonas nauphoetae. The sequence goes on from JARBJD010000031.1 coordinate 311,986, forward strand.
TGTGTCGTAGTCTGATGAATCAAACGATTCGTAAGCAAAGAATGATTTCTGAAGTGTTGTCTTTCCTCCGAAGGCTTTGACTGCATTGTCCAAAGTCATTGGTCCTGTGTACGACATCATATCAATGAACCGAAGAACTTGTTGTGTTCTCTCGTGTCTGATCAATACTTGTTTGTACTTCGTTGTTGATCCAAGAAAGCTCACGACTTTCCAATCCTGATCAACGAGATCGCGGAAGATGAGATTGATGTCGAATCTGGAGCTGTTGAATCCAATCACACTGACTTCATTTTGTGAGGGAATTTCTGGATCTTCATATTGATTGTTCTCTCGTACTGTTTCTACCAACTTGAAGAGTTGTCTGATCCATTGCTTCACGAAGTCCTTTCCATCTCGAAGATCATAGTAGATTGACTTCACTCCTGATTTTGTTTTGATTGCTGATGCAACAGAGAGGGGCTTCAAGTGTGAGATCAATTGTGTATTATCATCGGAGAACAGGTTGTCAAGAATGAGATCTTCCATGGTTTCGAAATCGTATGTAATGTAGTATTGCGTTGGTTTGAATTCATCTTGTCTTTTATGTGCCATCAGAAATTCATGAGTCTTAGTGTTGAGAATATGTGGAACATACGGCCTTGGCGTTTTATCGAGTGAGATTTTCTTCACATGTTTTCCATCAAGCTCTTTACACTCTGCAAGATGCTTCTCAAAATCTCTACTGTAGTTTTTATTCTTCACTTGGAATCCTCTCGATTGACAGTAGGGACAGAGTTTGTATCCAGTTAATTTCTCAGGATCGATAATGTGCATTACATGAACAAGAGTTGCCGTCAGTGGAATCATCAGAAGTGGAAGAACTCTTGCATCATCATTGTCGTTGATGTACGATTGACTTAGGAAATATCGCTTCTTGTCTTCATCATATTCATAAATGTGGACGGTAATGTTGAATTCAATCATTGCTTTCTCAATATCACAAGCAATATCAAATCCAGGATACTTCTGAAGATGTGGTGTCAATTGTCGAGATTTGAGTTGTGAAAGCTTCATCCATTGTGCGAACAATCTGTAGGCTTCACTATTCCTCATATTGATTGAGATTTTCTTCTTTGGAACCTCAGGAAGAGTGAGAAAGGATAGTGCTTGAAAGAAGCAGATATTGAACTAAGAATCGACGTACCGAACGTTGTATGTTTTTATGTGTTCGGTGAGAATTGCATTCGCTTTTCCTGCAACTGGGAATCTGTACACTGCCACCAGAATGGAATGGAAGGCAATGAACATTGTCTTCGTATCCATGAGTGCTCTCTCTTGTGATTCTTTGATAAGGTTGATTGCATATTTTGAATACTCATTGATGTCTCCTTCACTTCTTATCACTGTTGGAAAACTCTTCGATGTGTTCTCCAACTCCGGTCTGAAATCATTATACAGTGTCTCATCTTTGTCTTTTCTCTCAACAATCTTTCCGAAGTCAAGACTGATCTTGAATGGACGATCCTTCTCTTTTTCATACACTGCTTTGATGAAGGTTGTGATTTCCTCAACAGTCTTCAAGTGATTGTGGAAGTACAACTGATATGGTTTTCCATTGTCTTCAACCTTCTCGACCTCATTCTTTTTGAGCTTCTTTCGAGCGTTTGTCAAACATTCATTGAATGCAAGTTTGTCTCTTGGTTCAGCGAGTAAGATGCATTCATTGAATCCATCAAATTGCTTCACTTTTCTTGATTCCATCTGTTCATTTTTCTTTTGAATGATCAACAGATTCTTCATCCAATGATCCATCAACTTCTCCTCAATTGATTTTAGCTTCCTCGTGATCTTGAACACTTGCTTTTTCAATTCAGTTTCGTTCACTCTTGGATTTGCTTTCATGTCTATGAGAATGATATTTTTATCCTCTTCATTCATCGTTGCATTGTTGTTCCGTTCATTCTGTCTCTGCATGGCTTGTTGTTGTTCAATTTGTCGTTGATGTCTCACTTCATTCAGGAATTTCGGAATTAAATTGATATTGAGATTTGCTGCTGGATCTGGATTTCGATATCCAACGTCTGGGTGTTTCAGCATTGTCAAGAGAAACGAATAGTGATGTTGCTTGTTTGGGCTGTCAGGTTTGTAAGTTCGACCATCGAAAAATGCGAATTGAGTGTTTGGAAAGAGTTCTTTAACCTCTCTGATTTGTTTCTTCACTTCCCAGAGTTGTGTCATTTACTACGAATTAAAAAATTAAAAAATAAAAAAAGTTGAGTGATTATTTTAACTTCCTCAAATGTGGCTTCTTCTTTGCTTTCAGCCAGGAATCTAATCGCACTTTGAAAACCTCAGTTCCACCAATTTCTCGATAAGTGAATGGAGTCAGAACCTGCTTGTACTCACCAACGAGCTCACAGTTGTACTTCCTCAGTTCATTCTCCACAAACGATTGAGTGTAGTGTCGACGTTGTGACATGTGTGGCCTGTTCCCTTGATTCCACAACTTTGGCTTAATCCTCCACTCAACACCTTCATGAACATAGATGACTGGGATATTATGTCTGACATACTCAGAGACAAGTTCACAGTTCTCTTTTTTCATTGATTGAATCAAAGCTTGCTTGGCATCTGTTCGACGTTTTTCGCTCCCCTTTGGAGGGTTCGAAGTCTTTAGCGAGACATATGTAGTATTCACTGTTGTCATTTAATACAAATTAAAAAATCAAAAAAATAAAAATGAAATGTGAAGTGAGGTGTTGGAACTTTTTATTTCTTGTTCCTTGATTCTTCCTTGTTGTGCCAGCTTTCATCTTGCTTCTTTCTTTTTTGTTCTTTCATCCAAGTTTCATTTTTTCATTCATTCATTCAATTCATTTTTTCAATCATTCAATCATTCATCATTCAATTTTTCAAGTTTGTATGATTGTACCGTAGGACAACCCGATACTCCTTTGGGGATCACTCTATCATGATCCTTCTCAATGACTCCTGCTGGCGAATTCCTTGAAGGGATAAGTCTTGGGTGGGCATGATTTACGGTCAAACTCTCTGTCGAGAATCTGAAGCCAACATGAACCCCGGGGCGGATTCCTAGAAATCCACCGTCTCCAATTCAACCTTCAATTTGTTCTACGCATTAGTCACGAGGGCACCATTTTGCCTGAGTATCAAGGGAAATTACGTCGAGGTATCATATTTCAACTTGTCATTCAATCATTCATCATTCAATCCTTCATCGTTCAATCGTTCATCATTTCCTTTATCAAGTTTTTGTATGATTGTACCGTAGGACAACCCGATACTCCTTTGGGGATCACTCTATCATGATCCTACTCAATGACTACTGCTGGCGAATTCCTTGAAGGGCTAAGGTATTGGGGGGGCATGATTTACGGTCACATTCAAGTGATGCCCACAGTGAACCCCCGGGGACAGCCTCCCAGCTCGTCCCGCTCCAATCCAACCTTCAATTTGTTCTACGCATTAGCCACGAGGGCACCATTTTGCCTGAGTATCAAGGGAAATTACGTCGAGGTTTCATACTTCAACTTTTTTGGAAATTTTGAATTTTTGAATTTTTGAATTTTTTGAATTTTTGAATTTTTTGAATTTTTGAAATTTTTTGAAATTTTCCTAAGTATTTTTTTTTTGAAATTTTTTTTTGAATTTTTGAATTTTTTTTAAATTTTTGAAATAGTCTTGGCATTTTGAAACTTTTTCATTTTTTTTGAAATTAAGATTGCCGCTCGCCAGAATCGAACCACCCCCTAGAAACGGATGGACATGGAACATACCCACTGAGCTACTAGCTCCTGAAAATGTTAGTTTCGACCTGTGCTTTATATCTCGAATGTTCAGATCTGCTATATATTCCTTTTATCGTCTACCTATCTACCCTCCTTAAAAAGCATGACTTTTTCTCGTCAGCGATTTTTTCTAAATAAGTTAGATTTTCCTTTTTAACTTTTTACCCCCGTTAAAAAGCATGACTTTTTCACGTGAGCGATCTGCTAAATCTTAATTCTTGGCCACTTGTTACCCTCGTTAAAAAGCATGACTTTTTCACGGGAGCATTTTTGCTATATATTGAATTTATTGACAAAGTTTTCAAATTTTAAATCTGCTATAGTGTCCTTTTTTCGGGTATAAAGTTTCTGATTTTTCGGGATAATTTCAGGACCGGATAGTCTAGTGGTAATGGTGAGTGCACGCACTACTACTACTAAGCTGAAGGTCCTAGGTTCAATTCCTGGCGGAAGCATTTAATTTCACATATCACTGCCCTTTGGCATGGTCTAGGCCCTTGGCAAGACCAACGTACGTCTCCGGAACTCAAATCGAGAAAAATGAGTTCCGATGCCGGTCTAAAAGGGACCGATGAGAAGGGTCGCAACCTTCGGAACCTTGAAAAAATACACCAGCTTCCGCCAAAATCAAGGTTTTTGCATTTTTGAAAATTTTCTAAAATTTGCTTCAACTTGAAAGTATGAAGTAACTGAACTCTGGAAGAGAATATTTAAGATTGACAACTTTCTGAAATGAAAATGACTTTTACTTCAAGTATTTTCTGAATGGCCAATCGGCATGGAGAAAAAGCAATGGATGTGGCGTCTGTCCCAACGTGGTTCTACTTTCGTCTTCTATACTACTGAGGAGCAGCTCGGAAGATCGCAAAGGTCGTCTTTGCATTTGGACCGCCGACGAATGTCATTCCAAGCGTCTTCCCCGAACAGGCCTCGGAACAAGTCTGCAACAGTGAGTTGACGAAAAGAGTTTTTTTTTGGAGAACACGATAGACAGAACCCGATCGAGACAAGATGTCAGTTGGGGAGCCGATTGGCAGGAGAAGAGGAGTGTTCTACTTAGACGGATGAAAGAGTAAGAAAAAATTGATATTAGTTGATGATGAATTGTTTCATCATCTTGTTTGTTTTGATCTTTCTGTTTTTCGTGTGAGACAAGGAACCTGAGGACCTTATATGATAGAAAAGTTGAAAAACGGTGAAACAAACACACATCGTGAGAATAAAGTCCTTTTCACACGTCATTGTTGCTCTCCAGTGTTCAACTGTCCTGGACAAAAATTCAAAATGGGCAGGATCATTGGATCCTCGCGTGTCACTTTCCTCTTTGACTTCTCACTTCAGTAAACAGTGTTTCACGACGAGAATAATACATTCACAAATATAGACAAACAAAAATTAAACTGAAGGGGATTTGAACCTTCAACTCCCATTCGTACATTTAGCAATTTAGTCGTACATGTAGTAAAGCCCGTATGAGTTGTGGGTATTTATAGTTTGGTCCAGTGTGAAGCGGGATTCGTCGCTAAACCAGATTTTGTCGACGAAAGTCGGGTCGTTTTGGTGACAGTCTAGGATCCACGCAGAAAACCGCCGACGCTCCTCGTAATCCTGGTCAAATAACCAGTGAGTATGCTGGAGCCGGTAAGGGTGCAAGCCGAGTTCGTGAATAAGGCGATGAAGTGACGATTTCGAGATGTTCAGATCATGCGCGCTTTGTCTGATGGATTCAGTTGGATGATCTTGATAGTGCTGCTGGACGATCTCTCGATTCTCTTGAGTCGCGACTGATCTTGGTCGACCGGATCGTGGCCGATCAGCCACCGATCCTGTCTCTTCGAACTTGGTGATGAGATCATCAATTGTAATTCGACAAGGCGGGTTCGGCAGTCCCCAGTGCTCGATCACAGCTTCAATAGACCCAGATTGATAGAAGAGCCGGACGATTCTAATTCTTTCTTCCTGAGAGCGTCGATATGTCATGACGTGGTACTGTAGACAGATTACCTCGTCTTCCACTCCTGTGACATTGAAAATGTGCCCACCTATCTCCTCACTATCATTTAAGAAAAAAGCTTACCTGAAAGAACGATCGTTCAACTTGAGGCAAAAGTAAGATCGGCCCACCCCGACGAAAGTTCATCTGGGACACCCTGTAGGACACTACTATAAGAATTAGGTTCCAAAGGTTATCTAAAGAGACAAATGATGGAGAAAGAGAGAACGAAATATACTGGCGTGACCGAGGTGACCGGGTCACTTTTGGCCAAAAAGTGGTGACGGTCAGTGACCGGAGGTTTTCGAAATATGGGTGAGATCTGAAACGATCTCTATATTTGTACTTTTCTAAAAGTGGTCTATAAGAGCATGATGGACTGTTGTTGGAGAGAATGTAAGTTAAATGAAATTGTTATTTCCCAATAATCACGTAAGAGAAGTCATACTCTCTCTTTTTCAGGATGGTGCCAAGAAAAAAAAATGACAGGAATGATCGAGACTGACATTCGAAAATGGACCTTCACAGTGAGAGATGAATCCAAAAATCTTAAATCAACTTTATCTTGTGAAGTGTAAACATTTCCTTCATGAGAAACGGATGTGCCGAATGACGTTGGCTGACTCCCATTTTCTTCTCTGGTTCAGGTCCTTGTCGAGTTGTCTGCAGTGAAAGTGGAACGAGAACACCATCGAGCAGAACGAGTCAGTGGAGGAGAACATCTCAGCTTCGTCTGGCCTGGAAGTTTCTCCTGTTGTTTGGTCATCTTCCTTGTTCTGTTCATCATTCTCTGTTTTGTGCTCATCTTCGTTCTCGATCTTCTGTTCCTCTTCGTCCTGTTTTGTTTCCTCTTCTTCCTTCTCTTCTCCTCTTTCTCTGCTCGTCATCGAGCTCGATCAATCTTCCCATCTCCTCTGTCTCTGTTCTTCTTCTCCTTCTTATCTTTCCTTCTCGTCTTCCCATTCTTATATTCATCTTTCTGATCATGCTGAAATTCAAGGTCCTTCAAGAACAGAGACTACACTAGCAACGACTGATCGCTCAACTCTCCCTTCATCGCTTCCACAATCGATGTGAAGTATTGTTTGGTTGCTTCTGGAGAGGGCTAGTTTTCGAGAAGGACTGTCGTTGATTCGTCGAACGATGGTTTCAGCGGAGAGGGAGACAAGCGAGGAGGGAGTGAGAGACCATCGACACATCCGGAAGTGGCGATATCTAGGCAGAGTTCTGCATCGATGGAGAGAAGTGAGAGGAGGACAACATCTTTGGAGAGATCATCGTTGATGGGGATGAGGGCTGAAAGTTTGGGTGGTTCGTCAATTTCTTCCTTCGCTTCATCTTTCTTCTTCTTTGTTGTTTTTTGACTTCTTTTTGGCTTCATACAACCGTATTTGTTCGTCGTTCCAAACACAATCCATTTCTCTGTCAATCCTCAGTTTTGCGAGTCTAATGTGATAAAACTGGCATCAATCATGAACCCCTTCTTGAATGAGCTCGCCATACACCGTGAAACTGATCAATGGACTTTCAGTTTGTAGTCTCACGCACCCTCGACTACATGGAGTGCATGATTGAATGAGTCAACGTTGAGACAAAGGGGATGGGCCTGCCTCAGATCGGATCAGGAAGGACACCGATTCAGCGTGGAGGAACGAATTCTGTTGGACAGCTGCTTTCATCAGATCGACCGCATGGTCTTGCAAAAAGTTGAGTCTGGACAGCACGGAATCGCGGAGGAAGGACCCAACGATGAAGAGAGGAGGGATTGTGAACCTGCTCGCTGCTGTGGCATGCAATCGAAGTACAATTCGCGGGAGAGTGCGAAAGGGTACTCCACAATGTCCTTCGACTCGTTAATCCACAACAGGATGAACTGCCAATACAGGGTGGCGAGAGAAGTGTCGTTCTTGGAGAGCGTGAGGACGGCTGTGGTGCTGTATGACTGCCCACACAACATGATAGTCGACGAGACGGGAGACATCCTTCGTCTTCCAGATGACTCACACTCACCACTGTCGTACACAACAGCGCGCCGAGTGCAGCCTTTGCGTGTTCTTCATCTTTCGGCGGGATCTGACAGTCATCTTCCGTTAGCAGCGTGATTTCAGCCTGACTCTGCATGGATCGGGACGGGCTCCTCTTTCTGGACAGGAAGTCGGAGATGCGGATGGACAGGCCGTGTGAGGAGAGGATCGTCACAGCGTCGGGCGAGAGAAGTGCGATGTCTTTGAGAAGATGGATGAGTGGGATGAACTTTGCCAGGTTTCTCTGGAGCCGTCCCGTGTCCTCTTTCTGCTCGTCCTTCGCCTCATCTGCTCGAAGAGGAGCGACAAGTGGCTTCGTTGTTCGTTGGTAGTCAGGATTGACTTGGAAGAAGTACGTTCCGTGCACGTTCGAATCTGTCGAAGATTATGATCATAATTCTTCACAATAAACTACTCGCCAACATTGACGGGATGGCGATTGACGGAAAGGCAAGAAACAAAGGCCTGAGTGTTGACGAAAGATGAAGTTTCTTGCATCTCCACAATCAGCCCCTGAAGCGCGAGGAACGTTTTCATGATGTCAATATCTGAATTGTTCTGCATTCGGCCAGGAATTGACTGTTGATAGGTAATCTAAGCTGGAACAGTCGGTGAATTGGCAAAGAGTGAGAGACGAAGAGGAAGGTGGGCGTTGAGGATTTGGATGTCTGAATTCATATAACAAGTCGCACACAGGATCTGAAAACCGACAAAATCAAATGAGCGCTGCATAAAAACAGTCTTCACGGATTTCAGAGCAAAGTGGACAGTTGGTTTGTTGAATAGACGAGAAATAATTGTGGTGATCGATCTTCCGACTATATGGCCACGAGAAACAGCATGGGCAATGATTGGTTGCTGAGTGCCAGGATCAAGAGTGAACAACGCGCAGAGAATGGCGTGGACGACGTGTTTCAGAACAAAGAAGACATTCGCAAAGATGGCGCCCTGGTGAGTAGTAGGATCGTTACATGTGCGATTTGCGAGAGAAGGTCTGAATAGATGGGGGTATATTGTCGAATGGAGGTAAGAATGATGACCAACGAATGGACACCTTGTCGGACAGCGCTAGATGGAGACGATGGGAAGATCGGCCTTGTTTTTCCAAGTTTGATTGAAAAGTCTTCTCATTCCACCTGTATTGGCAATAAAGACAGAATAAAACAGTTTTCGACCAGTTTTCGGCATTCTGAGTTGATCTGACCCTAAAAAGAAAACAGGGGTGACACTGACCGAGCCCAAAGGCTCGGTCACGCCAGTATAGAACGAAAGAAACAATGAGTGATTGAATCACTTTTCTTCGAAGCAATATAGTGTCCATGGTTCGAATGGATTGAGATTCTAGCGATTATGGGCCGGATCATACTAATTGCATACACACGTCTCCTTGTTCGTTTTTTCGTGAAGAAACAATAACAAATGATGAAAGCAAGAGTTTCAAAAAAAGAGTTTCAAAAAAATGAACATGCAGGGATTTGAACCTTCAACACTTGTTTGGACATTTCCCAATTTAGTCGTTCATTTCACAAAGATTCCTTTTCGTCTCGCTCTTCTCTCACATCCTTCTTCTGTTCCATCATCGTCCTATCTCCACTCACCACAACTGAGTGTGATGTCAGCTCTGTCAGAATCGTTGAATATTGTGACATCCTCATCGCATGTCACAGGCCTCGTGCAACCAACAACTGCACCCAACGTTGATCCACTCCAATCTTCGTAACATGAAGACAACGAGAAAGTGTTTCTGTCTTGTCCACAACTTCCACAACTCCATCCTTCTCTCCACAGCTCAGTCCACACACTCTGTTCTCACATGGGATATCTCGGTCTACTTTCTCTTCCAGTCTCTTCTGTGTCTCATTCTGTCGTTTTTCCGTCCAATTGCCGATGTTCAGTGTGTTCCCATTCAGCCATCAAACAGAAGAGACATGGGCGGTGGGAGCGTCGGCAGCTTCCTCCATCACTTCATATTTCTCCATCTCCATCTCTTGCATCGACATCAGAGCTTCTTTGTCTTCCTTCTTCCCATTCTTCTTCCTCCACCACACACACACACACACACGGACGAGCAGAATGACAACGAGAAGAGCGACAGCCACGACGATGACCAGAGGAAGTCACCATTTCATGTTGCCTTTCTGTGATTTGAGACTTTCTCGATTCTGCTTTGTTGGATGATGAATGTCGCGTCGGTCCTTCGTTCTTCTCCGAAAACCACCCGACCTCGCCATTCCAATTCAGGTTTCAGTGAGCTGAGTGACGACGAGAGGAGAGTGAGTTTGATTGAAGCTTCGGTGAATGAAGTGACCAAAGAAATGAAGAAGGAAATCACTCACGTCACTCACTCAACAGATACACAACCACTTCAAACACTTCAATAAACAAGCCACACGGAATCAGAGTCGATACTTCCACTTCGATTTTGTTGAGTCCCTTCATCAGGTGTCATACACAGATGATGATCGTCGAGTATCCCATCTCCTCCTGTCAGACTCCCCACATCGATCGAGTCATCGTCAGAGCAGATCAGATTTCAGCGAAAAGAGGAGAAGGGCTCGAGTTTTGGAGCGGTGTCCGAATACAGAGTAGACACAATTGAGTCATTTCCTCATTTCATGTGGATCACACCCTGCGTGAGATGGATCTGTTTAGTGTCTGACTCATTCATTGAACAGTCTGTCAGTTGGAGTATCCCTGATGTCCAAGAACATATATCTTCAAATGCTTCCACAATCCATGCTGGTGACGATTTTGGTCCAGTCAAGATTCCATCTCGCAGAATGATCCTCGCTTGTGTCGCGGAGATGAAGACAAACGATGGATCAGAGACTCAATCCACACATCCACATTCCGAAGCTCGAGGAATCCTGTCGCTTCCACAACAATCACTCCAGACATCGCATCCAGAGAGAATGGCGAAGGAACGATCAGTGATGGTTCAGAACTCGTTCCATTTCGAATCACAACATGCATCCTCCAACAATCCAAATTCCATCCCTCATCATCACTGAGTCCTGAGTTCACAATCTCAATCGTCGGTCGAACAATCACAAGTCCAGATACAATCTTCCACACCTCTGAGATCGAAGCGCGTGCTCGCGAAAAATCATCACATAATTAACTTCCTTGCAATGACGACGAATCGACGAAGACGTTGAACCATGGCTGTCGTTTTCCTGTCACCCCTGAAACACGCTCCAAAAGCAGGATGTCTCCATCTTCCTCATTCAGTGGTTTCACTGATGTCACAATGTATTCTGGTTCCAAATCCAGACTTCCATCCCATCCAATCCGAACCTCTTCTGACTTTCCTTTCGTCAACGACCAGAAACGGATGATCACCCACAGCGTTGAGTTCAGTGTCACGTTGAATTCTGTCGAAACCACCAGATCACTTCCAACCACTTCTACAACGCAGCTCGTGTTCAATGTGTTTCCGAACAGGAACTTGATCTCCCTGATGGTGGGAGGATTGGGAACAGAAACCACAATTCCACTGTTCACAGCAAAGTCATCTCAGTCTCCGTCTTGTTGGAGTGTGCAATCATTCCCACATGCGAGAGTGGAAGCGTCTTGCTCTTTCCCAACCTCAAACACAACCAAACAGTGCGTCATTCTCAAATGTGGCGGTCAAGACATGTGTCAAGTTCGTCCGATCTTTATCCAGCTGTTCGCTGACACAATCTTCAATGCAAGTTCGTTCAGCTGGAGTCGAGGACGATGTGTCCGTTGTTTCGAAGTGGATGGGTATGGATCCATGTTGGATGGACTCCATTTCATATTCACTATTAAACTCTCCCTGTCCTTTCCTTTTCGTTTCGTCTTCTTCAGTCGGATAAAGAATCACAGCAAATCTCTCAAACTCTGCATCCACGTCGGTTGTCAACACAATCTTCTTTTTGTCTCCCGTTTCTCCTTCCACAGCGACTGACTGCAGGATCAGCTCGTACGTTGAGTTCGCCTTCAGAGCGCGTCCTTCAAATGATATTTCGATTTCAGGCTTTTCTGCGTGGGTAAATACACTCGCTGTGATTCGCGTCAATCGACTCGGCCCAGAAGGAACAGAGAAGCTAATGTTTTGGTTCACCACTCCTCCAACAACAATCCCAATCACGAAATACGTTTCCCACACGACAACACGACAGGCAAGGCGAAGATACTTTGAAGATCTCCTCAGTGTGCGAGAACGACACCGATTCACTTGTCGTTCGTTGCGTTCGTTCCATTCAGCGTTACTTTCCCTCTCCCTGAGACACATCCCTCGAGGTCTGCTGTGTCCCGCTCTTTCCCTCTTCGATTCCCCCCTCACTCACTTCTTCCATTCCACATTCCCCTGTTCTTTCTCTTTTTTAGTTTTGGGTCAGTTTCAAAGACGAAATGCTCGTTCACAAGCTTCCACCTCTTTCGCTTTCTTCTCGTCTTGCTTCGCTCGCCACTGTTGTCGTTCTGTTTCGTGTCGTTCCTTCTTCCGTCTTCAACTTCGTCTCCAAATTGCTGGTTCGGTGTCGTTTCCCCTTCGTTCACTTTTCCTCTTCATCTTCTTCAGCCACAGCTTCTTAATCGTTTTCATTCCCCGTCTCGGCAAACTCATCATCTTAATCATTCTGCGCATTCTCTTGCATCTCGTTTTCTTCATCGTTTGATTCTTCTTTTTGGACTAATGCACCAAATGAGTGCGCTTTGACTTCACTTCCGATTTCTTCGTCTTCAACTTGACATTCTTCCAAATCGTCCGCGTCTTCAGCTTTTCAATCATCTTCCTCCTGCAAATATCCATGTTCAGATTCAGCATGCTCATTTCAGGACCCGCAGCTTCAGGATCTTCATCGTCGAGCTTGTTGTCTCTTCTTTGCAGGTGGAGTCAGGGCGGCTGTCATTTGCGAGCAGAAGCCAGCGATGCTTTGTGGTTAGGCGAGGAGAGCGTCCTTCTCCTTCGGCTGGTGCAGCAGCATCGACCAAACCCAAAATTGGTGGAATTGGCGAAGAAGGACGGGAAGAGAAAGAGGGAGGCGGATGAGGCTCAGTGCGGTGAGGATGTTGATGATTGTTGTGACCGTTGCGCAGATGACAAGGGAAGCCAACATTTCGTTGCGAAGGACAAACAGAGACGTGAAGCAGCAGACGAGCACGAGGCCAGACACTGCCACTATTCGCCCGACTGTGTTCATCGTGGTGTGGAAGGAGTTGGAGATGTGGGCCTTGGAGAGCGGACACGAGAGACTGACTTCAATTGGTGCTGATTGCTGAGATTCTTTCATCCCATTTTGGATTGGCTTCGCAAGGACGCACGAATGGAGAGGGATACGTTCCCCATCGCGAAATCGACGAAGAATGAAGAGAGAATAGTCCGCAGAAATTGCGACTGCAGCAGCTAAGAGAACAGCAGGAGCAAATGTGACGACTTTGAGAACGTATGCTGCGAAGAAATACGTGATGAAGAGAGAGACTGCTGCGACAGTAAAACTGTTGAAGATGGCCAGGAGAAAGAGTCGGATAGAGCGGAAGGGCCAGAGGAGGATGACGAGAGCGAATGGAATCACGATAATGCACATTTTGAGAACATCCTCAAAGATGCCTAAATCGCAATGATTTCAGTAGAAATTTCAAACTGTTCTTGGCATCTCGGAAAAACTCACTCATTCCCAGAAGACCAGCAGAGAGTTGTGCTCTTTCAGCAGGTGAACACGCAGATTTGTATTCGGAATCAAACATCTTGTGAAGGACTTCAAAATCCTGAGCGAGTTTCTTTCCCACATGTTCGAACTCAATGACGATAATAGGTGAATGTCCATTCAGAGAGATCGTTGATGCTTGCATAACCATGTTGTCGGATAAACAGGACCTCATCAGCGGGGTGTGAAGAAGTTGGGCCTTATCATCGGCTTCAGAGTGTTCAATTCTGGTCTCAAATTGCACAGAAAAGGCTTCAAGGCAATGAACATCAAGGATAGAGCTGTTGTCGCGGGCATGGAAAAATGCGTAAGCAAGGCCTTGCTGTGGGTGGAAAGGGAAAAATCTTCCAAAATTTTGTGACCTTCCAATCCTTATGTTCCTCTCGGTGCATCAATCGCATTCGTTATTTTAGAATAGTGACAAAACAAGAGATGAAACTGGGCGAAGAGTTTTGGACCAAAAACACATCCAGTGGCAAAGAGAATAATCCAAACAAGAACGATTGGAATTCGACAACTGGAAATGACTTTCAGAGATCGTTGTAACACGATTAGGCCATAAAAAAAGAGACCCGATTTGAAATGTCAGGCCTAGCAGATGTTGATGACCAGATTTCATCCGTATTCATGTATATTGATCCAGTTCGTCCAAATTCCGGACACATTTTCCCAGTAATCAACCTGTCAGAAGCTTTTTCTTTGAGATGAGAATAGCTTCTTACACATCAATGGCCACGAATCAACAACTCGAAAAAGAAATGGGAACAACAAAAAGAATGAATCTGGAAGAGGCGCCTGCTGAAACGACACAATTTCAGAGATTCTTGAGAGATTTCTCTCCTCAATTCACCACAAGGAAGTGACATGAAGAAATCTGGGAGGCAAGTCATTCAGACTCCTCCTTTTTGTAATAGTGAATCGACGGCGCTGTTTTCCCAATCCTCCTTGTGCTTCAATTTGAGAGAGGATTGTTGGAGATTGTGATAGGGCAGTTTCTCGCCCGCTGTATTTGGACAATTATGAATGTGGGATTGTTGTGATTGATCTTCTTCTATCGACATTTCAGTATGTTCGACAAATCAGCACCATTCGAGATGTTGATTTCTCGTTGTTTGTTTGACCTCCCTCTTCATCATCTCTTCTCTTATTGTGAGCTATTCATCCTTTTATTCTGGTAAAAGAACCAAAACAGTCTTCGGTGGACGAGATTTCAGCAGAGACTGTTTCAAACAACGAATTTGGGGGCGATCCTCATCTGGAAAAGTCAACTGCGAAGTGTCGTTTCGTCAACAACGGTCGATATACGGTCCCAAAGTTTCTTAATGCGTATGTCTCGTTCTCAATAAAACATCTCTGAGATTATTTTTTCCATAGATGCTTGGGGGTTCCGTTTTCGCGTTCGAGTCAGTTTTGACCGCCAAACCCAAAATCGTATTTAGCTGTAAGCTGAGTCAAACACTCTCTGTCATGCTGGTTTTGATAAACAATCTTTCCACAATTGCCGAAATTTTCTGTATATGCTATTATTTATCGAAATGCACGACAAACTTTTTTCTCATTGTTTCATCTCCTGGACTTCTGAAATCGAATTTTCACAGCTCAACCAAAGGATTCATGCTATTTATATTGATTCGGTTGGGTCATCCTCGTCCAGTTTTCGACATCTGTTCAGCAGAATTTGTTTAAATGCCGAATTACACTCCAAACATTTCGACATTGTTTCTCTTCTATCTTTGGGTACTTCTCACCAAGGCTCGATGAACACTGCCTTTGGTCCGCATGTATTCGAATTGGTCCAACTTCATGCCTCCCAACTTGTGATTCAGTCTGAAATCGTCTCACATTATTCGATCAGTGATTTTCTGGTTTGTCCGACCTTCAAACCAATGCAAGATGGTCGGATGCGCTTTTCACGGATGTGTGGGTTCGTCAGTGCTCAATATTTGTCTGGTTACCATCGGATGGATCGACGCCTCGCAGCGGAAGCTCATCCAAGACGTCTCAATCATTCCGAAGAATGCGCAGTCGAAAACAAGCTCGTCAGCATCTCCCCTCCCACCCTCATTCGCTTCGTGTTTATGCAAGCATCTCAAACACCTCTTGTCACTCACGACGAGAAGAGCATCGTGTGTTCTTTTGAAGCTGCATCTGGAAGTCTCCTCGTATCGTTGGAAGCGCCGTCTGCAGGCACAATCATCGCTGCGTCTCTGTGTGCTCGGATTGACATGCTCGTCGTTGCAACAAGTGGTGGGATGGTTTTGGCGTGGAATGTCTTCACTGCCACGCTGATGCTCAATCTGGACAGGCGAAAGGAAAGAGTGGCTGTGGACAGCACAAACGACATCATGCCCTCATCCAGACACATCCAACTGTAGACACACCACTCAACAAACGATATTCCTGCCATCCACCGCATGATTCCCATCCACGCCCACAGCACAACTGGCCGAGTTGTGTGTGTCGGCCCTCGGTCGTTGGTCTCGATTCTGAATGCTTGCAGTACCGCACTCACAGATTCCTCGCAAGCCCCGCAATCTGCTCAGAAAGAAGGCTAGCTGTGGAGAGAGATGTATCGCGAGTGGCATTCGAAACATGGGCTTTACTAAATGTCCGACTAAGATTGATAAATGTACGACTTGGAGTTCAAGGTTCAAATCCCCTTCAGTTTTATTTTTTATTTTCCTTTTTTGAAACTATTCTTCTCGTCGTGAAACACTGTTTACTGAAGAGAGAAGTCAAAGAGGAAAGTGGCACGCGAGGATGCAATGATCTGGCCCGTTATGAATTATTGTCTTGGACTGTTGAACACTGGAGAGCCCCAATGACGTGTGAAAAGGACTTTACTCACTCGATGTGTGTTTGTTTCACCGTTTTACAACTTTTGTATCTTATCAGATCCTCAGGTTCCTTGTCTCCTTCGACAAACAGAAAGACCAAAACAAACAAGATGACGAAACAATCCATCGTCCGCTAATATCACTTTTTTCTGACTCTTCCATCAGTCTCGTTCCACTCACATCATTCACGTCAGGTTCGTCGCACCCATCGCGTCTCGCTCGAATTGCTCGTGTCCAAAACAACACGTTTGTGAGATGTCTGCTTCCTCTCGTCAAAGCATCCCCGTTCGACCTCAACGCGAGTGCCCACAATCTCCAGCAGCTCGGAATCGGATTCAACCGCAGCTTCTCTGACGGCTTCAGCGATTCCGTCTCGCCCTCTGTGCTTCCTGGAGACAGTCGCCCTTCACAGAAAGGCCCGCTCGAATGGCATGTCGACTCGGGTCTCTACGCTCTCCTCGAAACAGACCCGCGGTCGTCCTTCTCGTGCTGCTCCGTGTTTGCTGATCAAAACTAAGCACCGTCGCCCACTCCGAACTCCCTCCCGTTCCACGCCTCACTTCCGATGATGACGCAAAAGGAGGAAATCCAGCGATGGATTGTGATTCTCACGCTCGTCTCACTTCAACTCGTCCTTCAAGTGGCACAAGCTGCATCTGCCGTTCGTCCACGGTCGGACACTGCGCGGGTTGGCCTTCATGACGCCCTTCATCCTCGACCATCTTCCCGAAGAGGAGAGTGTGAGGGTTGGTCTTCTCCAGTCAGTCGCGCTGTCTCTCCACCATCTCCTCTGCTTCTCTCTCACCCCGTTCGACTTCCTCAACGCGCATCTCGTCTCGATCGGGTTCCATCTGTCGTGTTCTCCGGGACATCACTCTCCTCTTCACCTCGCTGTTGGCAAGCTCATCGTTCAGATTTCTCTTCGGCTTCTTCATCCGGCTCGTTCTCCCTCTGGTCTCTCTCCACTGCCCCTGCCCCCCTCTCCGACAGACCATCTCAGCCACTCTGCTCGTCTTCTTCGCGTCCATCTTGGATTCAGCTTCGGGCTTCTTCCACACACTCCCTTCGGACATTCTGTCGTCGCTGTTTGGTGTCCTCTCCGAAGTCCTCACCATCATCGCTCCTCCACCAGCATCGAAGGAGCAATCCCTCTCGCGCCTCACCATTCCCGTCGACCCCCACAACGCCCTGTGAGTCAATCGTCCCCTCTTCCGTCTCTGGTCAGACTGAAAGAGTCGCCGAGTCCTTTCCCATCGTCGTCCAGCCGCTTTCCGATGGTACGTGCGAGGCAGAGCGAGTTCGCCGCTTTCTTCCCGTCGTTGCTGTTTGCGGTGGAGGACAGAGTTGGCGTTGCGGATTCTGACTTCCGAACGATACTCATCCACACAACTTCTTAGATCGCTGCGAATGCATTCAATTCCGCCGAGACAACGGGAACGCGGGACGAGACTCACTCCCACGATGTGTTCAGTTAGCAGCTCAGCACCATTCGGACCCATTTTCGAGTTCCTTTCCGTGCTCAGAGTTGCGAAGCCCGGTCGCTGTCCCGCTCATCGACGGCCTCGTCAACAGTCCGTCGTCGTCCTTCGTCATCTCCAAATCGGGACACGCAACTCCGATTGACGTCTGGAACGATCTGCAGGTCATCATCCAGTGGAAGAACGAATCAATCACAGCAACACTGGAGGACAACACCCTCCCCGTGAAGGGCAGGGACAGAAAGGAAAGCGAATCGTTTCTGTCCGTCACTCGTCTCACGTCATCCACAGCATCATCGATCAGCGCGCAGATGTGCCTCCCTCGGCTGTCTAGGACACGCCGAACGTGTCGCTCTCTTCAACAAAAGTGGAGATGTTGAACCTTCTGATGATGCTGACCTGCTGCCCCTCGGTGGAGGGCTCATCCTGTCTGGTGGAGGTGAGTGTGTGGCTGTGCGTATTTGCGATAAGTGGGATACATTCGGAGTGGGTGACCTTGGAAGGCGAGCCATTCGGAGATGATAATCTTCGTTGAGGGAGACGAAGAATGTCGATGGAAGGGGCGTGAGTCGGGTTGTGTTGGCAGAGAGTGTCAGATTGGAGCGACGAGGAGTGAGGAGCTCTCGTTGAGGAGAGAGGATCGATCGCGATTGTCGACGGAGAGGAGTGACAGTGAGAGGCCGCACTTCTGTTCAACCTTCTGTGTGGGATGAAGTGAGACTTTGCGATGAGGTGCGAGGTGGTTGGAAGGTGGTCGCGCTGGATACTTGGAGAGGTGGCAGCTGACGTGATGGAGTGTCATTCTTTGAGGTTCGTTCGTCTCTCCATCCATTCCTCCTTCTCTCCCCTCAACCGTTTTCAACGGGCATCCTGAGAATCGTGACGACGATCGACAAACAATCGGAAGCAACTCCCACTCCAGTCACCACCGCTCGATCGGACGACATAATTGGAATGCCATTCGTCTGACGAAAAGGATTCCCACTCACCCTCGTTTCTTCCATCCGACTGTTCTCAAACCACACTCTGCACACCCCCGACGACGCCACCACAACCACGCCTCCTCCTTCGCTCCCCACACTCCAGCCTTATTCACTCCCACAAACAACACCACCTCCATTTGCCAGGTATTCCATCCAACAAGAGGAGATGAACACGGATTGCTCGAATGTCCCCACTTCTCCACTTCCACAAAATCACTCACACTCACATCTGAAGAAGAGGCTGCGACCGACGACCAGAAAGAGGAGAGAAGTGCAACGACCACAAGACCACTCCGCCCTTCTCCTCTCAACGAGGACAGCCTGCTTATCCTGTCGGATATCCACTCCTCAGTCTCCCACGCTTCCCATTCCATCCTTCGCATGATCTCCATTGTACTCTGTGCTGAATGTGCACGAATTGACATGGAATACCACTTCACTGCCCTCCTCTCCATCTCCCAGCCAAATCCTCCCTCCTCGCCAGGGCAACAGATTACAACAGGATGAAGGAAAGGAGCATCGTGGCTGGAGAGGGAACTCCTCATCCAACAGCCCTTCCACAACTCTCCACCTTGACTCTTTCGATCGTTTGTTCGTCAGTGGTGCTTGTCCCGGACATGGTGACTATTGAGGGAAGAGCAGAAGAATCTCGGCGGACGGAGGAAGAGAATCGGGACTTTCTGAGAGAGATGCAGACACTCCTCTCGCAGACGACGAAGGAGGGTGTCGCCATTGACGTTCCACTGTGTATCGACCATGTGGTGCATGTGAACGAGCTCTGAGGGTCTGTTTTCGTTATTCGTGTCGGAGAAGAGCGAGGACGAGAAGAAACGAGAAGCGCAGGACTCACAGAAAGAAGATGAATCGGAGCCCGAGTGAGGAAGATGGGAAGGGAAATATTCAGGAAATGCCTGTTTTCAATGACAAAGATTGAAGAAAATGAAACTGTAAGTGAGAGAGTACCGAATTATTTGTCCACGAGCATCAACTTCATGAAGAATTGTGAGAATGATCGTATTATTCGAAAAGCAACGGCAGGAGAAAGTTAAGGAGATGAACAATTCACTTCTTAATTGAGGTATCTTCTCTCCCTTCAAGAAAAACATGTCACAGGTCCGACCTAATCTCAGTGAAGTGGAGCGTTGATCAGAGTGAGTCTTGGTGAACATAAAACAGGAGGTAGCAGTTCTTCTGAACTTCAGGGTTCGTCAGCACGTCCTCACGATTCATCTGGACAAATGACAAAAAGGCACGCACACCATCTGTGTCATTGCGTCGTTATAGTTGATCCACTGAGCAGAGTTGGGTAGCTCAGAGTATGCTTCGTAATGGCCGGTCGTGGTCGAGTTGCCTGGAGACTGAAGAAGAAGAGAGACAAACCTTTGTGGACAATGATGCTGCGAAGATAATACATGTGCTTGTCTTCCTCGACACCAAATGCCAGTTCTCTGCCTGTGGCCTCGGGACGCTCAAATTGGGCCTGGTCTGCTTCTCGAGGATGACCATCAACAGAGGGCTGTGACTCGTAAGGCAGTGAGATGGGCGGAGGCGACGAGTGTGGTGAAGGATGGCTTCCCGTAGTGTCGATGAGAGATTGAGAGAGATCCTCGTCTTCTTCTTCATCTGAGAGACACATCTTACTGATCCTTCTGGAACCGCCTTGTAGTCCCATCTTTAGTTTTCCCATGATTTCAGATACATGGGTTGCGAATGAGGGTTGTTCTGCTTGGGAGTCTTGGGCACGCCTGTCTCTGTTGGAGGGACAGCTGCCAGTGTTGACTTTTTCAAAGATGCGTGTTTGCGTGTCTGGTGAGGTTGACTGCCTCTTCGCATGAGAGTTCGACGAGAAACCCAGAGTGTTTGTGTATTGCCCGAGCCGTCCAAGCGAGAGTGTGAGGTTGGGCTCGTTTGTCGCCTCCTCTCTGTTGAGTGAGAGGGTGGGGAGGACGTCGGTGGTGTGTGTCCGCAGAAAGTTTTGGCGAGAAGCACGCACCACATCCAAAGTCAAATCATTCTCCGGCAGACCGCGCGCCCACGCTTGGGATAAAAATTCGGTGAGTTGGGGGTGAGGCAGTGAGGAAGTGGGGGTGCGTGCGCCGGGCCATGTGTACGGAGAGAAGTTGAGCTCCGACGGAATCACCACTGGGATCATGATCTTCTTCGCCCTGTCGTCCTCAATCTTAAATCGGGAGAGAGACAGAATTAAAACTCGAGGCAGTTCTGCGAGCCTTGTCGATGAGAAATACTCCGTGAACGAGCAACTTTCACATTTGAAATCTGCTTGGGACGGGCGGAACGAGTCACTCAAGAGAGACTCCAGCTGAACTGGGGGGAGGTCGCTCTCCGAACTGAAGAGCGTCTGGGAAATCGAGAGAAGCAGTTGGCCTGGAGAAGATGTCGGGGATGGAGGACTCTTAATCATCTGAGTCTCGGTGACGTTGGAGATCAGGTTCCCAACGAGGGGCTTTTCGCTTGAAAGTGGCTTGTCGTCGTTCTTGAAACGAAGGTTTCTGATTCTGCTCATGTCCGTGCGGGCGTGGATCTGTCCACAGTGTCCGCATTGGAGTTCTTCCAGGATGACTTGATTGAAAGTCTCCTGGACGAGATTTGGATGATCGAACGTCTCGCTGTTGAATAAGGACCAGAGTTCTTTGTCTACCTGCATGAGGAGGAAGATGAGCAGCTCCTCCGCATCTGCCATTCTTCCACGAGTGAATCCACCTCTTGAAAGCCGCGAAACAACCTCAAACAATGGCGACGGATCGACAGAATGCGGGCTGGGGTAGGCGAGACAGAAGAGGGCGCATGTTAGTTCGAACGTTAAGGAAAATTGTGAGACAAGTGTCGTCCCGAGTGCTGTTGAGAACAGAAGTGATGTGAATGGGGGTAGGTTTGAGAGGACAGCAAGGACAGAAGACATATAGCAAGTATTTCCTATGTTTACGACCCCACATCTACGACGTTCGGGTGTTCGATTGTTGGGAGGATTCGGCTGTGTCTGATGGAAACTGAAGACTGGGAAAGAAACAAACCACTGAGACCGCATTTGGTTCTGGATTCATTCAAATGGACAGAAAGGAGAGTTGAATCTTCGAATTGTTCCATTTTCCTGCTGCCCATAAACATTTTGTTCAAAGCTCCTTGTGTGACATTCAGTCTCTATCACAACACTATGGATAACAAGTCTGCTTTCTTCTTGTTTTCACTCTTTCTTTCATCCTCATTGTTTCCGAATCTCGCCTCTTTCATCAGGAAGAACCGCGAGTGAACCAGAAACACTCGAAATCGTGCACAATACTACTCGAAGCATTCTTGTTCGTGCAATTGGTTGTCAACTTCGCCCTCTTGAAGTTCATGGCATCCTTTGCATGATTGATGATCTTATTGTGTCTGGAGGAAGCAGACGCTGAACTCTCCTCTCTCTTCGATGATGACGATGAAGAAATGATAGAATACAAGGGGGTGCGATTGGTTCCAAAGCCATCCATACTATGCTCGCTGAAACAACTTATCCTCTTTTCCTTTCTCATTGTCTCACAAAAGCAACAATCCGATGATGAGCATCGATCTCGCTCACAACAACATCAACACCATCCCAAGTTTCCTCACTGCCGCCAATCAATCATTTCAAACCGTGAATCTTGTCAAGTTTTGCAGAAGGTTCCTCAAGGATTCCATTGTTTGGAAACGACAAGTTGAGCACGATGCGCTGTCCAATGAACCAACACGGGAGAGCCTCTGATGTCTCATTTGAAGTCAATTTCATCCTCAAACTCGATTACGACTCTCACTTCAGCTGGAGCTCATTCAGTTATCTCAACAATCGGGTCACTCAAATCTCGAACTCAAATCACTTCAATTGCAACACCCGAAGCAAACTACATCATCAGAGTCACCACGGATATGTTATTCACGCTGGGACACGGCAATATTGCCTCAGACAGTCGAGAAGAAGACGTGATTTGGCGTTTGGATCAATGCGAACGGAATTGTCAGATGGCATTGATTCTTCCACGATTAATGGAGTGCAAAAGAAGCACGTTGCTAAGTACTCTCAGAGGAGTCAGGAGGACGGTTCAATTGTGAAGGAACGGAAGAAAGAATCACCGACGATCCTTCTCACAAAATTTCGATACCAGACCGACTTAGGAAGAATGTACGAACGAACTGATGGACAAACGGTGGAAGACGACAGTGAGGACAGCAAGTGTGACGATGAACCCAAGTCTGTTGGAACAGAATCCCCAAAACTTTCTGACGCCTCTTCATCGACCCCGCCCTTCAGCATCGACATTCTCAACCACTCCCCATCTGTGGAAGACAAACCAATCCACAGCACTTAAGTCACGCCACTGGCCGACACTTCCACAATGTGTCGTTGAGGGTGTATCAGCAGCTGCCATTTGAAGATGTTGATGAAAAGACCACAAGAAGTGATTGGCGGTGTGGGAGATTGGAGAGCTGAAGAAATCAGTTGACCCTGCAGCTGAGAATTGAGCTATGAAGGGATCATAGGTTGTGTCTGAGTTCTTTGTTTCCAGTTCTCCACATTTGAGCAACTGATAAACGGAACATCCTTCGATAACAGCCTCTGAAGTCGTCGATCAAATTCTCGAAGATACAATCGAATGCGAATGTTGTAATGGCTTCTACTCGCATTTCAGACACAGATACTGCTCATGATATCAATGTCTGTAGTTTCCATCGGATTCGACAGTTAATCGCATCAAGATCGCACACACATCACTTTCATTCACCTCTCACTTAACACAAAGAACAATGAACAACACCACCGACAGGGTATGCAGTCCTTCATAATCCGCCCTTTATTCACCTTTTTTCTCTCCCATTTTGTCAACATCATCCTCCTCACTCGTTCCAACCAGAAACCAAATGTGCGACATCTCAAGCAGACTCCAATTTTCAGAACCAAAAATACAGCTCAACAAACTCTACTGACGCAAGAATTTGTGGATTGGAAAGGTTGGTTAGGAATGTGCTGAACACAGTCTGATGGTTTTCTTCAGCCGGTTCGGAAGGATCGACAGTGTTCGTACGAACCCAAAACAGAATGGCATATTTTGTGTGCGAGGAATGGTGCTGAGTGGGGCGGTGGAGCAGACAGCGCATTCCCCTCTGCACTCTCCTCGTCAGCCTGTTCATCGTGTTGCTCTTCTTCCGAGAGCAGCTCCTTCCGTTGTGGAGTGGATCCTCCAGGCCTCTTTCAAAGAGACTGTCGAGCGAGGGAAGAAAGAAGGGGTGTTGGACATGGTTGTGATGCTCAAGCGCGAAGGGATGCTCTCACAAGCGACGACTCTCCTTCCCACTTCATCAGAACACGAAAGCTGACGATAGTCAAGTCCTGCCCTTTCACGATCTTCGATCAGTACAATGATTGTTGGTTCGGGAGCGCATCAGAAGTCATGTCAGCATTCCCAACCTCAGGAACAATCCAATCATACGATTCTCCGATCGTCTGAATAGGAGTGTAGACCTTCGGAGCAAGGACACAAGCAGAGAGTCTGAGTCTTTTGCTGAATCTAGGAGAATAAAGACATCGCGTTGCACAAATTCCCCTTCAACGAAGAGATTGCAGTTAAAATCAAGAGAAAACGAGAATATTGCAGACTTGAGGTTCATAGTGTTGGGACTGCGCATCAATCTGAACTCTTCCAGATTCAGCTTTATCAAGACATCTCTTCTCAGAAAACAAAGAGATTTCGGTTCAAAATTGAGTGAAAACAAGAATACTGCATACTTTCAGTTCAGAGAGCTGTATTACAAAATTACGATGAGATCATCCCAAATCGGAAAAAGAGCCTGTGGTCAAACAACTGACAGTTCAATTCTCCAAGTCACTCAAGTGTCAAAGTCCCGATTATACACTGCTTATCTCGTTGTGGATCTTTCCTTTCACATCTTACTCACACTTTTCGGAACAACGGAGAATCACTCCTGAAAAAATGATGAGCTCCGGAGATCCCCACAAACTCAGGGTTTCACACCTACAAATAAATACGAAAAATGGTCGGGAAGGTGGTTTGACTAGCCTTGCTCCTGGCAACACAGGTAGTGGCTGAAATGCGATGACAGTTCTGCTTGGTCTTGTTTTCAAAAATGAGAGGGAATAAAGATCACGATAAACGGTAATGTGTTGTGAAAATCAGGATCGCACTCAGGGAGGGGGACTCTTGCATTTCCTTTTCGGTTTGGCTGGAGCTTTTTGTTTGGCGACGCGTTCGACAATATCGTCTGTATCTGAATCGTCGGAAATTATCATGACTGTCCTCTTCACCTTCTTCACTTCTGGAACGACGACCTGCTGTACTGGCCCCCCGTAATCGCTTTCCATGTCCTCGCCCGCATTGAGGGTCGGTCGAGCCAGTCCGGCGACCAAGCTCGGTCGGAGTTCTGGTTTGTTCTCGAAGGGCGTATTCGGCACACTGACATGAAAGTCAAGCTGTGTCCGTCCAACTTTGTCGTCACGCTTCTGCTTCGAGATTGCGTCCTCGACGATTCGGCGGGAGATGTTCACCACGAACTCCACTCGCTGCGACCCTGTGACGGAATGGTCTCTCCGATTGGCCATCCCATCATTGTCGAACCTGTCTGTGGACTTCTCGATGAGATTAAGTTGTTCTTGCACGGCTTTCAAGTCGACTTGTGACTCGACACAAACTTGAACGAATTGGTTGACAACGGCCTCCACACTGTTCTCGGATATCTGATTGGTCGAGACTTTGGGGTGGTGGGCTAGCTGATGCACAAGATATCTGAATGAGGATTCGGGCCTGAGATGCCAGAGATGGTTCACGGACTGCTGACCATGGATTTCGGGTTGTCTTCGAATCGACCGACTCGCTGAGAGAGCGCTCTGTGCCCAAACATCAAAGCAGTAACAAAGTTCTGCTTCAAAGTGTGGTGGTTTCGGTTCACAAAGGAGGAAGAGGAAGAGGACAGAGAGAGTTCGGGGTGGGAGGTGGCGATTATACAGAAGAGAACTGAGGAGTCTGAAGAGCGCATTTCTGACGTTGTGTGAAGTGTGTTGCAGTGTGGTAAAGATGATCCTCTCGTCCTCTCGGGGAGTGATCAGGATGTTTTGACCAAACGAATCGTTTTCTACGGTCATCCCGGAGCGAGTGGTGATCGAACCATCTCTCGATGGAGTGGTCGTTGCGGCTCGATCCAAACTGAGCTGTGATTTGTCTGAATGCGACGTTGTGAAGAGAGGATCTATTGTCACACACTGGAAGAGCCACAGGTTCATCAATGCGGTGAGGCTCACCCAATCTCGGGTGACGGTGTTGAGTGTGATAATTGGAAGGGAGTGACAAACCTGGAAATGGCGAAATAGATTTGGTGTGATGAGGGAGTTGACAGTGAGGAGTTGTTGTTGTGAGAGGGAAAGAAGATTGATGATCAGGAGACGCTGGTATTCAATCAAAAACGGTTGAAGGTTATTCAATTCACATTTCCAGTTGGAGTCTGATGTGAAGGCGTTCTCTTCGCTGAGCAGGAGTGGAAGGATCCCATTCTCCGAAGTCTGGAGTTGCTCCTCTGCCAACGTCAGGATCCCTCTGTTCACCCTGCGAGAGACAAAAACGGCACAGAGAACACGAATCACACTGCAGATGAGGATGCACTGGGTGGATTGTCTGGCAAACTGGCGCGGGGTTGTCTGTGCAGAATCGATGAGTGATTGACGGAGTTTCTCTGCTTCAGATTCGTCGGAGACCGGCTGGACTTGCTGAGCTTTTGTTGTCGATTTTCCTTTCCCTTTTTGCAGAACAGGAGTGGTGCCGGGAGCTGGGCCTCGTTCATCCACCCACACGACTGTGCGGAGCAGCTCAAGTATCCTTTTGATCATCCTCTTCGAACAGATCGCATTCACGACAGCATCACCTTCGCTGAGAACAACTCCAAGCACTCGCAACACTTCGCTTGCGTCAATGATTTTGTCGGTATCGATGAGTGTCGCAGCTTGTGTTGACGGAGATTCTCCGGATGCAATCGTGTTCAGCGAGGACAGGCACAACGAGAGTGTCCTGAACGTCAATTTCTGGTAGAGTGCTCGACGGGGAGTGGGGGCAGTCTGGTCGATCAGCATGCCAGATGGTTGAGCCTCTGTCTGTGCCTGCTCCCCTTTCTTTGGTTTGGATGGTTTCGGGGGTGGCGGTGGCGGAGGAGGTGGTGGGACTGTTTCGATGATGTCACAGATTTTTTCGGCCACTCGAAAGGCGAGACGGTTCATTTGGTCGTCCGGAATGAAAGTGAGACCGATGAGAACCTCAATGCTCCACATACAGACACTCGCATCACAGGGGCCCCAGAGACAATCGGTTTGTTCGTCGTTTTCTGTTCTCGGATCGAGTCTGAGAGGAGTCCCGCGTTCTGGACGGATAGCAAGATCAACATCTTCCGAGCTTTCTTCGATCTCCTCTGCATCAATCAGTTTCGATGGAACGAAAGTGTTGGCGACAGCCAACAAGATTCTCAGTGCTCTTTGATGCAATCCGTGATTTGTTCCTTTGCACAAGAGAAGGAACTCTACAAAGAAGAGGGATGCTGGGTGAAGGAGCGGCTGTTCGGACGGGAGAGACGCTGAGAGGTGAGTGATTCGATAGTAAGAAGTGGAGGCGCCCTTCGTTTTGACAGTCGGGGAGGTGTGTGTCGGATAAAGGCTAACTGGATCCTGCGAATCGATTGTGACGAGAGTGAGCGGCCAGACAAGCATTGGATTCTGCTGCACGTAAGGAAGGAAGGGGGTACTTGCCTCTTTCGCATTCTTGATTTTGTTCATTGACTCCAAGAGACTTGTTGACAGGCAGAAAGAAAGATCCAGATGAACGGATTGCGAGCTTTCTGATGAACCCTTCTGTGAACCGGGTTTTGGAGATTGTTCCACAACCGAGTCGTTGAAGGGGAAGAGTCGGTGTGACGGCTGAACGGCTTGCTTACCCTTCTTTGTCTGTGGAGGAGGAGGTGAGTGAAGGAATTGAACAGGCTCTCGCTGATCGTTCTGATAATGTTCGGAGGCGAGTCTTGCCATTTCTGAGGCAAGGTGTGTCAATTTCTCCATCAAGGACTCCTCCAAGCGTGGATTCACACTGCTTTGAGACAAGAAGAGGCTGGGAGATTCTTCAGCAAAAATGAGAGCAAGCTCCATGCCGTTCACGGCTGCTTGCTCCTTC
Organism: Blattamonas nauphoetae; assembly: GCA_033064195.1. Classification (NCBI taxonomy): domain Eukaryota; phylum Preaxostyla; order Oxymonadida; genus Blattamonas; species Blattamonas nauphoetae. Next base: position 339,952 of record JARBJD010000031.1, read on the forward strand.
CTCACGCTTTCCATGGCTGGGTCTGAGATGGTCTTCAGTCCGAATGACTGAGACTGTTGGCACTCCCACTCGTTCTCATCCGACTCGTCTTCCAACTCGTCGTCCGACTCGTCTTTCGACACGAGTGACCTCAGAGGCACTGGCGATGTGAGAAGCGAGTTCAGTGGAGTCTGGACGTCATTCCCGACCTTGTCGAATTTAACAAACGGAGATGTCTGAACGGCTGAGAAGAGGCTGGTGAACCTCGATCGCATTGAGCATGTTCGGCAACCATGTCGACAATTCGTTCTATTTGCCCAACTTTGAAGACTTTCGACTGGTCGATGGCCATTTCTGATGACGTCCTTCGAAGTCCGTGAGTTGTGGTTCGGCGGAGAGGAGTGTGTGGACCCATCGCCATCGCGAATAAAGGCTGAGGAGTTGTCGGGGCATCCACTTCCTCGTCGAGCAGTTCGTCTTCATTTGTGTTGAAGAGCGAATCCAGTGTCAGACTGAGGCAGCCGTCTGAAACAGTCATTGCAAACGATGCGGAAATGGCACAGAGCCAGTTCATGGCGTTTCGGGACAGAAGCATGACGACGGACCAGCGGAGAAGGAGAAGAAGTCGGGGAGCGAGTTGGCTTTCTTTCGATTTGGATGGATCGACATCGTCGAGCAGACTGCGCATTCGGTCGAGGAGGCGGGACAGGAGAGTGCGAGTGGTGACGTGTGTCGCGTCGGAGTGTGACGATTTGATGAGGTCAATCCAATCGTTGACTGTGTCCAGATTGAGTTTCTCGCAGAGTGCTATGAAGGTTCGCTGCATCCCAGAATCAACATGAGTGGAGAGAGTCGTTTCAACCTCAGCGCGAGATACCGCAAGTCTTCGTTCAAGATCGACTTTCCGGAGATCCGAGGAGTGGAGAATTGATTGTCGAGTGCTTGTTTGTTCACTGCCAATTCTCTGAAATCAATGAGAAAGCGGAGGAAGGAGTTGGAGATGGTGTACCGGATGTGGAGAAAGTGTTTGAATAACTGTTTGGATAACGAAGACAAAGACGAGAAGAAGCGGAGAAGGTTGTATGCTCTGAGGGAAGACGAGTTCGTCGGCGGGAGGAGAAGATCCTCAAGGAAGACGAGGAGGTACGAGCTGAGGGTGATGAGAACAATGAAGACAATACCGAGTGGAGTTGACCTTGAACATTCCCATGATCGCATTGCATACAATTCGAAGAGAGTGTCGAAGCTGTTTCATTTTCTCCTTCTTCTTCTTCTCGACGTTGACGATCGACATCGCATCGTCCTCGGTAATCGCGCTCTCAGAAGCGTCTCCGTTCAGGATGAGATCGACCATCGTCCCGGATTTTTCGTCGATTTGAGACTGGCCACGAGGAGTGTCGGATACTTCCGTGACGTCCTGCGGTGGGGCAGGAAAGACAGTGAAGTGGTCAAATCCTCCTGCGTTGAAAGCGTGAAGGAAGATGAAGGAGAGCGAGACAAAAGTTGTCTGCCTGACGAGATCGTCTTTGTCTCGGAGGCGGAGAGACAAGTCGCTGGACATATTGGGAGTGAACTGTTTGTAGAAGCACGAATCGGTGAAGAATGAAGCGATGGAGTGAATAGCTGCCACTCGAACGGCATTGTCCACGTCTTCCAGGCGGCCAGTTAAAGGCTCTGAGAAAATGAGAGTGACAGAGAAGCAGACCCATGAACTGAGGAATAACAGTTGGGTAGCTATGCCCAATCTGCATCGTGGAAGCACACAATTGCTCGCGGATGACTTTAGACTCGTCCGTAAACCGTTTTTTCCACTCCTCCAGGAGACCGCCAGCGTGAGCGATGACTGCTGTGGCATTCCCCTTCATCATCTGGGCGACGAGTGACACAAATGTGCGTCGAACGGCAATGTTGACATTTTGGAGCATGTTGGTGAGGAGGGGATACGTGAGGAAGAGACACCGAGGAGCGTGGATGTGGAGTGTCTCGATGACGACAAGATACTTCTTGTTTGCCACAGTATTCGGTAGTGTCTTTGAAACTCGCTTTGCTTTGGGCTTGGGCTGCTTCTCTGAGTGTTTTGCTTGAAGGGATGGGGAGTGAGACTGGCTTGTTCGGATTTCTTTGTCGAAGGCGATGATCGGACTGAGAAGACGATGCAGATGAAGAGAAGGATACTCAAAAAGAATCTGTTTGAAGTACTCCGATAATGGTCGCTGGAGAGATTCTGCTGCTGATCGAAAAACTTCACATGCTGCTTTGCGGTGAATGTCAGCGTACTTCTTTTTGTTTGGGATGACGTAGTCGAATAATATATTGAACTGGGATGGGTAAATATCATCAGCTGATTCAATGAGAGCTGAAATGATCCGAACTACATATTGTTCGATGCCAACTGTGTTACATGGTCTGGAAAAGACATGACCATGAAATACAAGGAGATTAGACCTGAGGATTGTAATGAGCCCTGCATAGATATTATCAAGGAGTCCAGGATCATCAAGTGACTGGGCATAGCCAAAGAGTCGCAGTTCGTCGCACTGTTCGAGGAGACCAAATGCATTCCGGTAGAGAACCTCTTTATCGTTTTCAAGAAGTTCAAATGCAGACAGGAGGGCACGAAACATTACCTTGAGATGTTTGAAAATGTTGCGAGAAATAGGTCCAATAAAGAAGTCTAGAGATGAGAAACCTTCAACTGATCTTTAGTTAATGGCATATTAGGTTTTGCGGTACGCAAGAGTTGAATGATGCACTTGAGAGTGGAAACTTGGACATCTCGTTCTCTTCTTCCGAGTTGAGTAATGAGATTGTTTGAGAGTTTCTTCAGGGTCTTTTCATCAGGACGATCTTTTTGAGTTGTCAGGAATGCTTCAATGTCCTGTGTGAGAGAATACGAAATGAACAGTCGATTGAGAAGGATAAACTTTAAGGTGTTTGATAAGTGCATTCAGGGGTGATGGAAACTTCTTTTTGAGAGGTGATGCCATAAAACGAGTTTCTGATTGAGGTTAGAACAAAATTACGAACCTTTCTATCCCATTCTTTTCTTCAGCCTTTTCGCCAAGACAGACCCCCCACTCATCCTCATTCTTCCCTTCCACACCCTCCCTTTCCTCCTGCTCCACTCCTTCTGCTTTCTCCAATCTCCTCCCCTGTCCGAAGCACCTTCCACACCTCATCACTCTGGCTCTCCAATCCATGATCGACAACGAGGGCTTCGGTGTTGAAAGGACGCGGGAGCGGGTACGTGTCTCATTTCTTTTCCTCCACGACAAAGTGGGACTCGCAGAACAAGCTTCGGTTGGCAGTGTTGGCGTCGAAGTGGGCGAAGGGGAATAGAGTGAGTGCGAAGAAAGCTGGCAGGCGATGGTCAGAAATGGCGAACGTACGATCGCAGACATCTCAATCTGTCTCGTATCAAGCAGGCGGTTCCTCGGAAAAAATTGGGCGGGAATGATCTCTTCCTTGATAGATGAATAAGCTGATCCAGTCTGTACCGATGACGACAGCTGCTCCTTAAGGACGTACAAAATGATTAGAAATGGATAAGTTTGTTATCTTCAATCTCGTTGTCCATTAAGCAACTTCAGGAAATAAAGAAAATAGTCAATTCAGAAACTCCCTGGCACATCGCCTGCATTGTCTTCCATTAATATTTCTCCTTTATTTTTCTTGTTTCTTTCCTTCTGTTCTTCATGGTATGTTTTCAAGACGATCACGAGCATCGGTTTGCTTTTTGTCCTTTTCTCGATCAGTTCTGCTATCTCAGTCATACACTTTCTCTAAATCTGAAATTGTGCAACTTGGAGATTCGGTTATTCATCGTGATGATGATCGATCCACCGTTTGCTTCATTCCACATCGTTTTACAAATATTTCTCGTACTCATTCTTCCGTCCATCCGTCTCTTCGTTTGCATGTTTCATCATCGCCTTGTTCTTCGTCTTTCAAGTTCATCCCCGCTCAACTGTGCGACAATATGCTCCACTTTTCGTCCCCTCCTCAGCCTTCTTTCCACCACCCGGAGCATCCCATTCAACACCTTCCCGCCTTTCTCCGTCTTCTCCAAATCAGCACGCCATTTCTCCCTTCTTTTCTCTCTGGTTCTCCCGGCAATCTCTTCTCTCTTCGTCACCACTCCACGAACCAATACTCACTCAACGTTGTGGTGCTGATCAGTCGATCAATATCCCATCAATCATCAATTCTCTATCACCTGTCTCGAATTTGTCCAATTTTCTGTTGGATACTTTCTTTTTACTGTGCAACCTTCTCTCGACCACTCAAACACTCGCTCTGAAGAACAATCTTTCCGCCGAAGAAGAACAACCATTTGATATGTTTAAGGCACAGCGACATGTATCGACGAGACTGTTGGAGATGCATGAGTGAAGTTTCACCACACACCTCTCCTCGATCAAAACAGATCAAACAGAAGGTCTTTTTGACAAAATCAAAGATATTCTGGAACAAGATCAGTTTTAAGACCTCACTCTTTGCGACGTTATCGTTTCCTATCGTTATATTCATCTTTTCATCCAAATTTCAGATTCTGTCATCTTTCAGAGTCGCTCGATCAAAGAGTTCAAAAGGAATGAGTATGGAGAAATGATCATCAAGAAACCTGAGCGTGGTATGTTTTGGAACGCTCGATAATGCCTGAACGATATGAACCTGGTTTGATCCAGCTAGTCACCTGAAAACCCGGTAGTAAATAACAAATCGGTAGTTTTTTTTCGGGTCCCAAAAGTGGGAGGTTTTGCATGATGTGTCCATTTCATTTTTCAAAGGGTCGATCTGGATGACCTCTAAATTTGCCTCTTTAACGAACTCTCAACGAAATCATTTAGCAAATGACATCAAAAAGATAGCACAGAACAAACTTGGTGATGATTATCAAAATATTTTCGTCCATATTCTTATGAATTGTGAATGGGGGATACAAGTCAAGAACACAATTTTTTGGAGAGAAAAGGGTCCGTTATATTTGATGATTTTCTGTTTATCTGATAGAGAGAGAGTGGACGAAGCTGTTGGAATTGGTTAAAGCTTACAAGGTCATGGTTCATCACGACCAAATCGTGATGCTCCAAGCTCTTGTGTCTCTTTATCCTTCCGCAGAACTGGCACAGGCTGGATTCCCGGCAGATTACAACGCTCTCCGCCAACCTAAAAGGTTGGCAAAGGAAGGTGTCTACAAAAAACAATATAAACCAGTTTCTCCAAACAGCAGGAAGTTGTCCACCCCAGATTTTGTTGAACTGTATCAATGGATCGAACTTAACACCACCGTGTCATGTGAGACACAGGTGGTCAACGGTTGTCCATCTTTTGAAGACTGCCTCGGTATGTTCGGCCCCACCACACAACCTCCACGTCTCCTCCCACCAGGCCAATTCAATCCGTTCTTGGTCAAGAAATGGATTTGGGAAAGAAGAATGACACAAAGTACGAAAGCAAACCTTTTCCGTGGTTTTATCAAGGATTGTCCAACTTCTCCAATAAAGATTGGCATGTTCAGAAAAGCCACGAGAAACATAAGAAGAGCCAAACGACGCACAGATGTCTGTCCGAAATGTGATCGGCTCACGTATGTCAGAAAAGTCAAACAAGAGTTAATTCAACGAAACAAAATCATACCAGATGAACTCAATTTAGAAGAAACAATTCTTGAGATGCATCGGCAACATGCAAAACAGCAAAGGGCAGCGATCGATCATGATATTGCGAGTTGCGGCGTGAACGAAGTTGTTTGTATGTCAGACTTCAAAGAAAACTGGAAATTCTTCTTAAGAGACACACAAGGATCGAAGGAATTCTATTCCTTTCAACAAGTATCTCATCTAGGCTGTTTCGTGGTCTCTAACACGATCGGTTCGATTGATCGGAATTTTACCCATATTTTTTCAACCAACCTCAACCATGATGGTTTTTTTGTTGTTTCGGCATTCAATCGTCTGCTATCAACTCCTCCATTCACAACAGCCACAAAAATCACATTTATCTTCGATACTGGTACACATTTTCGAAATGGCGTCGTCCTCTGTAGACTGCTCTCCACCACGTCATTGGACCTCTCAAACAAGTCCATTCACGTGAGATTCTTTAATGAATGTCACGGAAAGTCCTATGTTGACGCATCCTTTGGAGAATTGACAAACCTGGTACGGAACAACCTTGGCGAACAAGTTATCACTACCATCCCACAATTTATTCAATTCTTAAAGCAACAACAAGCGATGGAACACCTGAGAGCAAATCACACTTTCATTCATTTTCAGCCAGAAACGCCAGGACCACTCAATTCGCTGGTTTTTCATGGTATTTCTTTTTACCTGAATTACACACGTGATGCGATTCCAATCAAAGCAACAGGCCTTCCAACCGACGATCCGGATAAATGGGACACAATCATTGAATCATTCCGACTCAAGACACGAAACCATCCTGAAAAGGAGTTTCCAGAAGCAGTTCCACATTTCAGGAGTGGTACAAGTGAGCAAACACTAAACCAAATCAAAAATCGAGAAGAAGGGATATCTCCGCTCAAAAGAATATCACAAAATCGCTCCAAGAGCTCAAAACGGAGACGTTCACCATCATCGGATGACGAAGTGACTCAGGAGGAAGAATCTCATCTATCAGAGACTGCAGATTCAACTGCAGTCAGAAGAAAGGAGGCGTGGATTGACGGACTTTACTCCCGACATCCAACTGTTGAGAGACGCTGCAGACCACGTCGAAGATACGACTGACGAAAACAGCACGAATCACGACAAAGTTTGGAATAAAAATTGTTTCATCTCACATTTAATCATTTTTTCAATCAATTTTTCTAAAAATTAATGTTTGAGAGGTGTTTCGTTCCAATTGGACAAATCATAGAAAATCTCCCAAGTGTAGAGTAACACTGGATTTCTGATTTTTTGACAATTTTTCAATCTAAATGACATTTTTATGAATAAATGAAGTGTCCTAGGTGGTTCAGAACAAATAGTTTTGATTACCCAGCATGCTTTTCTCATGGACTTGAAAAGTTGATCTCGTTGTATCTTCATAACCAGACATAATTTTGACCTGAAATTTTCGCGAAAGTGAATGTTTTGAGAAAAATAAACTTTTGATATTTCAACTTTTTTAAATATTTTTCCGCCTCGAGAGATTGTGAAAGCTGCTGAAAACGGATGGTCTGAAATTGTCTTCTCACCGTGAATCAGATGGGAGTCCCGTTTTCAAAATTCATCAAAATGACGTCAACACTGTCACAATCGAATCAAACTGATCACTCTCCAGTGATCGACGAGTTATGGCTTCCTCCACTCGAGATGAAGATAGATTGAGTATATTTCCTGTGAATTGAGTCAAATTAAGCTAATTAATGAGGTTATTCTTCTAATTATCTCCTATCTCTTCTCGTGAAGTGATCATCCCTTTGTTACTCCTTGAATTGTAGTCAACATAGTTTTCTCGATGATACCATCTCCTAGGGTGATTTCATGGCCTCCAGATGCCACTCTTTTGCACCAAAGTGTTCAAAGGATGTTCAATATGCGGACAGAATGGGCTTATGCCTTGCAAGCGATGCAAATGAATGACGACGGAAAACTCCTCGAATATGAACATTTCCGGGTCCCCGAGGGATCAGAGAGGATCCTTGGAGCTCTCTTCCACATCTGCAGAGGTCTGGTCAACGAGGTAGACCTTCTGACGCAACAAAACTCGAACGAATGGCTCGGGCTTGCTCCACCAGAAACAACTTGGCCGATGGCAGGATCTCTACTTTATCAGGCTCGACAACCACCACCGACCACTACATTCCGACGATCGATGTCCCCGGCACCTTCGGGCTCCATAGGCCGAGTAACTCCGCCGATGTTTCAGAATTTGCAGCACGCGGCAACTTTGCAGTGGGACACTGCTGACGTTCAGCCACGAAGTATTCTTCGTCCAACGGCTGGGAGACAAGATGAAGACCAAGATATGGAGGAGGATCGGGTATTAGACGAAAGCGCAGAAGAGAAGCTGCTGGATATGATTGATCGGCTCCCTGACTTTGAATGGGATTCTAGCGATGAAGATGAGGTTCGAGAACGTGTGAAGGAAGCCAAGGATCTGTACGACGGCTACCCGGATCTGATCGCAGAAGAGGGGTTTGATCAACGTCTCGCGCCCCTCAATTCGACTCTTCTAAGAATTGGAAGTAGAGACGAATCATCTCATCACGATGGGGCTGGGAGCCTTGTCCAGGCCGGAGACAGATGGTAACGACAGGCGGTCGTTACATCTCATGACTCAAAAAGCGGGTGAGCTTGCCCACCGGCTCAACAGAGCGCGTATCTCGCATATCCTGAAGGTCCACGCGAGACCTTTGCTTGATCGGAGGAAGGCGGATTCGCTGTCGAAACAAAGGGCGATGCTGGTATCCCTCCAGGAGGAAACAAAAAGACGAGACCTCGCAAGGAGGCAGACGTTTTTTCGCAGGGGCCCCAACCAGGGGCGTTACTTTCAACACAATTCCTTCTCGGGGGCTCAGAGGGAAAGACAGTTCAACCAACCGGTTCCAACCCAGGCTGGTCAACGACACGCTCGCCCAACGTCGCCGGGTCGTCAGTTCGGGCAGCAGACCTCCCATCAAAATCGTTCGAGGCCAAAGGCTTCCAACCACAGCCAACGCCAAAATTCCAGCGCCGTTCGCAGTATTAGATGGGCACGAACCGAAGGAGGACGGTCCAGTCCCTCCAACAACGAAGATAGATCAGGAAGGTGGAATTGGGGGAAAGGTCGGTCGGCATTGGGAGAGCTGGGTGAGATTCGGGATGGGAGAGGACATGAGAGACGGATGGAGGATCGAATGGAACTCGAGGGGCCCGCCAGCAACTATTGGGCACCCCTTCGAGTTGAACCTTGCGGAGGTGGAGAAGATTGGACTGAAGGAAACGATAGGGATGGAATTAAAAGAGGGCATCATTCAAGAAGTGGAAAGAGATGACGTGAAATGCTGGAACACGACCTTCGTCATACGGAAGAAGGACGGCTCCTGGCGGCGCATCCTAGATTGCCGCCGTGTGAACGAGCACGTCGCACATCATCATTTCAAGATGGACAACAATTCGACCGTGGCACAACTTCTGTTCGACGGCGCTTGGATGACAAGCGTCGACTTAACTCAGGCCTACACCCATATTCCACTCCATATTCAAGATCAGCCGTACTTCGGCTTCGTAGTGGGGGGAAGGTATTTCATCCAGCGGACTCTATGTTTCGGGTTGGCATCTGCTCCCCGTCTGTTTACAAAGATTCTCAGGCCAGTGGTGGCCCTGTTTCGCCCACTGTTCTCGATAGTCGTGTACTTGGACGATTTTCTTTTGATTCACAAGTCAGAGAGCGAGGGAAGTTCAAACACACAGGCGGTGATACATCTGCTGTCGCAACAAGGCTTTACAGTAAACGAAGGGAAGTCACATCTAGTTCCCACACAAAGAATAGAGTATCTCGGTTTCGTCTGGGACTCCGTCGTGAACAGTGTCAGCGTTGGAAAAGACAAGATTCGGGGAATGAGAGAGCTTGTGAGAGAGAGGCTGAGACAAGATCAGAAGGGGGGACACTGTCGGGTTCGGACGATCGCCTCAATGGTGGGAAAATTACAGTCAATCGGGTTTGTGGACCCGCTTGCCTTCTTCAACACAAGGCACCTCACAAGCTGGAAGGACAATATCGTCCAAGAAGGAGGATGGGGCAGTGGAGGAACACTAACGCCGTCAGCGGTCCAGGAAATGAGGTGGTGGATGTCCAGATTGGGTCGTTCGATCGAACGTTCTCTCAAGATGTTCGACCAGACGGTCAGTATGACCACCGACGCAAGCAGCTTGGGAGTCGGGGTCGTTTGGTCAAGAGGAGGCATCCAGGAAGCTTGGCAAGTCCACTTCAACGAGGAAGAGAGTGCCTGGTCGAGCAACAGGAGAGAGGCTGTTGCAATCGTGCGAGGGTTTGTGGAAGGAGCCAAAAGGGGACTGATCAGAGAGGGAGACGATGTTTTAGTCTTGTCGGACAACCAAGTTGCGGTAGCGAACATAAACAGGCGCTCGTCGGCCTTGTCCCTCGTCGATCTTTTTTGTCCATCTGTTCGAGGCAGCAGGCGCCATCAACTGTCGGCTCTGGGCCGAGTACATTCCTGGCGAAGAGAACACAGTCGCAGACAGGCTCTCTCGGATCCGAGACGCAACCGATTATTCACTGAAACGAGAAGTGTTCAACAAACTCGTGGACCACTTCCAGATCACGCCGTCGGTGGATGCGTTTGCCACAGCGAGCAACAGACAAGTCGAAAGGTATTGGAGTCTGGCTTGGGAGAAGGAATCGGCCGGGACGAACGCCCTCCTTCAGGATTGGACGAGGGAACACTGTGTGTACGCCTTCCCGCCGGTTCCACTTGTTCCAAGGATTGTGCGGAAATTGATGGGCCAACCGACAACGATGATCCTGGTCGTTCCCGATTGGACCACACTGTTGGGCAGGGAGGAGATCGAAAAGATGTCGTCGAGGTGTTTGCACATGGGAAGAACGGCGGAGATAACAGTGGAGGGGGTTGGAATGCAAGCAGCGGGGAGCGGCCGTCCACCAGGAACGCTGAAAGCATTCTTGGTGGAGAAATTTGGGAAGGGTTGGCATTAGAGAGAGGGATCAATCAGCGGACGTTGTTTTTGATGTTATCTGGATTCAGCGAATCAACAAAACGGCAATATGCTGGGGCCATCAGGCGATGGATTCAACACGCAAACTCGGTCGGAAGAGATTGGAGGGACATGGGTCAGGTTGAGGTGGCCAACTTTATTACAGAATGGTCAATTAGAACAAGCTCATCGAGCTCGGCTGGGGGTGCAAGAAGTGCACTATCTTTTCTGTCGCAACTACTGGATCAAGGACAAGTGGGGGAGGCGCTGGTCGTGAAACAAACGATGAAGGGTATCCGACGAGTGCACGTTCCGAAGAGCAGATACAAAGAAATATTCGACGCGGAATTAGTCGAGAATGAAGTTAGGAGGATGTGGAACCCTGAGCACGAACTGAAGGAGACCGAGATTGAGGCAGCGGTTGCCACGCTCCTCGTCCTTCAGCATGGAGTGCGATTTACGGAAATAGCTCAGATACAAAGGGAAACAATGTTTATCAATGCGGAGGATGAAAGCTTAGTGGTAAGAATGCAGCTAAAGACGGATGATGAGGTGAGAGATCATGTTTTGAATGAAGCGAACTTACAAGAAGGATTGAGAGTCGCGGATTGGATTGGACAGCTGGATCGAAAGATGGGAATTGATTGGGAGGGGCAATTAGTCGGAGGGGGAGGTCTCAGGACGGAGAGGGACATCAGAAGGTTGGTTGGGCAGCTGATGAAGGCAGCCGGGATCGACACAAATGAATACACGCCGTATTCTCTAAAGCATGCGGGAATTGCCAAGAGGAAGCAGAGGGGATGGGACATGGGCAGCCTCGCGAAAGGGGTGAGACTATCAAAAAATTCAAAGGTCATGGAAAAACACTACATCAAACCTATCGAGGATCCCAACAAACTCAATCTATCTTCATCTCGAGTGGAGGAAGCCAGAACTCGTCGATCACTGGAGAGTGATCTCGAGTATGGTTCCGAAATGAGAGATGAAGATAGAGAAAGACCACCACCCACCCCCACAACTAGAAAACAGAAGAAGAAGAAGAAAAAAGGCAAGAAAGGAGAACTTTTATCTTCTAAGCCACACAAGACGGTATTTCATCAGGCAGAACGCTCCCAACAGAGTAACAAAGGGATGATCACTTCACGAGAAGAGATAGGAGATAATTAGAAGAATAACCTCATTAATTAGCTTAATTTGACTCAATTCACAGGAAATATACTCAATCTATCTTCATCTCGAGTGGAGGAAGCCATAACTCGTCGATCACTGGAGAGTGATCAGTTTGATTCGATTGTGACAGTGTTGACGTCATTTTGATGAATTTTGAAAACGGGACTCCCATCTGATTCACGGTGAGAAGACAATTTCAGACCATCCGTTTTCAGCAGCTTTCACAATCTCTCGAGGCGGAAAAATATTTAAAAAAGTTGAAATATCAAAAGTTTATTTTTCTCAAAACATTCACTTTCGCGAAAATTTCAGGTCAAAATTATGTCTGGTTATGAAGATACAACGAGATCAACTTTTCAAGTCCATGAGAAAAGCATGCTGGGTAATCAAAACTATTTGTTCTGAACCACCTAGGACACTTCATTTATTCATAAAAATGTCATTTAGATTGAAAAATTGTCAAAAAATCAGAAATCCAGTGTTACTCTACACTTTTGGGACCCGAAAAAAAACTACCGATTTGTTATTTACTACCGGGTTTTCAGGTGACTAGCTGGAAATCTGAATGCTCACAAACCCGTTCACAATCGACGTCTCATCTGCGTCTGTTCAACGCCACCCATCGACTGATCTCGTATGAATGGGTTGATGTTCTTTCCTAGTCTGCACTTCCTGTCGACTTTTCACACATGCTCGCTTCTGCTTTCTCCACTGTGTTCACCCAGTGGATATGTCGTTTTAATTTCAATGTTTGATACAGCTCTCTCTAGCATTCTTTGCTCGCGTCAGGCCATGGTATTGAAAGTTCCGAATCTCACTCTGTCACTCAAACAAGTCTGCCTCGCCTTTCTCGCTTTTTCACTTCAGTCATTCCGGCTTCCGGTACTTGGGTCTTAAATAAAATAAGAAAGGGGTGATCAATGAGAACGAGCTATCAATTCCAGGGCTTTACTACATGTACGACTAAATTGCTAAATGTACGACTGGGGGTTGAATGTTCAAATCCCCCTTTGTTCATTTTTTATGAAACACTGTTTTGGAAACTATTATTCTCGTCGTGAAGCACTGTTTACTGAAGTGAAAAGTCAACGAGGAATGTGGTACGCGAGGATCCTATGATCTGGCCCATTATGAATGATTGTCCGGCACAGTTGAACACTGGAGAGCCGCAATCATGTGTGAAAAGGACTTCAATCACCCGATGTGTGTGTATTTTCACTGTTTTTCAACTTTTCTATCTTATAAGGTCCTCAGGTTCCTTGTCTCACACGATAAAATGAAAGATCAAAAAAAACAAGATGATGAAACAATTCATCATCAACTAATATCAATTTTTCCTTACTCTTCCATCCGTCTAAGGCGACCACTCCTCTTCTCCTGCCAATCGGCTCCCTCAACGGACATCTCGTCACGATCGGGAGTGTAGGTGACTGCCTGATTCTGGGAGATGTCTGAAGAGTGAAGTGTGTGCGTTCCTGTGTGGGAGAGGAGTGTGTCGGTGAGGTGTGGAGAGAGGTGTTGATCGGACTGCGTGCGATTGAGTGCTGCGTCGAGGTGAGTTTCAGAAGAGGCGGAACATTCGAGTTCGTCGTGATGGACGATGGAGTGACGGCGGGGCGGAGTGGGTGTTTGTGGGCAGTGTCCCGAGAGGCGACTGTTGCAGACTTGTTCCGAGGCCTGTTCGGGGATGACGCTTGGAAGGACACTCGTCGGCGGTCCAAATGCGAAGACGGCCTGTGTAATCTTCAGAGCTGCTTTTCACTTCCAGTCTTTGCCCAGCGCAGGGCATACACCGACGAAGGTGGGTAGTTCCTGTCGATCTCTTCGACGGTGTGGTCTGCAGCGTCATGCCCGATCGGGCACGGAGCGTGCAGACTGACGATGCCGGGTTGTGTCTGCTGCGGGATGGTTCGTGTCTGCTTGTCGTCGGTGTGGACAGCCGAGTTTGGGTCGTAAGGCGGGTCGACGTGGAAGTCGAACAGGAACTTGTTGAGTGGGCGGAGGGAGCGCAAGAATTGGGTGTCGTCTGGCCGCGGTGATGGGAGGGGTGTGGTTTTGGTGAGCTGTCGCTTCTTCGGCGTCCTTTTGTGGCCTTTCCGAGTGCCACGCGAGGCTGGTGATTTGGACGCGTTTCGGCCGATCGAGAGGAGTCTTTCGCGACGCTCTTTTCGCGCCCTCTTCTCGTCCTCCACCAAATCCATCGCGTGCTTCAGTTTGGAGAAGACTCCCGAATGCTCATGCGATTTGAAGCGCGCCTGCTGAGCAGCACTGATCTCTTCTCCTGAAGCCCGCAGACGGTCGAGCCTGTTTTTTCGGTCTGCGCTTCGTCGAGATTCCTCGTCGGCTCGCCTTTGCCTCTTTGAGAGGTGTTGCGGACGCATCGTCGGCGAGTGAGACTTCGGGTGTGGAAGCCTCCTGGCGAGGATCGGACTCAGCATTTTGGTTGTCGTCTGCTAGCTCGATCGATGATGTTCGCGTCTCAGCAGAGACTGGCCGCACGAGGCTGCTGAGTGGACGTGCGAGAGACTGGATTCCTTTGAACTCAAAATCCTTCACGATTTGAGCAGCGCGTTCGATGGTCAAGTCTGGCGAGTGCGGCTGTGAGTCGGGGTCGAGGACGACGTGTGAGACGGTCCGCTGCGGGGCAGGTGGACTGTGCTGTTCGGACTGAGACAGAAGGGAGGGGATCTCCTCCGAGTCGCTGTGGGGTTCGGCTGGCCTCTCCTCAGACTCCTCTCCAGTGCCAGCATCGAGTGTTCGTCTCCGCATGAGAGGGTCTGTCGAGAGGTCTGATGTGAACGAGGTGTCGAAGTGGGTGTCGAAGTGCGTGTCGCTGTTGGTGTGTTGGTGCATGCTCGGTGTTTCGTTTCCGAGTGAGAGCCAATCATCCGTGTTCACGCGAGGGAGACTTGGTGTGGGTGCTTCGACGGGTTTTGTTGGTTGTGGTGTGTCCTGCTTCGGTTCTGGCTCGACTGGACTCCGATTGGTGTTGGCCTTTGGAGGGTGGACAGACTTCGCGCCTGGTGCGATATCGTCCAGCGACAGGGCAGCCATGACCATGACAGCGCGCCGTGTGGAGTCTGGGCGAGTGAGCTGCTTGGGTCTGTCTGGGTCGGGGGAGGTGGTTGAGAGGTGCAGCGGGGGCACGAACTGAGCGGGGAGTGTTTGAGCAAAGTTGGGTTCTGTTTGTCGGGTGAAGCTGCGCGACGTCTGCGGAGAACTGGATGCTCTGTCAGGCGGCCGGGCGTGGGAGGTTCCGTCGAAGTGTGTCGTTTTGATGCGCTCGAGCTCCCTCTCCACCCCCGCCAGCCCGTCCATCCGCTGCTGCCTGCTTCGGCGGAGGGTGTCGGTGATGACTTCCCCCCACTGGTACCCCCCAGCCACGCGCAGCAGGATCGACGAGCTCCGCATTTCGTGGACGACTGTGTTGTCGTCGATCACATCCGCTTCAGTCCTCCGATCGCTCCCCTGTGACTCCCTCACCTTCATCATGACTGTCAAATGATTGGCAGGACGCTGTACTCCAGGAAACGGCATGTGAACATTAAAGAGGAATGGTGATACTGTCGAAAGTGGGAAGTTAGCGTTCCGATCGACTGAATCGCGAGGTCTTGGGACTGGGTTTGGTGTTCGTGGTGGTGACAACGTTCATGTGATAAAAGGAGTTGTTTGTTGAACATTTGATCGTTGTGTCGAGGACAATCCATCGTGGAATGTGTTGAGTGTAGTGGAGGGCTGAGTATGGTGGAAGGAGGGGAGGAGCTTCGACGAAGGTGAGTGATTGACGAAAGGAATGAGAGGCGAAGTTGGAGTGGCTGGATATTTCTGTGAACTTGTCGAGTGGCAGACTTGGGTGGAGGGGAAGACGTAGAGAACGATCGGAGGAGAGAACGGCGAAGTCGAAGCGAATATATGGAAAGGGCAGGGATTGGATCAGCAATGAAGGGGAGGACGAGGTGTGATTTAGTCGGAGTGACCCGAACCAGCAGTCACTCACAACCATCCCACGTCGACTAACGAAGAATGGAACTCCCACCCAACCACCACTCCTCCACTTTCAAACGACACTCCTTCAATCAAAGAAAACGAGAGTGTCAATCGTCCATCTTCCCTCATCCACACAACACTTCTCTTCGCTCTACAGCTCATCGATGACATCCTCAGTTCATTTCCCTTCATCTTTCCATCTTTCGAGATTGTGATGAATCTGATCTCGGATTTATCGTTCGTGCGAGAGAGACGATGAACTGTATCGAGGAAGTTAATGAGATCATCAGAAAGTCCTTCAAGTTGATGATACTCTCCTCAAACGGGTCCACTTACTCGTTCTGATGTTCATGAAAGGGCATACATCACCAAGCCCTTCCTTGAGACAGACTGGGTGATGTGAAGGAATTGGGGGATCATCCTGCTTTTCTTCAGCATCTTCGGAGATCAGTGCTGACAATCGTTCGTGAATCCACCAGCCACATCCTTGATATTGTCTTTTTGTGATGAAACCATGTTTGTGACAGCGATCTTACTTTCAGTTTCAGTGTTGGTCTGATATGGTTTCAATCGACTACGAGCTGATTTACAGGAGATAAGAGTGAATGAAATCGAAAATAAAACTAACTATGAGAGGTATGGAAGAAAGTGATATGTTTTTGTGAATCAGATTCACCATGAACTTGGATCACGAGTGCGTTCACGAAAAGAAGCATCCTGAGTTAACTTTTGGAGATAAAAATGAGAGAAAGAGATACAAAAATAAGCAGGGAGTTTGAGAAACACTTTTTAGATGCCATATCAGTGCTCCTTTTCCTGTCTGATCGATCTTTCTATTCACGATGGGTCAGATCGGAACAAACTCGTCCAAACTTCACCTCCATCACTTTTCACTTTGAGAGACAGTTTCTATCGAAAAAAGGAATATATTCAGAAAATCAACAGCAAACAAGAATAACCAAAGTGGGAATTGAACCTTCAACTCTCAGTCGTACATTTAGCAATTTAGTCGTACATCAGTCGGCGAGGTAATTGGTATTAAGTGCTAAGACTTTTTTCAAAGGGCAAATCAAGCTCATTTCACTGAATCGTGTTAAATTAGTCTAGTGAATACGTTGAAGTTCAATTAATGGTGGAATAGAATTACATACGTGAATTTCAAGTTGAAAGAATTACTACATGCAAAGGAGACAACAACCGCTTGAACCCGATCGAGTGGAAAAATGATGATTTGAACGGGTTGATTAGTGAAGTGAGGTGTTCACAATGTGAAAACTTCGATTAATGATGATCATATTATCGGGGTGGCGGGAAAAACTTGGGCGGGCTCTTAGTCGATTCTGGCACTATTTAGCTTAATTATCACTTCATACAGTGCCTTTACATGTTTCCTATTTTCAAAAAACACCAAGTAAAAAAATCATAGTGTCCTGACCAGAGAGAACAGCGAGGTGAAAGATCAGATCTGAACGACTATGACTCTTTTTCTCAACAAAATGGAAAATTTCAGACATTTAGACTAATTTACACTCATTTCAGAAGAAGATGTAGCAATTGAATCAATACATGACAGGGAAATGTCATCTGTTTTTTTTCCAGAATCGTGATGATCTTCCTTCCTTTGTCGTCAATTCGGAGTTTGATCTCCCAGCCAGTCATTGAACTGGCTGTAGCTTCTGTCCAGCACGGTGATTAAACATATCCTGATGAATAATGACCAAGATCCTGAAAACAACGTCGATGATCGAAAAAAATTGCAATTCAGTGTTTATATTCAGATTCCTTTGAATACGGGAGGAGTAATGAGAAAACGGCAAGAAATACAAACCAGTCTGGTTTTATCCCTGAATCAACGATGTCGTGTTTCACCGCTTGATCATAACGTCAGATGTGATGATTGGCACTTTCCACGATGCCCCGTGCATTCATGAAGGGGGTCGATTCGTTTCATCCTGAAAAAGATGACGTGACAATGGCGATTCTCAAACAGAGTTAAAAATCTCGATGATATTTCCCTGTCATGTATTGATTCAATTGCTACATCTTCTTCTGAAATGAGTGTAAATTAGTCTAAATGTCTGAAATTTTCCATTTTGTTGAGAAAAAGAGTCATAGTCGTTCAGATCTGATCTTTCACCTCGCTGTTCTCTCTGGTCAGGACACTATGATTTTTTTACTTGGTGTTTTTTGAAAATAGGAAACATGTAAAGGCACTGTATGAAGTGAAAATTAAGCTAAATAGTGCCAGAATCGACTAAGAGCCCGCCCAAGTTTTTCCCGTCACCCCGATACCGTCAAGTTGAAATTGTGTGTGATCTGCCCTTTGAAAAAAGTGGTAGCACTTACAGTCCTTACCTTGGGTCGGCATGTCCTCCCCCGAAAACCCGTGTCCTATCATAGGACACGGGCTTTCGGAGCTTAATTAGGCGATGGGAGGGTTTTGTCTACAAAGCATGAAAATGATGTCAAATAAAGTGGTACCCTTTGATTTGAAACACAGACTACATTTTCACATCCATTTTGGATGAATTAGATACGAAAAGGGTGGCTGAGATTTGATCAGATCTGTCAAAATGATTATGGTCCGATCAGTGTCGTGATTCGACAAAATACATTTCTTTCATCACAAACATCACATGATGGAGAAATTTACAAGACAGAAGTGGGAAATTGATGAATGTGAGATCAGGGATAGTCCAGATGAAAGAGATCAGAGCCACCAACAATGCAGATTGTATCTCAACATGTGCAACGGCTATTTCACTCCAATGGTCAATGGTGTCTTTTCTCTGCCTCCACTCATCCTCTTCTTACGCTGGGCCATTTCCTTCCTCTCCTTCACACACTTCTCCGTCGGCACCTGTGATCGCCTCAAGTTTGTCGGTTGTACGATCTCGCTCAGATAAGCCGCGAAATTAGTCGGAAGTGAGTGTGATCTGTCTAATATTCTCGTCGAGCTACGGTGGAGTAGCGTCAGGGTGCGGAATGACGGGATGAGTGTGATTGGTTTGGGATTCTGCTTAATCTCCCTTGTCTTGTTCAACATTGTCTTTTTCAGTTCGCTTTCCTTCTTTCTGTCCTATTTCTGTCGTTGTTATTTTGTTCTCCGCATCACTGAGCCCTTCCGCCACTCGTCTTTTCGCATGCCTCTTCGCCTCATTCAAACATCTCCTTCACCCTTTACCACATCCCCCACTTCACCCACACCTTCCACACTGCATTTTTTGGTCATTGCTAGTTAAAATCGGCAACAAGTGTCCCAATGTGAATGCGGCGTTGGAGAGTGTGTTGATTCCTTTTCATCCCTCCTCCTAGGCAAAGCGAGATTCTTAGCATTTCTTTCATTTCGTTGGATTGGTACTGAAGAGGGTGAATATGAAGAGAGATGGCGGAGACCAGCAAAAGTGCAAGATGACAACATGGTGGAGCGAGGAATAAAGGAGCTTGTCGAGGAAGAATAACGATGGCCTCTATAAATGACTCGGAGCGAGGAATACAGACTGAACCTGTGTATGTTGAATTGTCAATTCAGTCAAGGAGAGAGGCGGATTGATCTTGGGGACGATCATGTGAAACAAAGAGACTTATCGGATGTCAATACGAATGAGGCGTATTCGTTGCAATTGGAGAGTGTAGATGAACACGATCTGTCGAGAGAAGCTGATTTAGACAAGGTTTGCGTTGGTAAACTGGAGATGAGTCGGATCGAGACTTTGGGGTCGAGCTACGGACTGTCCGGAGAGACGTGCATTTTTGTCAACAATATTGTGTGTAAAGCTTCGTTTGGTTGGTTCTTTTCGACGAGAGATGACTCTTGTTGTGAATGAAGAATTGACGACGAAGGTTTGGGAATCTGATCTTTTGATGTGGCCACGGAGAGGATGTTTGTAACAGACAAATTCCAAAGATTGAACATTGGTTTCATTGAATCAGTCTTGCTGTGAAGAAGATCCGACGGCGACGATCCGAAGAAGTGTTGGATATGATCTAATACGAAAAAGAATAACCAAAAAGTGATTGAAATGGAAAACATACAGGTCGGGCCGGAAGTTAAAGGAAACCGTTTGCAGTTTGGAGGAGTGAGACTCTGGCGTTTCGAATTGAAATGATGTGACAAAGTCATGGTCATAGTGTCTCTTATATGTCGATAGAAAGAAGTAATTGAGCAATAACGGGGTCTGAATAACCAAGGAGATCATTGTGACGAAGCGAAGGGGGAGGAAGGAAGGATGAACTGAAGAAATGATGAGATCATGAGAAGATGGACGGAGGAAGTGGTTCATAAAAAATTGAGTGGTAATCAGATGATGAAAGGAATATAGGAAGAGGGAAGTCGCACACTTCGATTTCCGAACACCCATTAAACCCCACATATGTTGGCGATGTCGAAGGAGCCTCGGTTGAGTTGACCATCATGGCTGATGAGAGAGAAAAGAGGGAGGCAGGATGGACTGAAACGAAAGAGAAAAGAAGAGGGGAAGAGAAGTGCTTCAGAATGAGAAGAGGTCAAACTTTCTTTCTGTTGGGGGTGTGTACTGGCTAGAACCCGACTCAATGGTTCTTTCGAGGATGCCCTCTGCTTGTATCCCATCTGAATCTTTCGCTTTTCTTGTTCATTCCAATCTCTTTCCCAGAACGTCTCAGCAGGACTATCATGAAGGGGTCTGTCATCCATCTCTCCCTTCTATTCTTCTTCATCCTTTCTAGTATTGTGATCCTGTCATCAACTCAAATTATCTTTTCTCTTTGAATGTTGCCTTTTCAACCCTCTCCAACAGGTCTTCCTGTCTCTTGTGGAACTTCTTGTCTCAATTGAGGAATCTATTCTTGATCAAATCATTTAGAGAGGTAAATATGATGATAAACAATACAATAAGAGCAGACTTGTCCCTTCATTTACTCAACTTTCTTCTTAGTTCGGATTCTTCAGTGGTCATCTCTATCACAAGATCTGTGGTCTAAAACATGAGAGTGAGAAAAGTTTATTTACAATAACGAGAAAAGAGCAGACAGGGTTCATCTCCGAACCAGTCTCCAGACATGAAAGTGTCATTTCGATGATTTGAGTGGGCAATTACCAAAATGTTGGTTTGATAGGACAGATCGGGCCACCATAGGACACGATAGGACAGGACAGGACAATTGTCCTCCCTCGATTTTATTGCGAAATTGTGACGCAAGTATTGTGAATGCGTCAAATACCTTCCATGTCCTATGGTTTGAGCCCAATTCAGAATTGTCCTATCATGTCCTATGGTGGGCAGATCGACCCCGTTTGGACAACTTTCGCGATTTTTGTCAAAATAGGGTGAAAAAACACAATAAAAATGATTCTAAAACAGAAAATGTGCATTGTTATCTCAACTTTCTCCTCATTTTTCGTTTCGAGTTTTCACTGACGGACGAAGCAAGTGGTTGGTTCAATTCTTGTCATCGTCACTTTTATCCAAATTGTCCTCCTCTTTTTTGCTGTCCTGTAGGACAGGACAAGAAGGACATGCCGACCCAAGGTAATACAGTCCTTTTCAAAAAGATGTTCAACTGGTTCAAAAATGTGATCAGCTGTTTCAAAAAGATGGCTGATCGACTCGATACTATCACCCATAATACTGATTTTCCTCTCCTGACCACTTTCCACACCTGACTCATCTCTTTTTGTAAATGTAAACATGAACAGATAGTGGCATGAAAGATGGTCTGTCTTATTTTTCGCGAAAAATGTGCACATTTTGTCGAGATTTTCTGACCACTTTTTTCATTCCTGTTTTTGTTCTCATTATTCATCTTTCTCTCCCGCAGAACAAAATCCTTGATTAATACGCAATATTAATGAGCTGTCCGCTTTTTGAACAATGTAACAGTCGTATTCTCAGATATCCCTTCTGAGATCGATGAAATGGACGTTGTGACGTAACTATGGATTGAAACTGCAACACACAGCGATATGAGAGAAAGCGAGAAGAATATATCGACTTGGAATGTGTGATCAAGTCCACAGAGGGATATTAGCAGTGTTTTGATGGTGTGAACAGTTCCGATCTTGAAGTTGTGAACAACTGATCAATTTGCGAGAACTAATTGATATATCTGCCTAATATGATGAGAATAAGAGAGAACACACGTGACAGTCAGATTATTGTTCGGTGATTAGAGACAGACAGATGGAGGGTTTCGAGATTGATTTTGAGCTGATAGTTGCTTCTCCTACCAGATAATAATTCGTACCAAGATCTATGGACTGAGATTATGAATGTGAATGTTTTGAAAATATCAAAAACTCGCATACATTCTAAATAGTCGACCCTGATTGATTGCGATCGACGATTCGGAGAATATGCATGGCGGAATACCAGAAACACTAGACACACAATAAAATGTAGTGTTAAAATAGGATTTTGTTCTGCGGGAGAGAAAGATGAATAATGAGAACAAAAACAGGAATGAAAAAAGTGGTCAGAAAATCTCGACAAAATGTGCACATTTTTCGCGAAAAATAAGACAGACCATCTTTCATGCCACTATCTGTTCATGTTTACATTTACAAAAAGAGATGAGTCAGGTGTGGAAAGTGGTCAGGAGAGGAAAATCAGTATTATGGGTGATAGTATCGAGTCGATCAGCCATCTTTTTGAAACAGCTGATCACATTTTTGAACCAGTTGAACATCTTTTTGAAAAGGACTGTAATACCAATTACCTCGCCGACTGATGTAGTAAAGCCCCAATTCCATTTCTATTTATCATTCTTCAATCAAACAGCTAGGCTTGTCTGACCGGCCAAAAATGCCGGTCAGTGTCAGTGGCCAATTTTTCAAAGGGTCTGATCTTAGCTTCACAATCGAGGTTACGGTGATGGAAGTCTTTCCACATTCTACTTGCCTTCTGGTGGCCTCCATCGCAGTGGTGAAATGAGCAGTTGAACTCGAACATCTTTCACAAGAATCGATCGAACGAAACCGAATTCTTGCTGAAAAGGAGCGCGAAAAGGCGGAAACAAGCAAGATGCTTGAAGAAGAGAAGCTCATCGAAGAAAAACTGAACGAAGAATCGCAAACAATCGGTGACACATCTTCAACGACGCAAAGTGAAACTTCCTGTTCTCATCCAGCTGAACTGAAAGATGATACCGAACCGCTGAAGCAGTCCATGGAACAGGATCAATCTCAACCAGAATCTGGCAACGAGACACTGCTCCAGACGGTGGACCACGTTGGTGGTGATGAGGGTATGGAGAATGTCGAGATTCAAGACTTTATGGTCACGATCAAGAACCTTTGGAGACAGCCACTGTTGCACCTCAAAATCCGACTGACGTCGACACTGAAATAGAGGCACTTCCGATCTTCCCTCCATCAGAATCATCGACTATTCCCATCCTCCACACCGTTCAAGCAGGACAGCCAGATCATGATGAGATTCTGACTCGAACAGCTCATTTTCTTGCTCGGACGACTCTTCACACGGGAGAGCAAGAAACACACGATATCGACGACTATGCTGCAATAAAAGGTGAAGGTGCAGGGAATCTCGATTACTTGGAGGATTTGTGTCTTTCCGACGAGAGCAGTTCGACCTTATCAGAATCACTCTCCGAATGGGCTCTTGACGCCGAAATCAATCAACTCCACAGCCGACACACTCTCTTCTTTCGAACAACCTTGATAGTCCGCCTTTCATGCACACTATCCCCGACTCAAATGATCAGTTTATCATGAACTCAGGAATCGCGCTCAACGGACCGATATTGTCTCGACCAGACGATATTTTACATCGAATTGTGATGGAACTGCCGAAACAGAACAAAACAGAGGAAAGGAAGGAGGATGTCACTAGAAGCCTACAGATCATTGATCGGATGGTTGAGAATTCGTTGAAACAGGATTTGCTGGCAGATGCGCCCGAAAATCGGGACCCAACCAACGGAATCAGAAGACGAACCCACACAACCAGAAACTGAAGAGAAGTCCACACTTCAGGCCATCCCTGCCTCGAAACCCAAATTCGACGAGAACTTCCTCTCCTCCTCGGAATCTCGGCTTCCATGCAACGCGCTTGACATGGTCGAGCTGGAGCTGACCCGACAAGCTTATTTTGTTCCCGATGTCGACGCGTCTTTTTTCCAGCCTCAAACACCATCTCACCACGCTCTTCTATCCAGTCCGTCACTCGCTGGCCATCCACTGTCCACATCGCCTCCATCTGCACCTCAAACGAACCAGCACAAGCACGAACTGCCGCAACGGGTGCTCGCTCGTCTACAAACCCTTCCTCCGGTCTCCACTCCGATTCCGATGGAAGCGATGGCTCAGTGGTCCATGTTCATGTTTTCGTCGTCGTCTCTTCAGATGAAAGTGATGAAGGGATTTGTGGATTTAGAGGACTATGTAGGAGTTGGACTCGACTGAGCGAAGGGAGCCAGCGGTGAAGAGCTTCTTTGCGAGGCAGGAAGAGAAGAAGGACAGCCAATCGTCAGCTCTGGCTCAATCGCCGCCAGACTTGTCTTTTTAGTCCGTCACCCAACGCGACTCAAATTGCTTCGCTCAATCGTCCATCTATCCTCGTTTCTCAACCAATCACCTCACAACAATCTCTTCTTTCACAACCACACTCACGCCCAGTCTCACTCCAACAACCTCTCTTCCCACAGCCCCTCTCTCGCCCTCTCCCACTCCCTCCCGTCCACCAGATGCAGCTCCCGCCGCAAGTGACTTCTCTCGACACCCAAATTGCGCAGATACCGCAGTCGTACAGTTTGCATTCTTCATCACAACCAACACAACAAGGCAGAGTGTCACTGACTCTGGAGGAGTTGGAAGCAAATCTGAGACAGAAGCCAGCAGGGTTCTCGGGGATGGATGGATATGGAGGGCGAAGCCAGTGAAAACGCAAAGCAGAGAAACGTGTCCAGAACACTCTCAGCCAATGATTCTCTATTTGAGGAGGAAATCGTTCCATTTTTTCACACTTCATTCAAAATGTTCTTTTTCCTTCGCCCAAACTCTGTTTTTCAAAAAAAAACGTCAATTGGAGAAAACAAGATGGTGAAATGAAGAAACAACATATGATTCACTTGCTGTGAAAGGCCACAGCCAGTTCATAGAGAATCTGGTCAGGTAACATCTTCCTGCGGGAAGGAGTGAAGGTTCGCTTGATATGTGAGAAGTACCTCTCACATTCAATTTCAGAAGCAACAATAGCTCCCAGCGTTAGTGCACAGTCGCATAAAGCTACAGCCTTTGAATCTTCACGATAGTGTCGCCAAAACGTCTGGAATCGATCAACGGTTATCTTATCCGAGAGAGATTCTTCGTGGTTGATCCACACATCAAATTCCTCAGCCAGTCGTGGATGAAGTGTCCCGAAGAGTGAGTTTGCTGTGATCGTTAGTCCCTCATGTATTTCGGTGTTGAATGACCTCAGGTTGGATAATACCTCAAGACCTGGAGCACGTGGAAGTTGGTCCGGCATATTTTCATCAGACATACTATCTGAACCAGATGATGCCACGATTGGGATTTTGCATCCAGTTTTAACTGGTTTCATATGGCGTTGAGGAGGAGTGTATATAATTTCTGAGATGATTGTGCCGAATAGTGCTTTTCTGTTCTGAGTGATTGGATGGTGCGAAGGTGGTATACTGGACTGACCGAGCCCAAAGGCTCGGTCAGTGTCAGTTGACTTTTCTTCTAAGGGTCGGATCACTACTGAAGCAGACTCTTTCTTCCAAAACCAAACTAACTGATCTTTATCTTCACCAAAACGAGGATTGAGACTGTGAAACCAAAGACACGAAACAACGCATTTTGATCATCCTGTTATCACAATTCACTACGATCCGACACCGCTGACACTGCACATTACTTCTACTCATGGCTTGTTTCACCAATCTCAGAATATTTCTCACCGTTCACGCTTGATTTGGAGATAATGGAGTAAAGAGAACAACGAACGAGTGCTGACACCACATCACCAAGCAGCTTGAACATGGTTGTTTATTCGCCCGTGTCTCACTCCGTGACGGTCTTTGGAGGTCGGATATCAGAACTTGCAGAGAAAAAGCTGTGGGCATCCTCCTTCTCCCAACGTTCTTGGTCGGTTGTGACGACTGAATCGTCACCTCCCAAAACGCGCTATTGACACTCAACATGCACTCAATTCATCCCCTCTGCCCTTCACGAAATGTCTTTCACAGTGTTTCTTCTGTCAATCCCAGCTGCGCCTTGCAATCTCAACAAGTATAACATGAGCACCTATTTCCACCCTGTACCACAAGCAGCGGTTCAAAATGTCGCATCGATTGATGTGAGGACGTTGATGGTTCATTTTATGATTTCAGGCGGAAACAAGGTCGACAACAGCTTCATCTCCAACATCTGGGATATGGAGGAGATCACGGCCCCCAAAACGGATATTCCGACGAGAGTGAAGTACACAGCATCGCAGCCGATCGACCCTCTATTCTCACGAGAGAAAGACCTGCAAGATGGTCATTGCAGGATCTCTCCATCCAAAACACCGAGCAACGAGGGAAATACCAAAAGAAACGAGATTTGGAACTGTACAAACAAAAGTTGTATACTTTTTCTGGTTTCTTGAACATGATTATTTACGTATTCATCCAACACATGACCACATGGGCCAACCTCTCGATGGTCCAGCCAAACATCCATCTCTTCGAATGCACTGAAGTTCTGATCGCCCCACACGAAGTCTATTCCCGCGATATGTCGAAGCACCTGTTCAGCCCCTCCACTCCGGTGACCTTCGATCTGTACGGGTCGGATGGGTGTCCAGAATGGCTGAAAGAGGAAGGAGGAGAAGAAAGAGGATGCCGTGCAATCACGACGAGTAATGACGCGGTGAATGTGTTTCTGCGGTGATGGAAGGAGGATGCAGAGGGCGAAGAATGCGAACAGGTGTCACTGGTGCAACGTGACCTTCCAAGCTGTCAACACAGTGTGAACAGTGCGAAATGAATGAACATTGCCAGAAACAGGATGATGAGCGAATACAACAAGAAGAACATGATCGCCTTCAGAGGGAAGATGAGGAGAGGATCCGAAAGGAAGTGAGCGAAACAACTGACTCGAATGAAAGCGGAAGATGACGAAAGAAGAGAATAAAGAGGATGATAAACAGAACAAGGAAGGGAGCAGAATGAGGGAATGAAGACGAGAAGAAGGACAGGAAGAGAATACAGTCCGCTCTCCACTTCTCCCCAACACCCCTCACAACATAACAGTTTACTTCTATTTTCCACACTTTCATAGATATACATTTATTTATGTTCGTTGTGAGTGGACAAAAGAGTTGATTCTTTCAAAAGGCTAATCAAGATGTTGGACGATCATACCCATTTCTTGTAATGTCGAGGGTTGAAGCCTCAGATTGAATCAATACACATTCTTTTCAAGTTTCGATGGAATAATAAATTGAAACGAACTTCCACATAGGATTAAACCAACTTTTTTCGTCTCTCACATCATCGTTCATTCCTGAAACTGTTTTGATCTGACCCATATTTCTGAAACTCTCGGTCACTGA
This sequence comes from Blattamonas nauphoetae, assembly GCA_033064195.1. Lineage (NCBI taxonomy): Eukaryota > Preaxostyla > Oxymonadida > Blattamonas > Blattamonas nauphoetae. The sequence continues at coordinate 367,301 of JARBJD010000031.1, forward strand.
CCGTCAGTCTTTTTTCGGAAAAAGTGACCGGTCACCTCGGTCAGTCCAGTATAGAAGGTGGACGGATGGGGGAAACATGAGTTGATAGTGAGGGATTAGACGAAGATTGCGGATTGTGACCGGACAGTCCCGTATTGATGACACTTTGAGTGGCTTGTGGAATCTGAGGTACCGGTGTTGCCTCAATCGAGTGTTTTGGTCGTGGATATGTGAACATGGTCATGGAGAGTTGACCTGTTCGTGGAATATAGAGAGATGAGAGTGGATGAAGTGGAAGAAGCTGTGGAAGAGAGGTGGCGATGGTGTGTGTTTGTTCCTTGCTAACTTTCGTCGCCGATGGGACAGGACCATCAAAAAGGACATCAGAGATGGGATCTTCTCCGGAATGGGCTCGTTTGGTTGGAAGGATGGGGGGTATGTCACAAATCTCTGGAGAGGTGGATTTCAGCACTTGTGCATCACGTTGTCTCTCCTTTCTTTTCTCCCTTCGTGCAGCTCGTCCTCTCATTTCAACATCAGATAGTGTCTCCTGATCGTCTTCGCACAGATCAATCCATTCGGGTTCTGAGTCTATCTCGTCAAAGACGAGGTCAAGCGGTATAAAGGGACTTGGTACATCGAGGGAGGAGCTGAGAATGGAACAGTCGGTGGGGTAGGAATCTCGTCCATCCCTGGTCAGAGAGAAAGCGAATAGCATTAGTGATGAAGTTGAATTGCAGAAGAATCGTAAAAAGAGACAGTCAATGACAACATCACCAATCTCTTTCCATCGAGTCGGTGAGTCTGCAAGGTTCTGTAAAATTGTCTGCATCGTCCGGACAACGATTGGAAACACATTGTAAATGACACAGGATCGCTCTCCGAACTGATTTTTCATGAGATACAATGGCTGCAAGATTTTTTGAATTTCTAAGATTTCCCTGAAGAATTGAACTTCGGAATCTGATAGAGTCGGAAAGGCTGCGTAGTGAGCAGAGTACCATGAGACTGGCCGGATCTCATCGAGCCATCTCGTTGGTGAGAAAGTTGGTGGCGATGAACCGATTTGTTTTGATAGAGTTTGTGGAAACTCACGTGAGATATAGTGAAGTGTCTCCAACAGGTTTCTTAGGTGTGGAGAGTATTGTTTTACGTCAGTCCAAGCAAGATCTAGGAGATGGTTGTGGCATCGGCCAACAAGAGGGGACGATGCCAGGTTGTCAGTTGGTCGGAGCGTTTCTGGTTGAGGAGTACGCTCCTTTTGAGATACAATTACGAGTCCATTCTGAAGGGCAAGCGCATTGTCTGCCACGAAGGCAACAACTTTAATCCCGTGTTTGGAGAGGATTGCTGCGCTGTCCGAGGCAAAACTGGCATAGAACACGGAATTGAGGTTGTAGTCAACGTTGGATGTATGAATGAGGAGTGGTTCAAAAGTTGTTTGTGGTGCAACAAAAATTGCGAGTAGAAAGTGAAGATGTCCAACCTTACCTCCGTCAATCATGATGCTTCCACTTAGTCCACGTCTTGCAGCCAGAGCATCTTGAATTGCTTGTCGCCCCAACTTTGCCATTCGATCTGGAATTCTGCGTCGATTCAGAACCTTTTTACAACTGCTAATTTCCTTTTGACTGGACCGTTTTCCAACCTGGATGAGTTCATTCACCACATCTCTGAACTCATTGGAGCCAACTGCGTTGTATGATACCGTATGTCGTGCACAGAAAAGGAATAGTGTTTGTTCAAACTTGGTGAACTTGTCATCCACAGTGATTTGTTGTTGTTTTTCCAGCTTCTTGACTGTAAACTGATGCGTGTGATGAGGATCAAAAGAGGTTTTTCGAGCAATATAATGACAACCACGCCCACAGTCATCAACGTGTCGGCACAGATACAGAATTCGATCCTTCTGGAATGGGGCTTTCGTTTGACTGTATCTTGCTCTCACAGCCATCGCTGAAGGAAAATGATTTTGTTTCTCAATCACTTCCTGGTATTCAAATACGGTGTTCCCATCCAACTCTAGAAAGATCACAGGTGTGAGTAAAAGGCAAACTAAACCATGGTCCATTCGATGTTCCGTTCATTTAATGAAGGTTGGACTTGCAGTAAATCCGTTATCAATGAGTAAAGTTGACAAAGGTCGAACGACAACCCATTAACTACTTAATTTTTCTCGGAACTAGAAATGTCTGACAATAAGTGAACAACGTCTTTCATGAAGTGGTATTATTTCAATCATTGCATTTCACATTGAAAATCATTGATACTCAGGACATTGATTCTAAAATTCGATTTTTGGGAATCCACTTCGGAGAAATGGTAACTCTCAATTATGGGTTCCAAAATTTCTCCGGTCAGTGACGGTCAGTACTTTTCGATGAAAACTGACCGGTCAGTGCCGGTCAGACAAGCCTACAAACAGCAGGAAAGACCAGTAATTATTGAATAAGTGATGCTAAAATGAAAATAAAGCAATCGTTAATGAGTTCAGATTGAGTTCAATCCATAATTTCAACTTGAGTCCTTTGAGCAGACTCCACACCGTCTTCAGCAGGAAGAAATTGAAATTGAGGAACAAACAACCATCGGGTAGGTCTAGGCTCAGATCCGAAAAAGTCTAGACGCAGATCTGCAGATCGGTCTAGGCGCAGATCTAAAAGTCTACACGCAGATCTCTCTGTATTCGTGTTATTTTCGACTTTGTATCACATTTTAATCTTCTCAAACCAAAATATAGACATCATATCCTGTTTTTTTGGCTTTTCACTTCACTTTCCGACATTCCTCCTACTGTTGTTTCGAATATCGATCAGGGCTTGGGTTGATCAAGTCTCATCACCAGGACAACGAATAACTGCTCCTGGCTGGATGCTCACCAGCAAGTGTTTGTTCTTATATTCCTGTTCCATACTCGTTTTCAGCATTGTCGTTCTCACTGCTGACTTCCACCAGCATCTCGCGTTTATCAATGCCTGTGTAAAAGTCTGCATTCAATTTCACCAGCTATCATCTCTCCTCATGTCTCTAAGTTCACTATCACTGATCTCCTCATCCATCCTCCAGGATCTCCTCTTCGAATCCACAATTCATTCACCAATCGTATGCCCTTCTCTACTTCAAATATCTCTCTTGAATTCCTCAGAAGCATCTCATCGTTGTCCTGGTCATTCCCTTCCCATCTTTCTTCATCTTGATGACCCTCTCGTTTCCTACACACCTCAATCGATTTTGATCAGGAACCAGTCTCCTCCGCTCATGGCTGATAATTGCTACCCACCTGAAAGAAGAACAATGAAATCAGGATGGCAATGAATGAGAAACCTGGAAGAAAAGTGCGAAAAGGAGCGAAGAAGGCGACGATGAGAAGAAAGAGAGTCGGAGGAGAGTGAACGAAGACTGAGAGAGACTGCAGAAGAACAAACGCTGAATGATGAAACAAGAAACCAAAGAAGAACAAAATTGCAAGGCTCTGGACAACAGAATGAGAAAGACCAGGAAAGAGGGAAATTGCCTGACGGACAGCGGACGATAGCCCAAACAAGATATTTCCACGACTCAGTTCAATCATATGTTTCCGTAGTGAGAAAGGACGGAATAGATCACGAATGAAGAGCAAGAGGAAAGGAGGATGAAGTTAAGAAAAGACTGAGACATGGACATCGTTCAACCACTTTTATAAGGCTTAGGGATCTGAAACCAGCAAATCTTCTGCTTGATAAGAATGTCCTCCTCAAGAAGCCATGTGAAACACCCAACTCTACGACTCTAGAAGTCTGAACACACTTGATTCATCTTCAGATTCTAGTTGGAGGGGAATACGAAAGAAAGCCGACCGATATGTGGAGCTATGGTACTGTTCTCATTGTTATCTTGACAGGATGTGTGTCTTTTTCACTCCCCTTCATGATATCTCTACTCAATAATCTTCACTTCAGATCTGCCGTTTGAAGAAGACACCAACAACGAATCATTCCGTTAAACCAAAAACGCGGAGTTTTCTTATCCATTATCTTTCCCAAAAGCATCAAAATGTTTGTTTCCCTTACAAGCTCTCATTTTTCTCCGCACGTTCTCTTCATTTCTCTCTCCCACTCATCATTGTTTCGGGATTCATCTCATTCTTACCCTATACTCAGCACTGATCAACAAAATCCTGAACCCTTCACCTTCCGCCCGAGCGACAATTGAAGACTGAACATCCGATCACTGGTTCACGCGCAACCTCCATCCCAACCTCTTCAAACCCGCCTTCTCCGTTGTCCAGAATACCATTCCACGTCCTCGTGGTCACTCAGTGACATTGGATGGGTCTGTTTCGCATGAATTGATCTATCCGACCGTACAAACGAGAGACAGAGAATGGATTGGTCTGGGCCACTCCAAAATGACTCGTCCGCCTCGTTATTCGCAGAAATTTCAACTTCCGATCCTGAATCAACAACTCAACTCACGGAATGTGGAAACGAACGACACGGCAAAGCAGGCTGCCAAAGATCTGAATACGAAGAACTATTTCACATTGGCGGATGATCTGCTGAGTTTGGGAGTGAAAGCGACGATGGACGATATTAACAATACGATTCGTCCTGTTGATTACGACGAACAATCCACACTTCCCATCCAAGGTCGCCGTGTGTCGATCGACGGAGACGATACAATCGCCCGCTCACCAATCGCTCTTCCACAACTGGCTGCTGCACCATTTCCCGCGATCCACGTTCGTAGTGACACAAAGTTCATCCCACTTCCCCCACTCCCTCCAAGAGCCAGACTGTGCGTATCCACCCTCCAAGACCCCTTCCTTTCGTTCTCTCACTTCTAGAACCACAGATCCGTCCTTCTGAATCGCTGGAACATCGAGGAACACATGAGATTGATAAGAGGAAGCAACAGCGGCGGCAAGCGAGACCAAAGGGAGAGTGGATCGGAAAATCCTTGCACCAGCCGACCAACCAGTTTGAAATATCATAACCTCCATTTTACTTCATTTTGAGCGCGTCTCTCTCTTTCAAGGGTGAGATCAACTCTGAACCAAACTCGAAGCTGCAAAGCCAGAAAAAGCGAGATTATCAACACAAAATTCACATTTCACGTCTAATTTATTGATTGAAAAGGTTTTTCAGTCGAAATGAACGAAACAAATGAGATCTGCGTGTAGACTTTCAGATCTGTGTCTAGACCGATCTGCAGATCTGCGCCTAGACTTTTCCAGATCTGAGCCTAGACCTACCCACAACCATCTCGTGTGATCATATCAATGTCACCCACTGCTCTAATTTTTTATTTTTCTTAAATTCGCGGACAAATTGAGATCAACCCTTTCCAAGAAAAAAATGAGAACCAAATACCGGGGCTTTACTACATGTACGACCAAATTGCTAAATGTACGACTGGGGATTCTTGGTTCAATTCCCTTTTTGAGTATTTCTATTTGTTCACTTTTTAGTGAAATGGTTCAATTCATCGGTAAATACTGGAGGTTGAAATGAAAAGTCAATTAGGAGAAGTTTACATATGTTTGACATGATCCAGCCCATGGTGATTTGACTCACGTTTCAAAGTGACCATAGATTACCATGGGTCGGCATGTCCTATAGGCAGGACATCATAGGACAGCCAAAAAGAGGAGGACAATTTGGATAAAAGTGCTGACGACTGGAATTGAGCCCGTCTCCTGCTTTGTCTGTCAGTGAAAACCTAAAACGAAAAATGAGGAAAGATACGAGACAATAATGCACATTTTCTGTTTTAGAATCTCTTTATTAGTATTTTTTCACACAATTTTGACTAAAATCGCAAAAGTTGTCCAAAAGCGGTCGATCAGCCCACCATAGGACACGATAGGACAATTTTAAATCAGACTCAAACCATAGGACATGGAAGGTATTTGACACCTTCCCAATACTTGCGTTCCTTTTCCACGATAAAATCGAGGGAGGACAATTGTCCTGTCCTGTCCTATCGTGTCCTATGGTGGTCTGATCTGTCCTCTCAAACCAACATTTTTATCAAATTGGCCTTAAATCAGCTAAACGACGCTTTTATCGAAGCACACTGAGCGGCAGAGGTGCCATGTACACTCTTTTCTCATTATTCTCTTCAAACTTTTCTCTCTCTCATTTTTTAGACAATAGATCCTGTGATCGATTTGACACATGAGATCGTCGAACTGAAATGAAATTTGGTAAGATGATGGAAGGTGTGTGTTCTCATTTCGTTGGTTATTCACTTATTTCCCTTATTTTCCGATTTCAATGGACATATAGTTGGTCTTCGTCGCCACTGGCCACTGTCCTGAGGAAGACTGGATTCAGAACAGCTTCGCCTTGCTGTATGATCTATTGATGATTTTCCACTCATTTTTCCCTCATTCTCTGAATCTTGATTTAAGATCTGTTCACGTTGGCGTGTTGGAATCTGAACTCCAGAAAATGGAATGAGTAATAAGATGATACATATATCCGTTTCCGAACTGATGGTTTGCATTATCTCATTTACCATTCTCCCCGCATTTGTTCATGATAGATTCTATGGTGGATGCTTTTACAGGGAGAAGTACCAGAAAGAGGGTCTGCGCCCTTGTCGTTCTTGCGGACTATTCTCCTCTTCATTTCTCTTTTCTTTTCATCAATCTTGTTTTCTTCCTTTCTCTCTCATCAGCTAAGATGATGAACTCAGTCGAGGTTCGATCGACGCTGTCACAACATTAGGAGTTCGATGAGCATCTGGAAATTGAAGTATGCCACTTTCCTCTTCATTTATTTCATGCCTCAACTATTCGATTCTTCTTTTTTCGATTTCTTCTTCAATCTTTCTTCTCATGAGCTCGTCTTTTCTTCAATTCATCCATCCTTCCTTCACCCCCTTTTCATACTCTCTATGATCTTCTTTGTCTCTCAGATACACAACATGCTTGAGTTCCGCACTCCCTCCTCGTACTGAAACACCATACCCATGCATTTTCTCATTGTACCAATTCGACCATGAAAAGTCTCACTCCTCCAAACAGCAAAGTGTTAATCTCTAACTTCCTCCCTCTCACTATGTCTGCTCTCAATTTCGTTCATTTTTTCGTATGTTAATTCTCGTGTTAGTTCAGATCTGTCTATTCTTCGAGATCGTACCAAACAAATGATAGTCAGAGCAAAATCGACTCATTGTGCCTCACTGTCACTGTATGGAATGTTTCTGTCGCACACAAACTTCAAAGATGAACAGCAAACGATCAGAGACCGAATCCTTCACCGTCACTCCTCCTCTCAACACAATACTCCTATCTCGTCGAAAAGATTCCAACAGATCGAAACATCACTCCCATTCTTGTCATCGCCAGTTTTCTTCTCTCCAGATAGTTCGTAGCAGGACACAAAACATCCATTCGATTCCCCTCCAATTCACAAACCTCCCCCTTGTCCAAATCAGCCTCACTCGACAAGTCAAATCCAACTTCATCATCCTAAAACACAGGAAACACACCATTCATCTCGATATCTCATTTAAATCTTAATTCAGGTGAGATCAACTCCCAATTCAATCAGCCTCTCTCCTGAACGAGACAAAAAATGTTAAACTTGCACAGGTTCGATCTTCCTTCCTTTCTTTATGTCACTTTGATAATTTCTAGTTCTTCTTCCTCATTCAACTGCTCCATTCCTGACACTACAATCTCGTCCTTTCTCACATTTACCAGACCCCGCTGTCTTTCATAACATTCGCTCTCTTCAACACAAACACAACGAAATTCAAGAAAATCTGTATTTCTCACTTGGCATCGGAGGAGGAAGGAAAACGAATCAACACGATCTTTAACACCGCATCCACATCGCGTCGCTCGCGATCAACCTTAACTTGGGGGGCTGAACAATGAAGCATGAAAGGTGTTGATGAAGCAGACGGTGGGACACAGGGTGAAGAGGAGGTCATAAGGAGGCGAAGAGGCATTCGAGAAGCTGAGTGACGGAAGGGCCAGGTGAGGCAGTGAACCGGAGAACAACCCCAAGAACAGGGCAGGAAGGTCGAAAAGGAACTCGGAAAGACAGCGTCGATCAAGATGAATGACATCAAGCAGAATCCCTGACCAATCACACACACCCCTCTATTCCCCACCCGACGCTGCCCCACCAACTTCCGACGAGAGATTGGACAGACCACACTCGCCAACGACTCACCTCATGGCATAGCCGAGTGAGATCTCCAAACCGACAAAATTGAAGCCATTGCAAGTATCGATGGATAAGTGTGCCAAGGAAAGAGAGGAAGAGGCCTAACGAGTGGAAAGGATGATTTGATGCTGATAAAAGACAAATTTAACCATTGGAATGAAATATCCGAAGCGGATGTTGAGATACGAACAAATGTGTTGTCTGCTCAGATCTCTTGCATCTGGAATTTCTCTGAACTCACGTTCATCAATTTCCGATTAATGTCGTGTACGTTTCCCAATTATGTGATAAAAGTGAACAAAGTAGTGTATTTCAACGAATCATGTCATTGATCGGACCATCATAATTGTTTCTCGTTTGTTCGAAACTATTTCACACTTTTCGCTTCTGATTCATTCAAAATCAATGTAAAATGCACTTTACGTTTGAGAATAGAGGTATCCACGCCATTGTATATCATCTACATGCTTTTCTGGACAGAACCCTCTGGTCCCCTAATTAAGCGCCTAAAAACCCGTGTCCTATCATAGGACACGGGTTTTTGGAGGAGGACATGCCGACCCATGGTAAACCATAGAGAGAAGATAACCCAAAGAAAATGTGAATTTCTCACTCACAGTTTCTTTTGTTCTCTCTTTCTCTCTCTAGTATCTCTTAAGATCGACTCAGGATTCTTATTCTCTCGATCAAGATCATGCACACAGATCTTGGTGAAGATAGAGCTTACTGACGCATTACTTCCTTCACTTCCGCTCAATGTTCGTTTCTTTCTCGTTTTTTCTGACTTTTCTCTCCGTAGAGTGCCGATGACATCTTGTGGTTCCCTCTCTTCCTCCCGAAGAATTAGGGACTCAAAAGCAAGCCAGTGCACTCTCCATCCCTCAAATAGCGAGAACATTCATTCCACTCACAGCTACCTCATTTACACTTGCATCTTCCATGCGTGCGACTGATCGATCCCCGTCATTCACCATGACGAAGCTCCAACCATCACGGGCCAGTCTGATGGGTTTTCCTGTCACTGATCGATCGAATCCAATGAAAGAAGCGGTGCAAACAAGAAGCAAAGTTGAGAAACAGGCCAGAAGGAACATTTAAGCGGAGGATGAAACAAAATGGATTGTTCAACCAGACAACCATCCAAAATCGTGGACGACATGCAGCTGAGAATGCCATGCAAAGGATATCCATTGCAGCAATCGTGGAAATGGAGACCAGCGGGTGGATCGTCGTAGCGGGGAGTGACCATCGACTTACATTTTGCTGTCAGCTGTGGAACGAGCATTCGAACGCAAAATTCGCCTGCTACACGAGAGCTCCTCGTTTTCGGAACTGGAGAAGGATTTATTGTTGTATTCGCCATCAACAACAATGTTCTTCATTCGCAACTCGATCTCTCGACATCCACAGGTGTCGCGAACTATAAAACCGCTCTGGGCATCCGAGACGATGTTGAGGAGGATGTATTTGGCTTGTTCGAAAAAGGTGAGCCGATGCGCGTTGATCTGCACGGAATGACAACAACAATCTCGCAGGTTCGCTATCCGTCGGAATGGAAAGAGACGAAGCGGGAAGGAGTCTCCACACTCACTGCACGGGACGATCAGACGAAAAGGACGATTGAGTGGCACGAAGAGGAGCCCGACTGGGACGACGATGGATGGTCGAATAGCGACACAGCCAGTTTTGTTCGGTCAGTCGCGGATTTGGAGCAGATGACGAAGGAGAGGGAGGACGATCTTGCTGCCTTTCTGGAGCAGGCACAAGGCGCAGAAGTGGACGACGCGGAACAGTTCGACGAGGAGACCGAGATGCTGTTCAGCCGAACTGCACTCCCCCCTTCCTCTCCCCTCTCCACCCCCCGTCCGTCTCTCATTCATCCTTCCTAGCTCCACACCTCCTTCACTCTCAACCTGCCCACCGAGGAGCCTGTCGCACTTCATCCGAAGCGGCATTCTTCGATGCAGTTGTCCGCACGAAATGGGTTCTCACCGCGTCGCAACTCGACCATCCAATCTCCGTCTCGCTCGATTCACCGTGCAGACGATGTTGCAACCGTTCGCTCTCCGCAATCACCGTCTCAGACGAAGCGCGTGCTCAGTTCGAAGCTGTTCAATCTGTCAGCGTCGATGTCAACGTGGCGGAAGAAGGTCCATTCGGATCGCGTCACAGCGATCTCCTTTCTGCCGCACCTCTCTGCCCTCCTCACCTCGTCACTCGATGCCCTCATGATCCTCTCCAACCCCGCCTCTCTCGACCCCGTGGTTGTGTTTCGTGGGCACAGCAAAGGCGTGAATGACTGCGAAGAGGAGGAGGAACATGGAGTGATTGTGAGTGGAGGGAACGATGGGATCGTGTTGGGATGGAATGAACTGACTGGCCAGATCGTGTCAACCCTGCGTGGCCACACATCCGCTGCATCTTCATTTCATCCCTCATCGTCTCCTCAACGATCCTTCCTCGAACCCACCCGCTCGAAACAACAAACAGTAGCTGATGCGACACCAGCGACGGGATCTCAATCATCTCCGCTATCAGACTACCGCTTCATGTTCCTCGTCGTTCACAAGCAGTATTGGTTCTCTCCTTTCTGTCCCTGCTCTTCATGGTGAGGCCATTGTCCTCCAGTCTGGCCGTGATTGTTTCGTTCCTCCGCTGGTTGATGACATGTAGATTGTTCGAGATGTCAATCGGAATAGCGCGTCCCGACTTGGAGAACACGAAAGACAACGACGGGAACTGTCCTGCGCAGATGGTGGGACAGCGACCAGGACTTCGTAAATCTGTACACGGGCGAGATCAAGATGGATGTGAAGAAGATGAGCAGTCTTTGCTGATACGGTCGGTCGGAGAAGAGGGCAGGTGCGGTAGAGGGAGACGAAGACGGACGGAACCCGATCGAGATGATTGTCGAGAATGAAGGGCGTCATGAACGCCAACCCATGCAGTATCTGATTGTGGACGATGCCTGGAGACAGTGCGACAGGCTCGTCATCATCGTTCGATTCGTCTTCCACGACACCTGGCGAGTCAATGTCGGTTCGTGGGTTGGCGAGAATGGAGATGATCTGGTCGGTGTAGGGACCAGAATGGGGAGACATAAAACAGTGTCTGATGTGGCTGGTGATGGGATCGACGGAGACGGCAGACGAGGGCGACGGAAATGGGATGAGGAACGGCGAATGTGTCGTGAAGGCGAGCGTGAGACTCGCAATGCATCGCTGGATTTCCTCCTTCTGCGTCATCATCGGAAGCGATGCGTGGAACGTGAGGGAGTTTGGGGTGGGCAACTGCGCTGTATCTTGATCGGCACATACAGAGCAGTGCGAGAAGCACGACTACGAGTCTGTTTCGAGAAGAGCATCGAGACCAGAGTCAACATTCCATTCGAGAGGGCCTTTCTGCGAAGGGCGTCTTCCTCCAGAAAGCACAGTGGGAGAGATAGAATCGCTGAAGCCATCAGAAAAACTGCGGTAGATTCCGATTCCGAGCTGCTGGAGATTGTGGGCACTCGTGTTGAGGTCGAACGAGGATGCTTTGACGAGAGGAAGCAGACATCTCACAAACGCGTTGTTTTGGATGCGAACAATTCGAGCGAGACGCGATGGGTGCGACGAGGCTGACGTGAACGATTTGAGTGGATCGAGGATCGCCTGCGAGATCGGCGAGGCAATTCGGATGAACCTGCTGAAGAACGGATGGTATTGGAAGAGAGACGTCGGCTGATGAGTGCTCAGCTTGTCGGGTTCAGTGGACTGTCCACGAGCTGGATCCCTCCCAACGAGATCGACTCCGTGCTGATGCGTGTCACGGCTTCGTCGAGTTCCAGAGTGTCGTCGGTGGAGCTGGCTCACGCGGGAGATGTCGCCCTCTCTTTTCAGCGCGTCGGTGAACTGCTTGTCCACGTCCAACCCGACAGAGCTGTGTAGGGCAGTCTTGAACTTGATGGGGTTGGAAGCATTAGTCGATGTGTCAGCGACGAGTGTGAATGGGACAGTGCGAGGGATGAAGGGTGGGAGGAGGAACAATACTGATGGAAGAGCTCGAAGAAATTCATATTAACTTACGATGGATTGAAATATCATCTTATTTGTTTTGATCTTTCTGTCTGTTGTGTGGACATGGGACCTCAGGGACTCTGAAGAGAGAAAAGTTGAATAATCAATGAAATACGCACACATTGAGTCAATCAAGTAGTTATCACGGTTTTTTTGGCTCTCCAGTGTTCCACAGTGCCGATCATTAAGTCATCATGGGCCGGATCATTGGATCCTCACGCACCACTTTCCTCCATGCTTTCTCACTTCAGCAAACAGTGTTTCACGATGAACAGAATAGTTTCGAAAAGGGTATTTCATAAAAAATGAACAAAGGGGGATATGAACCTTGAACACCAAGTCGTACATTTAGCAATTTTAGTCGTACATGTAGTAATAGTCCTCCGATTAGGCCGGACTTGTTCATCAGGTAGGACAACAATACTTTCTAGTTGCATGATAATTTCTTCATTTCGATATGCGAGTGTTGAGTAAAAATTGGTATTTCTGAGAAGAAAGACACGATCAATGGGTGCTTTTTCAAATCCGAACCTGAATGGACATGCATCACAGTTCTCGGAGGTCTAAACTCACTTCAGCATTGATGTTAGTGATGTGTCTCCACGCTATATTCATAATGTGCACCTTGACAGACCAATTTTGAGGTTGAAAATGTTCTTGTTTTCATTCTACGAAGGTCTTCTCCGACCCACAAGAATCACGCATCCGACGACCTTTCTGCAGGATAAAGGTCTTTGGATGTTTGTATCTCTCATTCCTCTCAATAAGATGGAATCTGTTCACTTCCGGAATGGCATGCTCAACAAGATCTCCAATGGCATTCATCCCAACTACTTGGATCTTGGAATGATGGTGTGTTCCTCAAACTGCCTTATGATTGCAATTTTAAGGTTTCCTCACTTTTTTCACAGTAGATCCGAGATGAGGCAAACAGAATCTCATTCACATTCTCCATTCCAAGCAAAAATGATACAAGTCGTCTGAATCCGCTTCAATTGGTTGCGAGAGGCTGAAAACAATCAATTGGCACCCACAAAACTCTCCGTCGTCAACTTCTTCTTCGATGGATCCATTCTCATCCTCGATGGGGGGATGAACTGAACATACATCTAAATAGTTCCAAATGTTATTTAATCACTTCACCTCTTTGCTCGATTGGCTATTGTGTGAGAATAGCAAAAATGGATGAGGGAAGTGAACAAATACAATGAATGGTCTGATCGTTCTCAAACTCTTTGTTGAAGCCGTAAAGCGATTATCAATCAACTTTACAGTCAAATAAGGAGGTATCCTTGACATACCTACCCTTTGTCCGACTTGATGAACAAGTCCGGCTTGGTCGGGGAACTATAAAGCCCAAATACCGGAAGCCGGAATGACTGTTCTCTCTTCTTTTGGTCTCCTCTCATCTCTCTCGATATCGTCTTCAATTTATTGATGTCTCTGCTTCACAGACATCCAACACAACACAACCCGTTCTGGCCACCCACGCTGTCGAATCTTCCTCACTCCTCCCCAACTCCCGTCTTCGTGATTTCTTTCGTTTGTTTGTCTCCACTCTCTCCATCCCTCTCATTGCTCTCTTCTTCTCTCTGCCATCTGGCCAGACTGGTGTGACTCATGCTCGTTGTGTGCCGACATTGAGGGCGCGCTGAGTGTGGAGTCATGGGCGAGTATGCGCGTTGTCGTGGGGAGGAATTGAGAGGGGTTATTGGGAGTGATGGATTTGATGTGTGTTGGACCGCCCTTCCAGTAGGTCCATTACGAAACCGGCTGCTCCTCTCATGATGAGACGTTCTGTGACGTGGTATGATCAATTATAATAATACAGGTATGGCACAAAGAACTGAGACCGAATTATTCTCCATCAATTTAACGTTATTTTCGTTTTCCTTCAAATTCACCAGTGAAAGTGGTCCTTCTCCTTATTTTGTAAAAAAACCGAGAAATCACAATATTTTCAAAATGAAGTGCGGGTGATTGCGATCTGATCGTCCATTGTCGTATTGAGTAATCCACTATGATTATCGTCCCAACGAACTTCACCTCCATCATGTGTATGTTTCTCTCCTTCCTTTCTGGCGTTCTGTCTTGTCTTTTCAGCGCGAATGAGTTTGTGGCATTCAGATCTCACAATTGGGCAAAGATGAGTTATTGAACCATGAAAATGGTAAAACATACTAGTTTAAGTCTTTTAACCGTATTCTTCCATTTTAGTGGTAATTGTGCCTTTTTGTATCCTTTTAGAGGATGATCGCCAAAAACAGGCCAATTTTGTCCTAATTTGGCTAGATCTGTGACAACAAACAGGACTGGGGGAATTAAATTCCGACTTTTGGACTAGGGATGAAACTCCACCTTGGATGATGGTTATGTCGGAGTTTCGTGAGAGTTCAGAATGCATCGACAAAATCCTGAAGAAGTGCAATTTACCCAAGTCTTCGTTCCTTTCACTTATAATTCCACTCGTTTCACGTCACTTTCATGTCTTCTTCTCCTTTCTCTCTTCCAATTCCTCTTCACACAAAGGCAAAAAGATTCAATCGCAATTTTTGAAATGTGGAATCATAAGAAGGACAAATAATTTCTTCAACAGCATTTCTCTCCAAAGAGGACGTCCATGCTTGCTTATTTGGAAGATGTTTCTCCTTCGGATCGGTGATTTGAGTAGTTCTGTTTTGTTTCCAATTAAGATCGGTACAAACAGGTCGCATTGAAGCAAAATAAGAAATATGAAGTCAAATCTTGATTTCCTTCAGTGGACTGATAGGGCTGACGCACAGTAGGTGGACAGACGCGAGTTTCCAAACATCTTTCAAGTGACTCCAATTCAAGCATCATCCAAGGTGGAGATTCATCCCTAGTCCAAAAGTCGGAATTTAATTCCCCCAGTCCTGTTTGTTGTCACAGATCTAGCCAAATTAGGACAAAATTGGCCTGTTTTTGGCGATCATCCTCTAAAAGGATACAAAAAGGCACAATTACCACTAAAATGGAAGAATACGGTTAAAAGACTTAAACTAGTATGTTTTACCATTTTCATGGTTCAATAACTCATCTTTGCCCAATTGTGAGATCTGAATGCCACAAACTCATTCGCGCTGAAAAGACAAGACAGAACGCCAGAAAGGAAGGAGAGAAACATACACATGATGGAGGTGAAGTTCGTTGGGACGATAATCATAGTGGATTACTCAATACGACAATGGACGATCAGATCGCAATCACCCGCACTTCATTTTGAAAATATTGTGATTTCTCGGTTTTTTTACAAAATAAGGAGAAGGACCACTTTCACTGGTGAATTTGAAGGAAAACGAAAATAACGTTAAATTGATGGAGAATAATTCGGTCTCAGTTCTTCGTGCCATACCTGTATTGTGGGTAGGCCTGGTCAATTTCGTTATCTAAATCATTTTACTAATTTAATCGAGCCAAACCCACTTCGCGAAGGTCAAACAACTCTCACAATCTTTCACTCGAGCCAATTAGTCCCCAGATTCATCTGATGGGACTCGAAAGAAACGTGCCAAAGACCATCCAAATTCTCAGAGAAGACAGCACTAGCTTCGAAATCACCCCTCCCCGACAAAGTTGCCCGACCGAATCTGTCCAATTTGTCTTCAACATCAGCGTCACAACCACATCACCTTTGTCGACAGCATTCGAAACAATTTCCATTGAAATTCCTAAAGGACGCTCAAAGCTCGAAGATTCAAGAGGAAACGAGAAGAAACAACTCTCGAAGAAAACTTGTTTTCTAGTTTCCGCCGTTTCGACATTCTAGTGAAGATTGGGACGTTATCGTCCGACAAGGATGGTTCTGTTTGGCCGAATATGCTACAAGTTTTGACCTTCCCCGTCGAAGTTCTACACTTTCCAGGCGAAATCGTCAAAGTACAAGTGACTTAGTCTGCATCAGACGTCACAACTCCACCCATTCATCTGAAGAGATACATGTGGAGATCCTGGATAAATGGCTCGCTCAAATACTCGCACTGAATTAAACAAATCATTCACGCAACCAGTTCACCTTTTGGCAGATTTGCGTTGATCTTTCTTCCCGTCGCTGGATCAACATTCAAAATTGGCTCCATCAGCTCCCGACGCTGTTTCTATTAGTCATCAGAGACTACCTCGACATTAAATACTAACAAGCAATTTCCCATCATGGGAGATATTCGCTTCACGCCTGTTTATGACCGGACTCATCATGCCCAGCGTTGATGCTGTGTCGTGGCGGATCGCAAGATCTGATGACAACATGATCCTTGCTCAAATATCTGTACTGAATCATATGAATCATGTGCACCACACTTTCGCCACTTAGCTGTCTTTGGTTGAACATACTATACTATGTTTGGTCAACCTTTTCAAATAGGCTCCATCAGTAATCCTCACTGTTTTTTGGATGTCACTGGAGATCATCTCGAATGTCTCCTCACAATTACAGCCTAACAACCTTTTGATTCTTTCCTATGCTCCAAATCGTAACCGGACTCACAGCGCCGTCGTCGACACCTTATCTTGTCAGATCACAAGACATTTGGACGGAACTATTTCATATTCCACCTTTCTATCATCGGCATTAAATTGATATCCGATAATACGGTCTGCCTACGACGATACTGCCTCCCAGGGAATCAGCTCGGGCCATCGTCCTAAATCTCATCCAATGTCGACGAAAAAGACAGCAATCAACAGATTATATCACAACCTTCATATTGTGGCCATGACATCGGCTCTGTTCCTGCATTACACCCAACACAGCCACATCGTCAAGTTTGTCACCTCATACACCACTCACCCACCTCCAACGTCTTCACATCGGGGGGACAGTTGCTGATGAAAAGATTCTTCGATTTTGGGCGCTCCTGAGGAGAATATTGTCCCGGGAGTAGGTTCATCAGCCTGGAGGTCGATACGCGAGAAATGGACATCTAAAACGCCCATTGTGAATGCCGATTGTGTTCACTTTAAATGAACAGTTCCCAGTACCTCATCGCCGATGAGACGGCATCGGAGTCCACGTCCTTTGCCCAAACTTTATAAAGCGAGAGACCGTTCACAAACGATCTGTTCTTGGCAGTTATTCAGAAAGAGAAGGGGGAGGAGGCAAAAAACGACATCATTTCCTCTTTCTGAAGAATGTACCACACGCTTCTCCGAACCAAAAGCGAATCAACTTTCGCATCGTCGGGAGTCGAATCGAATCGCTCAATAGATCTCCATGTCTGGCGGAAGTTTGGAGTGAACATACACACAGCGTAAATACATCAAAGAATGCAATCCACATGATAAACGACTTCTCAACAGAATGCTGTACTTCTTAACTCCTTCGCATTCTGTTCTTGTTCGATTCATTTGACTTTAACTCGAACAATCAATCACATATGTTGCTCGTTCATGAACCGTTTGTACACATCGTCATCAGCAGGAAGGGGAGGAACTATCTCTCTCAATAAAGATCTCTATGATAGT
Organism: Blattamonas nauphoetae; assembly: GCA_033064195.1. Lineage (NCBI taxonomy): Eukaryota > Preaxostyla > Oxymonadida > Blattamonas > Blattamonas nauphoetae. The sequence continues at coordinate 384,984 of JARBJD010000031.1, forward strand.
TCGCAGTCAACAACGCCCATTGGACTTTCGGAAATTTGGTTAAAGACAAAGTGCATGATCATCGTGGAACACATGCCTTTCTTCTGTGTCAAAACCATCGTGCAGGAGGCGCCTTACTGAATGCCAGAACTCTAAAGCTCACTTTGTTCACTCGCTCGCGGAGGCAGACCCATCGAGCGTGGAGTTGAATGGAAATTTCACCACACCTCTAGTCGTCTACTCACCTGACATCCGTACTCTCAAACGGCATTTCAGCCTTGCTCAGTCATGACCGACCAATCGGAGCAAGGGAAGGATAGAGCTATCCAGGAACTGAACTGTCACAAAGGCCACGCTTAGCTCATTGCCTTGTGTCCCATCATGTCGGATACTCAGCTCCGCCTGGTATCTCTCGCTCTCCAGACCTGGCGGACACAACGAAACATCGTCAGCTTCTTTCAAACACGTGAAATCCGAACATGGATAAATTTCCATCGGAACACATCTCACCACACACCATCGGGTTCAGCTGCTCGCGATAAAGCGTCCATGACATAGAGCGCGATCATAAACCCATCATCACCACTGCTGATAATCCTCAAACAGGTGATCAAAGCTGCACGACAGAACCACACCCCGCTTTCTAATGGCCAATCAGTTCAAGATCGAACGTATTGACACCACCAGAAGTGAAGGACAGAACTCATACACCTCCATACACAGCTGTCCTTCCTTCGAACCGTTCAAGGTTCGATCATCTGCATTCCTAAACAGAACCTGGAGAGAGAACAGAATTGGAAGGTAGCATCAACTAGAATCGCATCTTCGTAAGAGAACGAGACTCAGAACGCACAGCGTCATTTTAGGTGGGACAGGACCGAATGTGTTGAGCATCTCACACACCACCAATCGAGGGGATGAATCTGCCCATCCAGATCGACACCACTGAGCGAACATCTCTGAATCTGACCTTTCTTCGCTCCTGCTCGACAAGAAGCTCGTTCACAGTCTCCGAAGCCAGCAATGGAATGAAACCGATAACTCATTCAACATCGACTGAAGCAGATGACTTGTCGATCCTGTTGAAATTCATCTCGCATTCGGCTGAGACGCACGATGCTTCGACACACACCCCTCGTTCAAACACCACTCACTCCTCACCAATGAGGAGCTCCTGCCACATAATATTGTTCTCTGGACGTGTTTCACGTCGCCCACAGCCACCTTATGACACAACTGGAATCTCTCTCAATAAGAGATCGATATGAAGGCGACTCTTCACCAGATCCAACCTCACAGTCGAGTGATCTTTCACTCCGCATATCACCATTCAGAGGTTGTGTGTTTTCTCTCATCTGTGGCTGGAACACTCAATTCGTATTGCTCACGCGATTCTTTTGTATCAATGTCCATTCGCGCCACAACTAATTCCTGAAGCCAGGTCGTATCTGTCTTCATCTAATCTGGAATTTGGCGTGATTCGCGCATTCGGAATTCATTAGATGATATCTTTCCTCACTGAAGCCAATTATAAATCCTGGCATCGCATTTGACTGCAACACCTCTCACGTTCAAGTGGGACACCTTGACTCGTCACATGAGAGCTCTTCTTGATTGAGTCCATCAAGAAGTCGAGATTGAAAACTTCCATCTAGACAATCAACCTACGCCTCATATCCCACAGCACTGCTTCTACCACTTCCAAAAATGAACCTGCGCGAGGAGAGAGGAGTTCGTTCGTCCTTTGATAGCAGGTTCAGAACAGTGAGGATGGGGGGATGAACATTTCAGGAAGAATGGAGGCACTCACTTCATACCATCTCTCGCATCAATCGTGAGAAAGCAGTTGGGGCCTGCTCCACGAAGGGCATGAAGGTGGCATGTCTCCGATCGAAGATGAGGACGTCAACGACATCGGGAGCGGAAGAGGAGTAACACTGGTGACAGCAGCATTCGCTGGTCACGGCCTGCCTTCATCATCACTGTCAATTGAGACTTCAGGCTTGTTTTCTTCTTCTTTCACTCTCTTTTGATCCTTTCAAGTCTCATCATGAGAGGAGCAGCCGGTTTCGTAATGGACCTACTGGAAGGGCGGTCCTTTTACAGAAACCGCTGCTCCTCTCATCTCCTCATCTGTCACACAACGGGTTTTTCTTCTCCAATGGGAATTGGAGTTTCTTTTTCCCCTGTTTTGCTCCTCTCCCGGCTTATTAGCTAGAACCAAGTACTCACTGGGAGGTGGTACTTGGGATTGCGTAGCGGTGGCTCCGGAACGAGAAGACAGATTCATACACCATCATACACTCATCTGTCTTTTTTCCTTTGAATTGTTTCTCGTTTCTCTCATACACCTTCATACACTGAAACGAGAAAAGATTTCATTGGTAGATTCATCTGGGACAATATTTTTGAGATCATCGATCGCAATGGAAAAAGTTCGAGCGACATTTCGATTTTCAAATATCCTTTTATCCTTCACACATTCAGATTGATTGCATTTCTAAATGGAGATTCCAGACGTTCTGACCTCCAAAGTCGTTCTGTCAATGAACGTTGTGTGATCAAACCATAATCGTGCGTTTTTGTCTATCTTCTCTGATTGAATCGTTTTTTTTCGATTTTGCTGCCTGTGAAATATATCGTTGTCACGAATGAAAGAGTTTTCAATAAATGTTGTTCATGATTGTTCATCTACTTAGTCATTTCAAATCAATCCGTTTCAATGATGCAAAAGACAACGTATTCTGGAACTATGTGCACAGTTTCAGTAAAACATGGTTCATGGAACCAATACAGTGAAATGGATTAAAGATGAATATGTGTTCTTCGACGCCTGGAGTGCTTATGTGCCCTCGCCGTTGTTTTCGGAAGCACGCATGTTGCCGGAGCAATTATCGAAAAGCTGTCGCCTCTGCGCGTCTCTTGAAACTGCATTGGACGCTGTTCTGGCCGCTCTCCGCGGTCCGTCGGTGGATGGCACAGAAAAACAGGAATTTGGGAACTTTGGATTGCCTCTGCTGTTGTCGTTTGGTCTGCTGTCCCCTTCTCCACCGCCGAACGTGGTGTCGCTGTTTGACGAGCTGGTTCTGCCGTTTCTGTCCTCTTTCCGATCGATGCTGTCATTCTTCCACTCGTTGCTCGCTTTCTTCTCGCCGAACATGCCGTCGCTGGTATTCCCTGCTCTGCACTCGCTGAGCCATCTGCACGCCACTGCTAGGTGTTGTGCATGGGGTTCTGGCGACGTCCTCGGAAACGCTGTTGCAGATGAACTTTCTGCTGTTCTGGTCTGAACTGCAGACGGCACTGAGCAGTTTCGCTTCGTCGATCGAGCAAGACGCGTCGCTTCATGTTTCGCAGCCTCTTTCGGAGTTGGTGGAGGAGTGGGTTGTGGAGGAAGGCCTGCGTGCGATGTGTGCGTTGGAGCTGTTTCACTTTGTGTTGGCGTTGGACGGAGACAAACAGTCGGAGCTGTCGAAACTGCTGCACACCGACTCGATCTGCACGGAGTTCATTTTGCTGGCGAATCAGCTGGTGACTTCACTGCGCACGTTCTTCGAAGCTGACCGCTCTGTCGCCCCCACTCGCCACACCCGCCCTTCCTCGCTAACTTCCGAAGCCCCCGCACGCAGCCGCACTGCTTGTCGATTGGATTGTGACAGGCTGTTCCAGACGAATGTTGTTCTTTCGGAAGGAGGAGCTACGATTGTTCGGATTGAGTTTGGGATGCTTCTCCAAACACTCTGCTGGTTTGTTCATCTGTCGCTGGTGAAGCTGGACGCTCTGATGCAGCTGCTTCATCTGACGCTGTCGTCGTTCATCCCACACCCTCTCGCAAATCTGGTGCCCACATTCGCACCTGAGCACGAGCCTCGCCAGATCGGGCCGAAGATCCGGCACTTCCTTCTGTCGCCGTGGGTGGAGACAGGGCGGAGTGGAGAAGGGTTGGTAGGGGCTGAGGGGCGGGCGTTCCCGCTGAGTCTGAGTGTGGAAGTGTCGACGACTGCGATTGTGTTGATTCTGATTCACAAAATTCACCGAAAACCTTCGAACCAGCGATTCTGGGCACGGCTCTGCCTTTGCTGTTGTCGGTGCGTCTGTTGTCGCCGTCGATGGATGTGTGCTGGCAGATGTGGCATCGGAAGAGAGGAGGTATGCGACTTTGCGATTCTCTCGTTGTTGGACTTGACCACTTCGTAGATTATCTCCACATGCGACGGCACAGGACTTAAGTGGTGGAAAGTGTGGATTGGATTGTGGTGTTGGGGGAGGTGGTGGACGATGTGGTTTGTGGGAATGAAGTTGGAGAGCGCGAACTGAACGAGCTGTCCAAATTGAAGATCCCGTCGCTGCTCAGCCCTCTCTTCCCCATCATCACATCCACCACTCGCAGCATCAGCCGCTTTGCCTGAAGTCCCTCGCTTCGTTTCTATCATCACTCGGTGCTGTTCACTGATGAGGTTCTGATGTCGCTGGCTCGGATTCTGCGCTCGCTGCTTGGGACGTTCGACGATAAGTGGAGGACAATCGAGTCGATTTTCATTTCTGTGTGGACGTTGTTGCTCATAGTGATTGGAGGAGTGAGTTCAGCAGAAAAGAAGAAACTGACGAGAATGATCGTGTCGACAGGGCTGTTGGAGATGTTTGGAGAATACATCAATCGCTTCTGGACGACACAGATTAAAGGCGAAGTCCTTCGCATTGTCCCAATACTCCAGCGTCGTGTTCTCGTCGAAATGTGAGTCTTCAAAGAAAATCAGGTCTGGCTGATTGAAGTTGTGTGTGCCGCCTCTTTCAGCGGCTGTGTTCTTCCGAAAGATGCATCGGTGGAAAGTGTGGTCGGAATAATGCGTTGAGATGCACCCTCCCTTCTTCCCTGCCTAGTTGTTCTCGAAAAGCGAGTCGAAGGCACGGAGGACGTGAAACGTTCCACTTACTAAAAACAACACCGCTCCCAGAAAATGTCTGATCGGAGAACTGGCAGTTGGAGACTTGAATGAAGGCAATTGAATCAGCTTCTTGAAGTGTCCGAGTTCGCGAGGCTCCATCCAGCGATGTGAATTCGGAGTTCGAATCATCTGTGCTCACAGAATGATGAGTGATGATCTGGTGTTCGCTGTCGGGAAGAGTGGTGGCTTTGTCACACGAGATATTGGACGAATCAATGACGAGGCGAGGATTGGGGTTCAGATTTCCTCGCAGGTCCATCAGAAAAACATGATGTTTTGTGCAGTTGATTGCGAACGTGGTGCGTGTGGTGGACCACAATCGGCGATGCCAGCTGGCCCAGTCGGAGAACAGAGTCCTAAATGACACACAGGATGTCTCCACAATCGCACATCGCGACGGCGAGGACAGTGTCGGAGAGAGGGGATGGCCAGCTTTTGCGTTCGTGCAACCAAGAGACTCCACATCGAAAATCAGAGCGTCAAGCGAAAGCGTTGAGTTCACAATATTAAAAAGGCAGTTCTGATGAGTCCTGAGCCGAGAAACTTCACTTGAGATGGGTTGCTCTCTGTTGAGTCGCACGAGTGTTGACTTCGTGATTGATGTTCTTGTTTCTCCCTTCAGTGTGAGGTCCACAGATTCAAAATGTTGGAATGCTCATCCGTTCTGCTTGTTCTCGAGTCTGATGATAGGTTGCGAATCATACCCGTGTCTCTGCCTCCTTGATTCCTGCCAGAACCCGAAGAGAAAGAAAATGACGGATAGAAGGGGAGGAAATGAACTGCCGAAGGTGTTGTGTGCAGATGGGATGCGGCGAAAGGCCCTTCTTCTGTCGATCAGCCCTCACAAAAGTGGCAATTGTTTCGATGTCGCCTGTGGAGAGGAGTGAGGCATCAAAGGGAAGAGCTGGATCGAAGTCCTTCCTCCCTTACCATCGATACTCTTCGCAACGAACGAGTCCTGCTCGTCCAGAGACTCGCTGCGGGGAGTGCGGCGAAGGAGTCGTGCTGCCAGCGGGTGGAGATGCAGACGAGCCGCGGTTGCCAGGCGTGGTCGGTGTCTGGTCAGCCCGATCGCGTGTCGACTGTTTCCAGTTTTTGACGAGTTCTTCGGTGTTGACCAGAATCTGCTCTGGTTCAGATAAGACTGCGACCGCAGCGTCGAGAGCGACAGCGCGTTCGTCAGCCTCACGAAGTGCTGAATCTGCGGCGAAATCGGCGGGTTGGCAGGAATATCGTCGTTTTCTCTTTTTTGGACTTTCGCGTGCTTGTATCGCCACCGTTTCTCTTGGAGGGGGACAATAAAGAGCGACGAAGAGATCGAGTTTTGGAGGAGGTCCGTTTGGTTCGGAAAGAAGAGGGGGTGTCCCGAATGCGTGGGTGGATGAACAGATACTGGAAAGGGGAAAGAGACGGGACAATGGGTGGATCTGGCGCTGGAGAATCAGCAGGTAGACGAGATCTGAAAGAGATGGGGATGGTTGTGATTGTTTGGTCGGAGAGACAGATGAAACCGGTTGAGGTGGGGTGGGGAGGGACTCTGTCGTCGAGAGAGACGTATTGCTGGGAGAATCGTGAGAAATGATGGAGACGGTCATCGACGTGCATTGTTCCTTACTATAGTGATATTCGTGATGGCCATTCGGTTTTTCTTGTTTTGATTGTATTTCGGGTGATGTTGACCTGAATTCCAGTAATTGACGTGCTCGTCCGCGAGTCACCGCGCGATGGAAATGGTGAAACAAGTCTGATAAACTACAGTTGAACAAACCGGCTTATTCTGAAAAATAGCCATCCACACGATGATCCAAGTTCCACAAACTTGTAATAAACACATTTTTCAACATCCGAATATATCGGACGAGATCCTCCCGAGTCAAGATCGTGTGGTAAACTGGCGGTTGTCCCGTCTGCTTCGTCGAGTATCTTCTGACCGTGTGGTTGGCAATAAAGTTGTACGCGCTCAACGTGAAGAGCTTCATCGGAAGAATGGGTGGAGAGGGAGAGAGGGCTCGACTCTTTGTGAACAAGAACCCAGCCTTCGCAACTTTCGCATGTCTCAGCTGAAGCTGTGAAGAGGCGTCCATCCCAGTGCTGTTGTATGAACACAGCAGGTCTGGGTCGAGAAACTGGTTTTTGGGGAGATCGATGGGAAGATGCAGAACGGAATGAAATGCGCGTCAGCTACCGGGATCTTCGCGTTGATGTAATTCCTCAGAAGTGTGATTCTGTGGAAGGGAGGTCAGGATCAACTCAAGAAGGGAAGAGTTCAGAGTGTGGTCTGACAGACGGTGCATCAGAAAAGTGGCGATGAGGAGGAAGAACAGCTTTGTTCAGGCGAATGAGGGGTGGTCGAGGAGAGCATGCGGGAGGAACGACGAAGGGTTGCATTGGTCTTGCAAAGAAAGAGGTGGATGAGAGTCCAATCCCGAAATGGACGGAAGTGTCATATTTGGCGTATTTTTAAGGAAAGAATAGAGTCAAGAATGTGTTGGAGGAATGGAGGGTCGTTCGAAGGAAGCGGAGGGTGAGTAAACCCGAGTTGGAGAAGAAAGAGAGAACCTGCTGATGACTTGTGACGACCAAATGGTACGTATGTACACGGAGTTGCTGGAGGGGAGAGAAGAGGGATGGGTATGATATTATTTTGGTGAAGACTGTGATGATGAATATGAAAGGGAATTGAGGAGGATGAGACGAAGCAAACGACGTTGGGTCCTGGAGCGAAGAGTAAGGATTGAACAGCCGAAAGAGGGAGATAATTGGAGGTATAGAGAAGATATTAGAGGCAGAGACATAACTGAACTCAATTTGGAAGGGTTGTAGTTGTTGTTGAATGGTATTGAGATCGTTGGGTGGTTGAACGTGACCTAGATCAGAATCATCAAAGTTGACGATCTCGAATGGAACATCTTCAGCATGTGTTTCAATAATGGTTTGTTCAGGGGAATATCAAGGCCGGCTTGGGAAATTGTGGGCGAACACGACTGAGCCATCGGGGAACTGATCCCAGGAGACGAAGATGGAACAATATGTTCAATTGAAGGTGAATGAGTTTGTGGTGGAGACGAAACTGTGGTTGGAGAGGCAGACTGACCATTTGAGATCGATTATTGTTGGGGAAGGGTGTGGATGTCCCCATTCGTGATTGCGGTCACAGTAGTTGCTTTGTATTGAACTGTGTGATTCAGGGAGGAGATTTGTTAGTCTTGAATGGCCTTCCTCATCATTGGCGGAGACCCTTGATTTGAACATCACAGATTTGAAACGATATCAACTTTGTGTGTTTATAACGTCTCTTCGGGAGAGACTTCGCACGGACGGGGAGTTGTTATCCATTGGAAGTGGCGGGAGACCAGTTCAGATAATAAGCGACAGGATGGGTTTGCGATGAGAGTTGAGTGCTTTGTTATCTCTCGTCCAAGAGCTATGATTGTCGGAGAAGATTGGGATGGGTGGAGGGAGGAAGGAGGTGAATTTGCGATGGGTGGAGGGAGGAAGGAGGTGAATTTGCGATGGGTGGAGGGCGGGAGGAGGTCAATTTGTGATGGGTGGAGGGAGGTAGGAGGTGAATTTGTGGATGGGTGGAGGGGAGGAAGAGGAGGAATTTGCGATGGGTGGAGGGAGGAAGGAGGTGAATTTGCGATGGGTGGAGGGAGGAAGGAGGTGAATTTGTGATGGGTGGAGGGAGGAAGGAGGTGAATTTGCGATGGGTGGAGGGAGGAAGGAGGTGAATTTGCGATGGGTGGAGGGAGGAAGGAGGTGAATTTTATGATGGGTGGAGGGAGGAAGGAGAAAGTGAGGAGCAATTGTCCGGACAGGAGGCGCTGTCCGTCCTCGGACAGCGCCTAATTAGGAGGTCACCACTCGTAAGTCGCAACGATGGGGCTTGATCAACCAATTCTTTCTGTAGACGACTAAACCCAGGAATTAATAAAGTAATGACGAAAAAGCAATAAGAGTGAAATAGGAAGGTTACATGGATGCGTGAAAATGAGGAAGAAAAAGCAATTTAAGAGGATGAGGTGGGAAAGTGATGTTTTGGAGTGTGGATAGGCTGTGATGATCAAAAGTGAAGGGGCAAGAGGGAATGAGCACAATGAGGTGAGGGGAGGGGATGATCACACGAGGTGAGGGAGGGATGATCACACGAGGTGAGGGGAGGGATGATCACACGAGGTGAGGGGTGGGATGATCACACGAGGTGAGGGGAGGGGATGATCACACACGAGGTGAGGGGAGGGATGATCACACGAGGTGAGGGGAGGGATGATCACACGAGGTGAAGGGAGGGATGATCACACGAGGTGAGGGGAGGGATGATCACACGAGGTGAGGGGTGGGGATGATCACACGAGGTGAGGGGAGGGATGATCACACGAGGTGAAGGGAGGGGATGATCACACGAGGTGAGGGGTGGGGATGATCACACGAGGGGAGGGGTGGGATGATCACACGAGGTGAGGGGGAGGGATGATCACAATGAGGTGAGGGAGGGGATGATCACACGAGGTGAGGGGAGGGATGATCACACGAGGTGAAGGGAGGGGATGATCACATCGAGGTGAGGGAGGGATGATCACACGAGGTGAGGGGTGGGGATGATCACACGAGGTGAGGGGAGGGATGATCACACGAGGTGAGGGGGAGGGGATGATCACACGAGGTGAGGGGAGGGATGATCACACGAGGTGAGGGGAGGGGATGATCACACGAGGTGAGGGGGAGGGGATGTGATCACACGAGGTGGGAGGGGATGATCACACGAGGAGGGGTGGGATGATCACACGAGGGGAGTGGTGGGGATGATCACACGAGGTGAGGGATGATCACACGAGGGGAGGGACGATCACACGAGGTGAGGGAGGGGATGATCACACGAGGGAAGCGGACGAGACGAATCAAGAGAACGATTCCATTGATTCTTCAGGCATTGACAGCAGAGATGTCAAATTCCCCGCGCCTGTTGAAGGAGACGACAAATGTGCGGTTGGTCGGTTGGTGTTTTCGGGATAGAGAGGAGACGACCAGATCCAAGAACGAAGGAAGCATCGTCGATCGAGAGACCGGAGCAACTGACGGAGACATCAGAGTTCATCTCAGAGCAGGACGGCTGGAGGAGTCGAGATGGTTGAGCGACGAAATGGCTGTCAGAGGAAGGAGCGTCCGAAGTTCACTCGATCGGTGAACAACGTCAATGATCGAAATCGAACTGTCATCGTTCCCCTCAGAACAGACAATCATAAATGGGGAACATTCAGGATTTGAGATGATCGTACTCGACGACAGTCACGTTGGAGTTCGAGAGTTTTCCAGCCGATGTTCCCATCCATCCGCAATCAAGTATCATCAATGATACCAAAATAGAGCAGTGTGTGAAGATAAATAAGGAAGTTTGTCGTTCTTCGTCATGGTGGTTGGCTTTGTTCTTCCCCGTCAGAGACTCATGATGATGATTTTCGTCCACCGACTATATGTGACAGATTCTTGTTCATTTTCCTCAAAGATTCAGCGTGGTAGATGAGACTAGGTACTGTTGCGCATGAAATTGATGGTTGTTTAAGTCGAGTACGCGTGGAAATCCGTCCTGATTGTTGCACTTTTCTGGGTCGGCCTCATCGATTGCGAATCCGAACAGAATAATGGAGTGTTGACAAAGTCGCACTTCACGGTTCGTTTCTGAGATTGATCAAAATATGCTGTGATGTTCAGAGACTCCTTCAGTTTGATCTCAAGGCGGTTCTCGATTCTGAGTGAATTAGACATTGTGTCGAGTCTGAAGATGTGAACCTTTCCTTCAGATAATGAACTGACAGATGAGAAAAGCAGAATTGTGGACAGTGTCGGGAATGTGATGTCCTTGATCTTCTGCGTTTTGTTTGGAAGAAAAGAGAGGCGTGTAATGAGACTAATCGATGAATATGAGTGGAGAAAGAAAAAAAAAGATGCATACTGATGTTGTTTGTGATCCAGATTTCTTCTATTTATGTCCATTTCTGATTGAGAAAGATTTTATCATCTATTACAGACAAAATGAAGAGAAAAGAGGTAGAGAAGAGTGAAACGATAAGAAAAAAGGAATACTAATATTGTTCATTTTCCATGTGTCAATTCAGTGACATCATCGAGAGTGAGGAGATGGGCAAAGTGTGAATTGTGGAGATCCTACAAGTTTGAAAGTCAATGGAGACAGCAATGAGTGACAATTGGATAAAAAGAAGTGGAATGGACAAGGGAATTCGAATTGCGATGTAATGGTCTCTGAGAGAAAATGTGAGTCGAAGTCAACATCCGATGGGAGGATCCGACATGTCCAGACAGGACAGTTTTGTCCGTTTTGAACTGATCACAATTGATTGTGAAGAAATTCAGATGATTCGTTTTTTCAACAATTGAGTGAATGTCCAAGATCGGACAAGCTTGGACATTTCTGCAATTAATGGGTCATTTTGTCCGAATTCTCTAGTACTTTTTATCATTTTTATGAAAGACAAAATCTGAATTTGATTACAATTATTCACTTCTATTTATGAACGAATTCAGTGTCAATCACGTTGATTTAGGCCACATGAAGCACTTCTTTTCACTTGACATGTCCGTCCGTTGTCCGAGTTGAACGTCTTTTGTCCGTCCGTTGCTCATCCCTAGAAGGAGGTGAATTTGCGATGGGTGGAGGGAGTTCTCTTCACTCTCGAATAGAGTCAGAGAAGTTGATGACCCAGACTTGTGGGTCATTGAAGACAGATTTCAAATCTTCACACAACCCCCAAGAAATATTCAAGCAAAACTCGAAAATTCTTATCCCCATCATATCTTCTCGCAACCATGGAAGCTTATATTACAAAACCCAAATCAACCATCAGCACGCACGGGAAGGAGATTTACGACTGTCAAATCAACATCGCGACTATCCAGCAGCACCTCTCATCAAAGCTCTGGATAGTCGTCATGAACTCATACCAATCAAGGAGATTGTCCTTGCTCATTACAATAGTTTGGCTTTTCTCTATTTTTCTCTTAGATAAATTCACTTCACTTATTTCGTCTTTTAACTCATTTTACATCGAAATGAGGTGCAAAGACGACAAGGTGAATTGATGCAGTGTGTCTCCCAAGTACTCTCACTTGGCGAGACACAGGCTGTTGGTTTCGACGTCGAGGAGGGGCATATAACTATGCCCGCTCCCGATTCGACAGAATCGGTGGGAGACTCGGAATCCCACTCGACGTCGACCAGCCTCAAAACAGGTTACTTTTCCTTTTTCAATCATTCTCACAGAAAATAAACATCCTCGAAGACACTGAACTGATGAAAGCAATAGAAGATAAAACGTCACCAAGCTGCGAAAACCAGAAAAGAAAACCACAGAAGAGGGTTAAGAAACGTATGCTCACACTCCTTTTCACCCACTCTTTACACTATTAGAAAAGCCAGCAGTTGACACACTGGACGACGATGACCTGCTATTCCTCCTCAGCAGGTCAGATAGTCCATCAACTCCGGACAACTCCCCTCGAAACCATAGCAACCGAAACACACCACATCGAAACAAGGCTCCTTGGAAACAACGAAAAAGGAGCTTCACCGTCAGCTAGTTGAGGAAGGAAAACCAAAATCTCTTACTCTACTTTCTGCAAACAAACAAAATTCCTGAAAAAGCAACAAAGAACTGACCTCTGTTCCCTTTGTGAACGAGGCAAATATTTACAAAAGAAGAAACATTAAAAGCACAAAACAAAACTCACAGAAAAAGAACAAAATGAACTAAAACAATAGAAACACAAAAAAATAGCCGAAACACAAAGAAATTATTACAATTCATCCATTTCATCCATAGACGATGACACATTGGTCATCGTCATGGACTTTAAAGAAAATTCATTACCTCTTTCCAATGACCAAGTCGGACACGATTTTTATCTAAAACTTCAGTTTCTCATCTCTGCATTACTTGTTTCACCTCACAGAATTCTGTGATCAAAAACATATCACAACTTTATTTCCCCCCCTGTTCTTTCCTCATGATCACCGTTTTGTTCAAGAATGTCTTGCCGATTTATTTTCTCTTGATTCATACACTTCCAAGAAACACATCACTGTATTTACTGATACTGGTCCGCATTTTAGGAACCAGTATGTTCTCGGTTACTTTCGTCTTCCTCAAAACTCTTTGTTTCTCAGGGAAGAAAATTCAGTACTGTTTCTTTTCAGAGCAGCATGGGAACTGCTGCGACCTGAATTCGGAGTCCTTTCAAATTTTGTTTCACATCACCTCACTGAACCAATCCGCTCCTCGGATGACTCCTTTATTGATTTTTTTCACTTCACATCTCACTCAATTGAATGGGAATGACGGAAATTCCGTTCATTCCTTCCACCGGTGTGTCTCTTTTGATAGTTCATCTTTTTTATTCACTTTAGACATACTGTCTCTCCCAGACAGTCACTCATATTTTCGGGTCATAATCACCGGTCTGAAGGAATACCTTGGATTTTTCCCGATCAGATACCTCCTTGACTGGGGCCCCTGTTTGTGTGAACGCGTCTTCATTTGACTTCATTGCGTTTTTCAGAGAAGAGGGAGAGGACAAAGGGAGAGGAAGGTGTTTGAGAAGGAGGAAGTTGAGAGACGGGATGAGAATGAGGTGAGTCTGGTCTTCAGTCTCTTACATCTTTCGTTATTCATATCTTCAAATGTTTCTTCTTCAACTCCTAATTCTCATACTCTTCATTCTTCTCCTTCTTCACTTATTCATTCTTCTCCCTTCTTCACTTATTCATTCTTCTCCTTCTTCACTCTTTTCATTCTTCTCATTCTCTTATTCATCCAATCCTCCAACTTCTCCAATTCTATATTCACCTCCAAGCTCTCCTATTCTTTTGATTCTAATTCATTTTTCACCTCGCCATTTTATTACATTTAAACCCCTACCACCTCGCTCATTCCATACCTGGCTTATCCTGCCAGGCCTTTTGGCCGAACAGGGCTAGCCTAGTACCATTTACGGCCTTGTGTCCGGTACTAGGTTCACAGCAGGACTTGGAATGAGTGAGGACAACACTGAAAGACATATTTTTCATTATTGATTTCTGTATTAGAACAATTCCGTTTATATTTCACAAATTTCTTCTCTTTCATCAACAATCATTCTCATTTTGTCTTCTCCTTGTAGGTTGTCTGTCATTCACTCAATTCCTCCACTAGACTTTGGATCATAGCATCAAGTTCACTTCAGTTGTGGTAAGAAAACGATATGTCTCAATCCTTCTTCGTGACTTCTTTATCTTCCAGGTCCAATTAGCGATGGTGTACATTCCTCCCAGCCACCAACCTAGCACTCATCTCCACTCCCCACCACTCAGCCAACCTCTCATCTCCACTCCCCCACCACTCAGCCAACCTCTCATCTCCACTCCCCACCACTCAGCCAACCTCTCATCTCCGCTCCCCACCACTCAGTAGTACACCACCATCAATATTCCCACTCAAGCAACCACCGCTATCTCAGTCCTCTTCGTACCGATGAACTCAGCTGTCCTTTTTATCGCCTCCCCAAGCCCACCACACCCCTCACCATCGCCCTCCATCGCCAGCAAACACTCTCGCTCACCCTCCATCGCCACCAAACACTCTCGCTCACCCTCCATCGCCACCAAACACTCTCGCTCACCCTCCATCGCCACCAAACACTCTCGCTCACTCCTCCATCGCCACCAAACACTCTCGCTCACCCTCCATCGCCACTCAAACACCTTTCGCTCACCCTCCATCGCCACCACAAACACTCTCGCTCACCCTCCATCGCCACTCTCAAACACTTCCTGCTCACCCTCCATCGCCACTCAAACACTTCCTCGCTCACCCTCCATCGCCACCAAACACTCTCGCCTCACCCTCCATCGCCACCAAACACTCTCGCTCACCCTCCATCGCCACTCAAACACTCCGCTTCGCTCCCCATCGCCACTACACACTCCGCTTCGCTCCCCATCGCCACTACACACTCCGCTTCGCCCCCATCGCCACTACACACTCCGCTTCGCCCCCATCGCCACCAAACACTCCGCTTCGCCCCCATCGCCACCAAACATTCCGGTTCGCTCATACCCACTTTCTTGCCCCCATCGCCACCACACATTTTGCTTCTGCCCCCATCGCCACCACACTCCGCTTCGCTCCCCATCGCCACTCACACACTCCGCTTCGCTCCCCATCGCCACCACACACCCCGCTTCTCTCCCCATCGCCACTTCAAACATTCCGCTTCGCTCCCCATCGCCACTACACTCCGCTTCGCTCCCATCGCCACCACATTACATCTTTGCCTCTGCCCCATCGCCACTCACACATTCCGCTTCGCTCCCCATCGCCACCAAACACTCCGCTTCTGCCCCCATCGCCACCAAACACTCTCGCTCACCCCTCCATCGCCACCAAACACTCGCTCACCCTCCATCGCCACCAAACACTCCGCTCACCCTCCATCGCCACCAAACACTCGCCTACCCTCCATCGCCACTACAAACGGCTTCGCTCCCCCATCGCCACTACACATTTTGCTTCTGCCCCCATCGCCACTCACACACTCCGCTTCGCCCCATCGCCACCACACACCCCGCTTCTGCTCCCATCGCCACCAAACACTCCGCTTCGCTCCCCCATCGCCACCAAACATTCTGCTTCGCTCCCCATCGCCACCAAACACTCCGCTTCGCCCCCATCGCTACCAAACACTCCCGCTTCGCCCCCATCGCCACCAAACACTCCGCTTCGCCCCCATCGCCACCAAACATTCTGCTTCGCTCCCCATCGCTACCACACACTCCGCTTCTGCTCCCCATCGCCACCACACACTCCGCTCTGCCCCCATCGCCACCAAACATTCCGCTTCGCTCCCCATCGCCACCACACACTCCGCTTCGCTCCCCATCGCCACTCAAACATTCCGCTTCGCTCCCCATCGCCACCAAACACTCCGCTTCGCTCCCCATCGCCACCAAACATTCCGCTTCGCTCCCCATCGCCACCAAACATTCCGCTTCTGCCCCCATCGCCACCACACACTCCACTCTCACCTCTACTTGCCTCCCTCGTCCTCCACTCACCTCCTTCCGATAGACTCCCCTTTTCCTTCTGCGACATCCAAACTCACCTCCTCGAGCCTCCGCCTCCACTCTTTCTCTCATCAGCACTTTCCATCTTAATTGTGTCTTCTATGAATCTTGTTGTTTTCAACTCACAATTACCACTCTTTGAGAAAACAAACTAAAGAAAAATCACTTGTTTGAGATAATACACCACCAAAAGTGAATAAAACTGAAATCATTCATCCAAGCTTCAAAATCGTGCGAAGAGAGGGAAAACAGAAGAGAGAGAGAATGAGAGAAGAGGTTATATGGTGGTGAAGGAGACGTTCACCCGGAACACCACATCCAGTGTAGTGAGGAAGATGGTAGACGGTACATAGTCCACCAAATGACGATCAACCCATATTATTTTGTAATACACCTCCAATTTGTCTACTGGTATGAATAGATCGAAAAACACATGTAATCAGTTCATGGAGGTGAGAAAGAGCTATTTGAGATTTAACAGCAAATTTGAAAAAGAATGCGGAGAGGAGGTTTTGAAGGGTGATCTCGAACTTTTCTATGATGTCAAAAATATTGACCCATCTGATTTGAGTCTCGATTCACTCATACACTTGCATACACCGAATCGAGACATAAATTCATTGAATTATTCCTCATTTCCAGGCCTACCCACAATATTATTATAATTGATCATACCTATGATGTAAAACTGTCCTGTCCTCCTTCCTTTCTGTCCGTCCTCCTCCTCTTTTCTTGTCCGATTCTCAAATTGGAAGAAAATGGCGATTTTTCAGCGTTTCTGGTGATAAAAGTGCATTTTAGGACGAATTTTGCTCTTGTGGCGAAATAAGTGTCAATGAGGGAGTTGGGGCAAAACTTCTATTATGGGTCCGATCACATCCATTTCAATTCGCAATTTTGTTGTTCAAACAAGAAATGAAAACGAAATATTTTCAAAGCATTAAGAAAAGGGAGGTGAATGAAACGTGAGTCTCTTCTCTTCCACTCTCTCGTTCTCAGCGATCGTAGCGATCCACCTTCGTGACGTGCTCGGTCAGCCACTGAGTGTACAACTGAATCAAGTTCTGAACTGTCTGCGCTGGAATTGGTTTGCCTGCTCGTGCGAACTTTGCAATCAACAGAGCTTCCTTTGAGCTTCGAAGATGTGCTGAATGAGCGCGGAAGTGTTGTCGGTGATGAGCGCCTCAATTTTGTATTTCGCGATGATGCTTTCATCGTGGAAGGCAGAGAAGGTGGATTTGACAAGAATGGCCACGATCGACAGAAGGACTCTGGCTTGTTCGCGAGTGTTCTCTTCTTTGTTTGGTTGGTCGGTGTGGTCTGTTCTTTGTTGATGAACATTAGAGATGCCTTGATCAACTGATCTTTCGTTGCATCGTCCGTCCTTTCCATGAATTCATCCACTGCTGCCTTCACTTCCATCGTCGAGTCCAAACACCCACACGTCGCTGCGAGAGCGAGAAGCACTGTTTTGTGTTGATGATCAAATCGGAGTGAATCACATGTGTATTCCTCCTTCCATGCAGCCTGTCCCATTCCTGTTCGGTCAGCTGTATCTGCTGCTGGGTCAATGTCTTTGAGAGCTTCTGAACCACTTGCGACTGAGGCAAGGATTGATTTGGTGGGAAAGATGAAGGCAAGGAATGCGAGGACGTCGAGGGAGATGGCGACGATGAACGAGACGATGAGAAGGATCTTGCTTGTGTTGATGGTTGCTTTCATTTCGGAGGTGACGGCTTCTAGGAGCTCTCTGAAGCCACCACGCATGTCCCATATCACCATGGAACCCATGATCTGAAAGAAGACGGCGGAGAGAGAGAAATGAAGAAAGAATGATTTCTCACGCCTGAACGTCCTCTGCTTCAAGTGACGCCACTGTATGGATCGGGGTTGGTAGCGATGAGTTTTGCACTTTCCAGATGCTTCGAGACGAGAGCTTGCAGGCCACTGAAACTCTGGCCCTTCATTCCATACACTCTGTCCTCATAATCGCAATCATCTGCGTCGTTCTCGAAGCATTCTCGAGTCTGGAGAAAGGAGGAGAGAGAGGAAGGATGAAAGAACACGCATGATGGAACGAAGAACGGGATCAAAAACATAAATATGAACAGAGGAGAACGTGAAAACAGATCGTCAGCTGATGCAGACCTCGGACATGATGTCAGGCACTTTGCTTCCAGCCTTCACTGTGGGTTCCACAGCGAGACCATCGAAGTCGACATCGCCAGTCGGAAAGACGTTGGCGGATTTGGAGCCCTGGTTGGCGAGGATGTTGATGGCGTTGTAGTAATTGATCTGCGACGACGAGGAGAGTGATGATGAAGAGAATGATGACGAAGAAAGTGATGAGATAAATGATGATGAAGAAAGTCAAGACAAGGAGAGTGATGACGAAGAGGGAAATGATTGAATGATGAATGAAAGTGCAAGAGATTCAAAAAGAGAGAGTGAAAGTGTGAATGTTGATGGAACACACCTCTTCAAGCATGAGATCCTGGATGAGCGGCATGTCTGAGCTGAGATGGCGTGAGTCAATCCATCGTCCTGTTGCGAATGGGACGGTGGTGTAGATGCCTGGGACTTCGTAGTTGATCGAGTTGGCCATTTCCAGGGCGAGAACCCGAGCTTGCATGGCGACGACACACTGAGAGAGGGAAGAGAAGGAGAGAGATGAATGAAGAAAGAAAATTGATGAAAGAATGAGATGTGAGAGAAAACGACGAGAACAGATCGACTGACCTTGTACGACGTGAGCGTTACCGAGTTGTAGTATTTGGCAGAGTGTGTCAATGCGAAAATGCACATGACGTAGAAGAACGCAGCGCCTGAAGAAGAGAGGAGAGAAAAGATGAAGAGGAGAGAATCGAGTTTAGAGAAACAGAAGAAGAATTGAGTGTTCTTTCAGACCTGAAATGATGAGAACGATTCCAACGACAACTCGAACGTAGAATGAGGTTGGAAATGAAGTTGGACATTTTGTTGATCTTGTTGAACAGCTCCTGCTGTTGGGGAGTGAGAGGAGTGTCCTTTCAGCTTCACTTCCTTTCGGCATCTTCCGCTGCTTTCTCTCGCTCTGCCTCTCTTCGCTCGATTTGGTTTCCTCCTTCTCTCCTTCCTTCCCTCCTTCTTTCCTCCTCGTCTTCATCTCCCTCGTCTGCTCTTTTCCTTCTTCCCCTTCCCCTCATCATCTCCGCAATCTGAGCAATCGACATTCCCGGCATCTGCATCATCGTGATCATCTGTGCACTCATCCCTTGAGCAATCACCTCCGCTTTTGCATCTCATCCTCACTTTCCTTCACCTCGCAGAGTCCGGTCCATCAAAATCGTTCTCGTTGAATCCTCCATCGTCATTCGTGCCTTGTGTGTTCGATTGGGAGTTCACTGTTGCTCCAAACGTGCCTGTGATCGAGTTGTCTTCTCCGCTCTCTGTGTCGTCCAGCCTCTGTTTCAGTCTCAAGACATCGTCCTTTCGTGCAATGGCGATTTGAAGAACACAGCTCTTCGCTCCTTTTGAGCGAGGAGATTGTGGTGCAGTATTGAAAGACCAACCCAATAACTGGAATAACCGTCGAAGCCATTCCAACAACTCCAGCCAAGATCGATATTGTCATTGAGAGTGCCCCTCACTGTTCCCTGTGAAGAGGAGACACGCCTTCTTCATTTTCTCAGTCGCAGCGACGGGGACATTGAGGATGATGTAATACACCTGGGCTGGGAGGGCAGGCCATTCGGTGACGTTCCAATAATGCGGTTTTGACAGAAGGTTGCCACATTCGCGATGTTGTTCAGCAAATCAATCAAATTCAATGTCACTTGCTTAGTTCTTGTGATTCTGTAACCTCGACGATCCAACAACCACTTCCTCGTATGAAGGGATGAGATTGAGATGCCTTCGTGCTCCATCATCACGAACTCGATGATTGACGACGCATCAGCAAACACATTGTCAAGCATGCTTCCGAGTGTCTCAATTCGAAATATCAGCATCTCTTCAATGTCTTCATCACTCAGAATGAATTCGATCCCGTTGCCTTCGAAGCAAGTCGAGGTTGGTCGAGAGGCGCGAAGGGTGGAGAAGACGGAGCAGATCAGAGTGTTGATTGATGTTGTGATGAGTGTAGAGAGCTCGGTCACTTGATCTGTCGTGATGGAGCAAGAATTGAATGTGTTGAGCACAACGATGAACATTGAAATCATCGCTCATCCAATCAGAAGAGATGATATCACCAGAATTGGGATGAACACGGGAAGCAGCTTCTTCTTGTCCTCATCCAGCGACAGAATGTTCCCAGCCTGTTGATTCTTCTTTCTTCGGTTTCTTCGCTGTCCCTCCTCCAGCCACCGACGATAGCTTGCTCTGTTCGCTGATTCTGCTCATCGTTTCCGTCACTTAACTCACACTTGTGTATTTTGGAACTTTCCTTGAGGGGTGTTCGCTCAACAGCTTCGACTGGAGATAGTGATCCAGTTGGAGGTCTCGACGTATTGTGGTTGATTGGCTGGAGTTAAAACAAAGTTCGGATCACAAACAGACACGAATGGACTGGCTGTGCGGGAATTTGCGGGTGATGTTTTGGTTGTTGACGGAGAGAATGACAGGAGTGGGGAAGATGCTGGTTGACCGTTGGTGGCTTCTGTTTGGATTTGTGAAGGCCCAATTAATGAAGGATTTGAACATGTTGGAGAGAAGTTGGCATTGCGGGTGTGAAAGAGACAATTGAGTGGGCTGGGTGGGGATGACAAGTGACACCAACGAGTTGGTTGGATCATCCACTCAAGAGTCAGTATTTGATCTTGTACATTCCCATTTCATCCATCTCGACTTCGCTGCGAGTCCCAAACATTTGTGTCGAACGTCACACCTCGAAAGAGAGTTGTGGAGTTAGGGTTGGCGAACGATGTTTAATCCGTTTTCCAGAGGTATCGTTATCGTTGCTTGCTTCACCGCTCATTTTGTTGTGGTCTTCATAGCTGGGGCTTGGGAAATAGGGTATTTTGAGCTTTCGGGGAGATCAGTGGGTGGTGGACAGGATCGCTGGAGTCTCATCAGGAACCGTGTTGTGGAGGACAGGAATTGGTTCATTCGGTCTAACAGTCCATTTTGAGCGGGAAATGTGCGAGAGAGGAAGAACACACCCACGGAAACGCTGAGAAAGGCGAGCGCCCAAACGATCCACATGATAGTATTCAGTCGCGTCTTGTCATTGCCTACGAATGAAGATATCATTCCAATGAGATGGAAGACTGCGAGATCAGCACACATTGCTGTGGAAATGCGTTGGTCATGTCTGTGAAGAATGGGAGCATGAAGAAGGAGTACCTGAAGAGGAAGAGAGATAGTGGGAGGAAAACAAACGGTTAGATA
>JARBJD010000310.1:0-86186 GCA_033064195.1 Blattamonas nauphoetae
TTGTATACTCATTCAGTTCTTTTCTATTCTTCCAAGTATCTCTGAAAGTCGTGGATGTTTGTGAATTCTTTCTGCTCAGGATCAAATGGTTCTAATATTTTCAGCGATGTCATTTAATTGAAATAAAAATATCTGAAACATTTTTGAGATTAGATTAAATTGAAGCGAACGAAGTTCTGAGGTCAGAGAAGACCGAACTCAGCAATGAACTCTGGAGTTAAGTCGTCAATTGAGTCTGCATGGAACTTTGTGTGCTGAATTGGAACGTAGACAACTTTTGACAGACATGTGAGACCATTCAGTAGAGTCGCTACAACATTACCGTGTTTGTATTCTATGAATTTTCCCACGAATTGAAACTGTCTTCGCTTCATCTGAAACTTGGCAACAGTCTTGTTCAGATCAAGGTGAATCAATAGAATGTTTCCTGGTTTGTATCGCCAAAGCAGTTGAGTTGTCTGCAGTCGTTGGATGTTCTTTAATTGCTCTTCACAACTGGAGATATACAGTGCTTCAATCTCTCTATTGTTTTGTGCTTGTTGTGGAGTGAACTTGTTCCAGTATGCTCGATGTGGAGTCATGTTGTAGTATTCTACCATCTGATTCATCATTGAATGATTTGCCATCTGTGTTGCATTATCTTGGAATCCATCTCTGATTGTTCTGATCACTCGATCGACAATTCTGTTGTGATTTGTGAATGGTGAGCTTGTGAAATAAGTGCTGACTTTCTGTTGCTCAAAATACGTTTGTGCTTCTCCACTTGTCCACGCTGCTTCTCCATCACCTCGAATGTTGTTGACGCTAACTCCACGATGATTAATCAGGTCATTGATTGCTGTCTTGACTTTGCTCCATGATTTATCCAGAACAGGAATTACCACTAAGTATTTGGTGTTGATGTTGATGGCAAAGAGATAAATCTGCAGTACTGTTTTCGACGTTGGTGATTGGATACAAACGAGATCAATTTCCCATGATCCAAACTTGGGAGAGAAATAAGGTCGATCACAATTCTGTGGAACCTTTCTGTCTGAAGTCTTCTGTGGATCACCTGTAATTGCTTTCGACATGAACTGCATTTTTGATCGAAATGGATACACAATTTTCTCTGTTGCTTTAGGAATCATTGGCGGATCAATAATCATTCTGTCACTTCCTTTTTCTCTCTGAATTTTCCTCGGATGTGCTACACTCCATCTGTGATCATATTCCTCATACCAATCCTGAAATGATCTTCCTCCGAATGGGATTTGTTTTGTGTGAGTCAGAATGAAGTTAAGATCATCGTTCGCAATCTTTCTGTTAATTGAGGCTCGAACAAATGTGTCTCTGTTCATTTTATTCGCATCCAGAATGTGTGAAGTAACAAAGTGTTCCATTTGCTTTTGATTGTTCATTATTGAGTTCTCAGCTTTGATCTGTTCATCTTCTGAATCGTTTCTCTGTTGATGATCAAACAATCCCTTCATTTGTTCCAACTTATTGAGCACTTGTTGCGTCGTTGGTTCGTACTGTCTGATCTCTCTCACTGGGTGGTTAAATGGAGTTGTTCTGATTGACATTGGTGGATTGGGAATTATGTCATCCTCGTCCTCCTCTTCGAACCTCCTCTCCTTCATTGGATATTCATATTCAAACCCAATCGATTTTAAGTTTCTCTTCTGTCCAGGAAAAATTAGATATTCAGGTGGTTCTATAACTATTGGTCTTTGCACTGGAGTTGGGATTGGGATTGGTCTTGCCTCTGCAGGGCTTCGAACTCTTGGTGAGAGAATTGGTGTCACTTGCTGATTGTACTTTCGATGATATTCTTTATACATCTTGTATGCTTTTTCACATCTCCAATCACTAAAACGTTTTCCCAAGAATTCAATCAGAAACTGTGAGACCACTTTTGTTCCATCTGAAAGTGTTAAATTTGGAGAGAGATCTCCATTGAACCAATCCTCAAAATATGTCTCATCGTTTGCAACCCATTCTCCATCTGAATCATAGACATCATATCCTGGAAAAGTGTTGGTTCTATTGAACTTGACATTGAATATTTTGATTTGAGAGTGTTGTGTACACCGAAGTAACCTATTCACTAATGCATTGATCTGTCGTGTGTTCATTTGTACAAAAATAAAGTTTGTGTTTATTCAATTATATAATCAGTTGCTTTCAGTCCATGAATGAATGGAGGACATGATTCATTTTCAAGTACGATTGCCTTCAGATGAATTCCGCTGAGACTGAGCTTCTGCTGTTGTATTTTCGCAATCTCAAATCCATTGGTGTCATCATCAGAATAAACTCTTCTCGTCTGAAAGTTCAGTGTTGTGGTCACAGTTTTCTCTCCATTCAGACACTTCACATAATCCTCACTCGTGATGTTTGTTTTCTTCAATGACACTCTTTTGATCTTGCATTTCTCATCGAGAGAGTAACACTTGGGTGCAAGACAGATCATCTGTTCACCTTCCTTCTCAATTGCTAATCCCAACAGCTTCTTCTCATCATCAACTCCTTTTTCAGGATTGGGAAACCATTCATATTTGTGTTCATCATAGAATTCTTTGTCAGCAATCACATGTTCAAATTGTTGATGAATTCCTGCATTCGGATCACCACTAATCGCCCAGTATGCGGAGTCAGTATCCCCCTCACAGAAGTGAATCTTGTTCATGTCTAGGCATTTGTACATGAAAGTGTAGATGAAATTCAGATACCAGAACTTGGCATTATCGAGTGTGAACACTGCTTCTTGCAGACATGTTTTGCATGATGCTTTCTCTCTATCTTCAATCACAATGAAGTTGTCTTCATTGATCTCTCTTGTCGCTACAAATCCTTTCATCATTTGTTTCAAGTATGTTCTCTTCTCATTGCAGATTGTGATTGAGTTGTACTTCTCAGTGTTCATTCCATCATATCCGTAACTTCCATTCAAGTTCGTCTTACAGAATTGTTCCTTTCCCTTGTTTCCAACCTTCATTGCTTCTATTCTGTCATTCATGAAAGTGGTCACAAATGGTTCAAATCCAGCGTGTCTCGAGAATACCATCACACTCTTAATATCATCAATAATGAAGTGACAGTAGTCGATGAGGAACCACAGATAGTATGTCAAAAAAAACATATACTGATCGTGTGTGCTCTAGAGTTGTGTCAGTTTTCTTTGTTTGTCATCAGTCTTCAATCCATGTTTCTTCATCAACGAATAGGTCTTCTCTCCAATGTTTTCTTCAGTCGTATTGACCACAATGTTTCTGAAGATTGGTGGGAAGTTAATGAACTCATTGATGTATTTCTCATCGATGTTTCCTTTCAACTCTGCAACAAATAGTGTCTTCTGATTCTTGTCTTCGATGATCTTGCGACATTCTTTATCTCCAGTTGCGGTGAACAAACATCTTCCTGGCATATACATTCTGTGATTAGTGTATGGATTGTTCTTGTTCTTGATGGATGAGAAAGCGCTTGGATAAAGTGAATTGAAGTCAACACCACAGACATGAGTCATGATGTGTTCTGTATCTTTGGAGAATACTTTTCCATCTTGGAACTTGAAGTGATTGATTGGTGTCACGTCTTTGATGTTCTGTCTGTGCTGAACATTCGATAATCCACCAGTCACTGCTGCTCTCAACTTGTGATATGTTTGCTCGTGTGTCAGAGTCATTGGTAATGATTTCCAGATGCAATATTTCTTCAATTGAATCCTCAATCGTGTGAGATGTTCATCTTTGTCTGACTTGTAGGTGTTACAGTAGTCACAGCAGATCTTGACGTTCTCTTTTGAATGTCCTTTTGAATTGTCGATTCTATCCAGTGTTGGTCGTACTGCTTGTGAGAAGTGACATTTGCAGATATAGCACACTCTCTTCCACTGTTGAACAAACCAATCGTAATCTGCTTCTGTGACGTTTTTATCAGTACTGCGATGTGCTTTCTGGTCTTGATAAATGTACGATGCAACCTTGTACTTCCAGTATTGTTTTGTGATTTTTATTTCACCAGATTGATCCACTCCATTGAAATCATCATCAATATCAAAGTCCTTGTAGGCACACGCATATTTGATTGCTGAAGCATTCGCGGACAATGAGAGATTGTGCAGCATGTCCACTTTGTACTGGAAGTTCAGAGCAATGAGATTATCCAATGGTGCAATCATACATTCGACGTCTCTGATGTTGTAGAATTTCAGGTATTCCCAACGGTTCTTGAATCCTTGCTTGTTCCAATCATCAAGATAAAGTTGGTAATCAGTGTCGGACATTTCACTATTGTTCAGACTGGAATAGAATTCATATTTGGAGAATGGTTCTTGTTTGCTCAGCACTGTGTTGTAGTCTGATGAATCAAATGATTCGTAAGCAAAGAATGATTTCTGAAGAGTAGTGTTTCCTCCAAAAGCCTTCACTGCATTATCCAATGTCATTGGTCCTGTGTATGACATCATGTCAATGAACCGAAGTACCTGTTGTGTTTTCTCGTGTCTGATTAATACTTGTTTGTACTTTGTTGTTGATCCAAGGAAACTCACGACTTTCCAATCCTTGTCAACCAGATCACGGAATATGAGATTGATGTCGAATCTGGAACTGTTAAATCCAATTTCACTGACTTCATTTTGTGAGGGAATCTCTGGGTCTTCATAGTAGTTGTCTTCTCGTACTGTTTCTGCAAACTTGAAGAGTTCTCTGATCCATTGCTTCACAAAGTCCTTTCCATCTCGAAGATCAAAGTAGATTGATTGAACACCTGATTTTGTTTTGATTGCTGATGCAACAGAGAGAGGTTTCAAGTGGGATATCAACTGAGTATTGTCATCAGAGAATAGATTGTCAAGAATGAGATCCTCCATCGTTTCGAAATCGTATGTGATGTAGTATTGCGTTGGTTTGAATTCGTCTTGTCTTTTGTGTGCCATCAGAAATTCATAAGTTCTGTTATTGAGGATATGTGGAACATATGGTCTTGGTGTTTTGTCAAGGGAGATCTTCTTCACATGTTTTCCATCAACTTCTTGACACTCTTTGAGATGCTTCTCAAAATCTCTGCTGTAGTTTTTATTCTTCACTTGGAATCCTCTTGATTGACAGTAGGGACAGAGTTTATATCCTGTGATTTTCTCAGGATCCACAATGAACATCACATGAACGAGTGTGGCTGTTAGTGGAATCATTAGAAGTGGGAGTACACGAGCATCATCATTTTCGTTGACATACGATTGACTCAGGAAATACTTCTTCTTGTCTTCGTCGTATTCGTAGATGTGAACTGTGATGTTGAACTTCATCATTGCTTTCTCAATGTCACATGCAATATCGAATCCAGGATAATTCTGAAGATGTGGGGTCAATTGTCGAGATTGGAGATGAGTGAGATTCATCCATTGTGCGAACAATCTGTAGGCTTCACTGTTCCTCATATTGATAGATATTTTCTTGCCTTGAACTTCAGGAAGGGTGAGGAATGATAGTGCTTGAAAGAAGCAGATGTTGTACTCAGAATCGATGTACCGAACGTTTCTCGTTTTGATATGTTCAGTGAGAATAGCATTTGCTTTTCCTGCGACTGGGAATCGATAGACTGCAACTAGAATTGAGTGGAAAGCGATGTACATTGTCTTCGTATCCATCAGTGTTCTCTCTTGTGATTCTTTGATCAGATTGATCGCATATTTTGAATACTCGTTGATGTCTCCTGCACTTCTTATCACTGTTGGGAAACTCTTCGATGTGTTCTCCAATTCTGGTCTGAAGTCATTGTAAGTTGTCTCATCTTTGTCTTTTCTTTCTACGATCTTTCCGAAGTCAATACTAATCTTGAATGGATGATCTTTCTCCTTGTCGAATACTGCTTTGATGAAGGTTGTGATTTCTTCAACATTCTTCAGGTGATTGTGGAAATACAACTGATATGGTTTTCCATTATCTTCAACCTTCTCGACCTCATTCTTTTTGAACTTCCTTCGTGCATTCATGAGACAAGAATTGAATGCTGCTTTGTCACGTGGTTCTGCAAGTAATATACATTCTTCAAATCCCTCAAATGTCTGCACGTCTCTTTTTTCCATTTGTTCATTTTTCTTCTGAATTATCAACAGATTCTTCATCCAATGATCCATCAGCTTCTTCTCAATTGATTTCAGTTTCCATGTCATTTTGAACACTTGCTTTTTCAGTTCATCTTTGTTCAGTCTTGGATTTTCTTTCATGGTTTGCATTCTTGCTTTGCTGTCTTCTTCATTCATCATTGCGTTGTTATTGTTCTCTTCAAGTTTGTGAATAAAATCATCGATCTGATAGTTGGTAATATTCCTTATTTCTCCTTCAAAGTGGAGATCTGGATTCTTGAGCATTGACAGAAGATATGCTCTCTGATGTTGGTAGTTTCTACTGCTTGGCTTGTATGTTCGATCATAACCATGTTCATCCTTGAATTCAAAGATGGTGTTTGGAAATAGTTCTCTTATTTTCGTGATGCTGTCTGTGACAAATTTCAGTGTCACCGCCATTTACTACAAATTAAAACATCCGAAAATAAAAAAAGTTGAGCGTTTATTTCTGTTTTCTCTGATGGGGCTTTTTCGGTGCCTTTAACCATGAATCAAGTCTAATTCTGAACACTTCACTTCCGCCAATCTCTCGATATGTGAATGGAACCAGAACTTTGGTGTACTCACCGACGAGCTCACAATTGTATTTCTTCAGTTCATTTTCGACGAATGATTGAGTGTAGTGTCGACGTTTTGCTAAGTGAGGTCTGTTTCCTTGATTCCACAACTTTGGTTTTATTCTCCATTCAACTCCCTCATGAACATACGTCACCGGCACATTATTTTTGACATACTCAGACACTAGCGAACAGTTCTCTTCTCTCATTGATTCAATTAATGCTTGTTCTGAACATACTCGACGTCTTTCGTTGTACATAGCAGTTGGATTCATTTAATACAAATTAAAAAATTCAAAAATAAATTTTCTTTCGTGATTTTATCATTTGAGATCTTCCGAGTCTTCGTTCCTCTCATCGATGGGTTCGATCAGTCTTGTTTGATCAGAGAAAGTACTTCAATGGGACTCGATCCTCTCATCTCGTTCATGACGACTCTTTACCGTTTAGTTTAGGTGTGTTTCACTTTCTCTTTTCACATTTGTTCTCTCTTCTTTTCCGACATCACTTTCTTGTCTTTGATCCTTCACTTTTTTCTTCTCCTCTCGTTCAGGTTCAACATTATGTTTTATGAACGGTGGTTTCGTTTCCGACTTATTCTTAACAAGTTTGCTCTATTTTGTTCTTAATTCTTTCATAAAACATCCTTATGTACCAACGCTGATCGAACCGAAAGTGGACCTGAAGATCAGGTACACAGATACGTTTTATCGTTTGAAAGTATGTTTTCGTGATTTACCAAACAGGTTTGCTCTTCTTTTTTTATTCATCTCTTTATAAAACACAACGGTGTACCCAATCTTCATGATCATCAAACTCAGGTACACTATTGCGTCTTATGACCCGAAAGTGCTGTTCACTGAATATTTGAAACAGGTTTGCTCTCTTTTTTGTATTATCTCTTTATAAGACACAGTCATGTACCAGAATTTTCACTTCACTTTTGTCATTCACTTTTTTGGTACAACACTTCACTTTATCCTCTCATTTTCACTTCGTTGTCAATTTTTTTCATTGTCTCTCACTTTTTCAAAAATTAAAATTTAAAATGACGTGAACAAAATTTTGATCCTCATCTTTCTTCGAGAAACTTCGTGATTCATCGATAAAATTGTATGCGTTGGTACACCACTTTGTTTTACTTTGATTTGATTCTCATTTCACTTTTTACACTTCACTACTCTTCGATTTGTTCTCTTCATTTTTTCTAAAACACATTCGTGTACCAACAAAACGCGATCTGAAGTGATCATCCAGATCAGGTACACCACTTCACCTTATCGTTTCATTTCACAACTATTTGATTTCAATTCTCTTTTTTATCAAAACACTGTAGAACACAGAACTAAAAATGTTTGATCGTCAAGATAAAAATGAACTCTCAGATCTGGTACATGATTGTGTTTTATCACTTCAAACCTTGTTTCACTTCACACTTTTGATCTCTTTATTAACATTTTGCTCTAATCTTTCATAAAACACACTGGTGTACCAACGAGACTCAATCTGAAATGATCGGCGAGATCTGGTACGTCACTTCACTTTATCGTTGCTAACATTGTTTCACTTCACGATTTTACTCTAATTAGAAACATTTTGTTGAAGACGCTCATAAAGTGAAGTGGTGTACCAATGAAACGCGAACAACAAAGATCGTTCAGATCTGGTACGAGATTTTGTTTTATCTTTTAGTTTTCACTTCAATCACTCTTTTTTTCTCTTTGTTTGTGAAATTTTGACGAACCCGTTCATAAGGTGAAGTGGTGTACCAACAAAACACAAAGAATCAAGATCGCTCCGATCTGGTACATGATTTTGTTTTATCGTCTCATTCTCACTTCACTCACTTGTTTTTCCTCTTTTTGTGAAATTTGTCTGAACACGTTCGTAAATCTCAATACTTACCCACAATTTTCACATCTTCCGTCTCAGCCTTTGCTATCATACTTGCCCACTTCATTGTTGCTTCATTCACATTCTGTTGTTCCAATTAAGCAAAAAAGTTGATAAAAAATGAGTTGTTGTGATGTGCTCGTGAGGTGTAGACGGTCGAAAGAATGCTCGTGAGATGACGAAAATGAAGAGGAATGACGAAGAGATTGAATGTGAAATGGTGAAAGAAAGATGAGAGAAGAAAGGGGTTGAAAGTGTTTTTGAAGTGACAAACACGGTGAAAACGTGAGATGTTGAAACACGAAAATGTGACATTATGGAACAACTATCCGACAAAAGTGTCTCGAAATTTGAGCACAGCTTTGTCGGACAGTGAGAATGAAGGATTTGTGGGAGAAATTCGGGGCAAAAATTCATATAGTGAAAATGTTGGCGGAAATGATGCGTCAAATGTGTGATGTGAAAAACCGACCCTCCAGAGAGAACTAATGTCACCAGTAAACTCGAAATCTCAAAAAAGCGTCGCTTGAGTGTGTTTGTGAAGTGGTTGACGTGAAAATCGTTATAAATGAAAATTGAGAAAAAATTGTGAAAACGATCGAGGTGTGAAATGGTTCGAACCAAAAGTCGCCAGAAGGCGTTCTTAACTGATCTAATGCTAAAAGGCGTCATAAGAGGACGATTCCTGAGCGAAAGATGATGGAAGACAGGGTCCATACCTTATCTCGAAAATTTCGACTCGTAAAATTCCTCAATGGGTCGGATCAAACTTTTTTTCCAAAAAGTGTTTTTTATCGCGAATCTCACCTTTCAAAATCGATTTTGTAATTTTAGAAGATGTTTGAGGTGAATTTGAGCCATAAAGTGGTTGTTAGTAGCGAAATCTGAAAATCGACTTTTTGGTCACTTTTTCGACCACAGTTCGGTACGTAGCTCCCGAATTCTCAACCGATTTTCATCGGGATTGTTTTGATCGATGACTCACATCGTCCTCGACATTTTAGAATTTTTTTCGATTTTTTTCGAAGTGGTTCTCAAGTTGGATTCACTTTGTTCGAGTTCAAAAGTGAAAAAACATCGAAAAAAGTGACAACATTTTTGAAATATATCAAAAATTTGCTTCAAAATTGACGCTTAAAATGAGGTCAAAATATTGGATATATTTTTGGAATTAAGGTCAAATATTGGCATCATTGAAATGGCCTAAATTCCTTTTAATACAAGATTTAGAAATGGTCAATCGGAATTGACTTTTCGTTTCTGATTTCAACGACTATTTCAATCTGGTTCCCAAATCGTCTACTATACTACTCTCACCGACTTGGCTGGCATTGTTGCCGAAGTCGATGCCAACGAAGTGTTCATGCTTCACAAGACGAACATGCTGGAAGAGATCGGAGCAGAGAACGAGCTGATGGAGAGGTCGTGTGCCGGAATGATGGACTGGATTGGGATGGGCGGGCTGCCAGAAGTGGACTAGGAAGAAAAAGAGAGGCGGAAGGAGACAGAGGGGAAGGAAGAGGAGGAGCGGCTGAGAGAGGAGAGGAAGGAGCAAGAATTGAACAAAGTGGCAGAGGAGACAAACGAACAGGAGAAAAGAGAGAAAGAAGCACAACCCCCAACTTCGGACGAATACCCATCTCACATCCCACTCCACTACCGTCTGTGTCGCCGCCCGTCCTCCATCATTCCTCTCTCCCCTCCACACGGCCCTTCTCCACCTTACCCCCTCCACATCCTCCCTCGTCCAATACAGCTCGTACTTGTCTCCCTCCCGCCCCATCTCAACCAACTCCCTCGCTCCATCAGCGCTGGGGTAATGAGGAGTTACTGATGATCCGAAGCGATGTGCAGGCCACACACAACGAGGATAACAGAGACGAGCTGGATCAATACAACTACAGTCTGCTCGGAGACTATGAGGGATGCGTGGGAGGGTGTTGGGGAACAAGGAGAAGCAGAAAGAGCTGGACGAGCTTTGGGGAGTGATCCGACAAGCGAAGAAGATCACGATTCGTCTCTGATCGCATTGGTCCCTCTTCCCGACCAAACACTCAACATTCACATCAATACATGAAAAGACAAAGAGGAATCTGAAAGCGATGGAAGAAGGAGATGCACAGAGCAGTGTCGCAACAGGCCAGTCGGAAGTGGCTGTGTCATTGGAGCAGGCGAAGAAGGCACGTGAGGAGCTGGAGAAGTAGATTGAGTCGACAATGTCTCTTCCATGTGCGATGATCTGAAAGATGATTGATCGAGAGTGGGAAAACGAATGCGAAAGTTTTGAGAATGGGTGAATGGACAATGAGAAAAGATGAAGAAGAAGCATCAAACATTTCATTATTATGTTGTATGTTAAGTTATTTTGGAGAATAATGTCCTAATTTGAGAAAAAAAGCAGGATCGTGATTGCCCGCTCATCTGCAACATTCTGTTCATCGCAGAGCCTTTCTGAAAAGTTTAAACAAAAAATCGGATTGAAAAGAGAGAGAATCTGTGATCGTTGACAAAAATGTTTCAAAAACGAGAAAAAGTGTCGATGACCAACCTCGATCCCGGGACCGAGGGTTGAAAGTCCCACGTTCTAACTCCCTAATCCACACATGTTCAAAAAATGATCCACCTTCAATCCCCTTGTCCTTGAGATTCTTCCCCTGTGGCCCGAGATTTTCCCCTGTGACTGAGATTTTCCCCTGTGATCGAGTTTTTCCCCTGAAAATTGAGGTACCCGTCTGACAAATGCACGAAAAAAGTTCAAGAAAAATGATGTCGAGAAGGTTGAAGACAATGGAAAACCTTATCAGTTGTACTTCCATAATCATCTCAAGAACGTTGAGGAAATCACAACATTCATCAAGGCAGTGTATGAAAGAGAAAAGGATCATCCGTTCAAGATTAGCATCGACTTCGGTAAGATCGTAGAAAGAAAAGATAAAGATGAGACGACATACAAGGATTTCAGACCAGAATTGGAGAACACATCGAAGAGGTTCCCAACAGTGATAAGAAGTGCAGGAGATATCAATGAGTATTCAAAATATGCAATCAATCTCATCAAAGAATCACAGGAGAGAACACTGATGGATACAAAGACAATGTACATCGCTTTCCACTCAATTCTAGTTGCAGTCTATCGATTCCCAGTCGCAGGAAAAGCAAATGCAATTCTCACAATCCACATGAAGACACGAAATATCAAGTATGTTGATTCACCTCATAATATTTGTTTCTTTCAAGCAGTTTCTCACAAAACACTTCCAGATACTCCAGAGAGGAAAATTCCACCGAATACCAGAAATTCTGAAGCACATCGACTGTTTGCCATCTGCAAGAATCTAACACATCTAAAACCACATCAATTAACACCATATCTTCAACAATATCCAGGATTTGATATTGCCTCAGATATGGAAGAAACAATGAAACTACTAAACATCACAGTACACATTTATGAATATGATGAGGATAATAAAAAGTACTTCCTGAGTCAATCGTATGTCAATGAAAATGATGATGCTCTGGTTGTCCCAATTCTCATGGTACCTCTCACTGCAACACTTGTTCATGTAATGTTTATTTCAGATCCTGAGAAACTCACTGGATACAAACTCTGTCCATATTGTCAATCAAGAGGATTCCAAGTGAGGAATAAAAACTATAGCAGAGATTTTGAGAAGCATCTTGCTGAGTGTAAAGAAATAGATGGAAAACATGTGAAGAAGATTGCTCTTGATAAAAC
Organism: Blattamonas nauphoetae; assembly: GCA_033064195.1. Taxonomy (NCBI): domain Eukaryota; phylum Preaxostyla; order Oxymonadida; genus Blattamonas; species Blattamonas nauphoetae. Next base: position 12,302 of record JARBJD010000310.1, read on the forward strand.
ACCAAGACCATACGTTCCACATATCCTCAACAACAGAACGAATGAATTTCTGATGGCACACAAGAGACAAGACGAATTCAAACCAACACAATACTACATCACATACGATTTCGAAACGATGGAAGATCTCATTCTTGACAATTTATTCTCTGATGACAACACTCAATTGATCTCACACTTGAAACCTCTCTCTGTTGCATCAGCAATCAAAACAAAATCAGGTGTGAAGTCAATCTACTTTGATCTTCGAGATGGAAAGGACTTCGTGAAGCAGTGGATCAGAGAACTCTTCAAATATGCTGAGACAGTTCGAGAGAACAACATGTCTGAAGATCCAGAGATTCCCTCTCAGAATGAAGTCAGTGTCATTGGATTCAACAGTTCCAGATTCGACATCAATATCATCTTTCGTGATCTGGTTGACAAGGACTGGAAAGTCGTGAGCTTCCTTGGATCAACAACAAAGTACAAACAAGTATTGATCAGACATGAGAAAACACAACAAGTTCTTCGATTCATTGACATGATGTCATACACAGGACCAATGACTTTGGATAATGCAGTGAAGGCGTTTGGAGGAAACACCACTCTTCAGAAATCATTATTCGCTTACGAATCATTTGATTCATCTGACTATGATACAGTGCTGAGCAAACCAGAACCTTTCTCCAAATATGAATTCTACTCCAGTCTGAACAATAGTGAATTGTCCGACGTTGATTACAAGCTTTACCTAGATGATTGGAACAGACAAGGATTCAAGAATCGCTGGGAATACCTGAAATTCTACAACATCAGAGACGTTGAATGTATGATTGCTCCATTGGACAATCTCATTGATCTGAACTTCCAATACAAAGTGGACATGCTGCACAATCTCTCACTGTCAGCAAATGCTTCTGCAATCAAATATGCCTGTGCCTACAAAGACTTTGATATTGATGATGATTTCAATGGAGTGGATCAATCTGGTGAAATAAAAATCACAAAACAATACTGGAAGTACAAGGTTGCATCGTACATTTATCAAGACCAGAAAGCTCATCGCAATACTAACAAAAACGTCAATGAAGCAGACTATGAGTGGTTTGTTCAACAATGCAAGAAAGTCTGCTACATCTGCAAGTGCCACTTCACACAAGCAGTTCGACCAACACTGGATCGAATCGACAATTCAAAAGGACATTCAAAAGAGAACGTGAAGATCTGTTGTGATTACTGCAACACTTACAAGTCAGACCATGATGAACATCTCACAAGATTGAGAATTCAATTAAAGAAATACTGCATCTGGAAATCATTGCCGATGACTCTGACACACGAGGAAACATATCACAAACTGAGAGCCGCTGTGACAGGTGGATTATCGAATGTTCAACATCGACAGAACATCAAAGACGTGACACCAATCAATCATTTCACATACGAAGACGGAGTTGTCAAATCTACAGATTCAGAACACATCATGACTCATGTCTGTGGTGTTGACTTCAATTCACTTTATCCAAGTGCTTTCTCATCAATCAAGAACAAGAACAATCCATACACCAAACACCGAATGTACATGCCAGGAAGATGTTTGTACACTGCAACGGGAGACAAAGAATGTCGGGAGATCATCGAGAACAAGAATCAGAAGACATTGTTCGTTGCAGAACTGAAAGGTCATATCGATGAGAAATACATCAATGATTTCGTTAACTTCCCACCAATCTTCAGAAACATCATTGTCAATACAACAGAAGAGAACATTGGAGAGAAGACTTATTCGTTGATGAAGAAACATGGATTGAAGACTGACGACAAACAAAGAAAACTCACTCAACTCTTGAGCACACACGATCAGTATATGTTCTTTTCGACATACTATCTGTGGTTCCTCATCGACTACTGTCACTTCATCATCGATGACATTAAGACTGTGATGATATTCTCGAGACATGCTGGATTTGAACCATTTGTGACCTCATTCATGAATGATAGAATAGAAGTAATGAAGGTTGGAAACAAAGGAAAAGAACAGTTCTGTAAGACCAACTTGAATGGAAGTTACGGATACGATGGAATGAACACTGAGAAGTACAACTCAATCACAATCTGGAATGAGAAGAGAACATATTTGAAACAGATGATGAAAGGATTTGTAGCGACAAGAGAGATCAATGAGGACAACTTTATCGTGATTGAAGACAGAGAGAAAGCATCATGCAAGACATGTCTGCAAGAAGCAGTATTCACTCTCGACAATGCCAAGTTCTGGTATCTGAATTTCATCTACAACTTCATGTACAAATGCCTAGACATGAACAAGATTCACTTCTGTGAAGGAGATACTGACTCTGCATACTGGGCAATTAGTGGAGATCCAAATGCTGGAATCCATCAACAATTTGAACATGTTATTGCTGACAAGGAATTCTATGATGCACACAAATATGAATGGTTTCCCAATCCTGAAAAGGGAGTTGATGATGAGAAGAAACTGTTGGGATTAGCAATTGAGAAGGAAGGTGAACAGATGATCTGTCTCGCACCCAAGTGCTACTCTCTCGATGAGAAATGTAAGATCAAAGGAGTGTCTCTGAAGAAAACAAACGTCACAAGTGACGATTATGTCAAGTGCCTCAATGGAGAGAAAACAGTGACTACAACATTGAACTTTCAAACGAGAAGAGTTCACTCTGACGATGACTCCAATGGATTTGAGATCGCCAAAATACAACAACAGAAACTCAGTCTCAGTGGAATTCATCTGAAGGCAATCGTACTTGAAAATGAATCCTGTCCTCCATTCATTCATGGACTGAAAGCAACTGATTATCTTATCCAATAAATCCAAACTTTATTTTTGTTAAAAATGAGTAGACCGTTTTTAAATTCAACACAAATTGATCGAATAGTGAAGAACCTCCTGGACAACACGTTCCATTCCAAGAGAAAAATATACAATGTCACACTTACGTTTTCACAAAGTTTACCAACCTATCATGTCAATGATTCAAACGGAGCATACGACGCAAATGATGAGACATATTTCAATGATTGGCTGAATGGAGAATTACCTCCTGATTTAAACATTGCTGATGGAAAAATTGTAGTTCAAAGATTTGTGAAACAATTCACCAGATGGATCCTCAGGAACAACGATGCAAGACAAGCATACAGAGCATATCAACGATATTATCAGGAAGCACAGAATAGTCATTTTAATCAACCACCAGCAATCGTAATTCCAACACAACTTCCACAACCAATTGCTATTGAACCTCCGGAATCTCCAATCATTCCTGGACAGAAGAGAAACCCGACATCAATTGGTTCAGACTATGAATTCCCGATGAAGGAGATGAGGTTTGAAGATGATGATCTACTGATCCCCAAGTCACCAGATCCACGTCCAAAGGTGAGTATTGCCAAAAGCTTCATCCCCTCAGTGAGAGAGATCAACAAGGTCGAACCAACGACAAGGCAAGTACTGAACATGTTGGAACAAGTGAATGGTTATTTTGACCATCAACAGAAGGACAATTCCGAAGAGGAACAAATCAAAGCCGAGCATTCAATGTTGGACAATCAAAAGAAAATGGAACAATTCATAGACAAACAGATCGTTGAATCAAAGAAACTGAATCGAAATATGTTTATTCTTTCACACGTAAGTAGAACACTCGGAAATGATGAAACTGAGTTCATTTTAGCACATCCAAAACAAATCCCATTTGGTGGAAGATCTTTTCAGGAATGGTACGAGGAATATGTTCACCGATGGGATTCTGCTCATCCAAGGAAAATACGGAGGGACAAAGGAGGTGGTGCGACGATTATTGAACAACCAACGATTCAGAGAACAACAGAGAAAATACAATATCCGTTTCGATCAAAGATGCATTTTATGTCCAAAGACATCACTGGAGATTCAGAAAAGACATCAGACAGAAAGGTTCCACAGAAATGTGACAGACCTTACTTTTCTCCCAAGTTTGGATCATGGGAAATTGATCTTGTCTTTATCCAATCACCAACGTCAAAAACAGTACTGCAGGTTTACCTATTTGCCATCAACATCAATACCAAATTCCTTGTTGTCATTCCTGTACTGGATAAATCATGGAAGAATGTCAAAACGGCAATAAATGATCTGATTAATCATCGTGGAGTTCATGTGAATAACATTCGAGGTGATGGAGAAGCAGCATGGACAAGTGGAGAAGCATCAACGTACTTCAAGAAACAAAAGGTGAGTACATATTTCACAAGTTCACCTTTCACAAATCACAATCGAATTGTCGATCGAGTGATCAGAACTATCAGAGATGGATTCCAGGACAATGCAACACAGATGGCAAATCATTCATCGATGAATCAGATGGTGGAATATTACAACATGACTCCACATCGAGCATACTGGAACAAGTTCACTCCACAGCAAGCACAAAACAATCGTGAAATCGAAGCATTGTATATTTCCTCATGTGAAGAGCAATTGAAGAACATCCAAAGGCAGCAGACAACACAAATGTTATGGAAATACAAACCAGGAAACATTCTGTTGATCCACCTTGATTTGGACAAGACTGTAGCCAAATTTCAGAAGAAGCGAAGGCAGTTTCAATTTGTTGGACAGTTCATCGAATACAAACACGGAAATGTGGTGGCAAAGCTTCTGAATGGACTCACGTGTCTACCAAAAATAGTGTACGTTCCAATTCAACACACAAAGTATCATGCCGCTTCCATTGATGATTTATCACAAGAGTTCATTGATGATTTTAATATTGTTTAATTTCAAAAGTGTTTCAAATATTTTTATTCTGTTTAAAATGATTCGGAACAGTTTAGAACATTGTGGAAAAGATTCAAAGTTTTTAGAACATTTTGATAAAGATCTAAAAATTTTAGAACCGTTTGATCCTAAACAGAACTGTTTTGAAAACATCTATGATTTTCAGAAGTTTTTGGAAAAGAACAGAAAAGAACTGAACGAATACACCACACAGAAACTGAATCGGTTAATCAAAATTGACGGATACAAAATAACAAAAATAAAAGGTGAGATTGCACTTCGGAAATCAAGTAATGACATCATTGGTGAATCCAACTCATTCTCGATTGATCAGAGATTATCTGACATTGAAGAATCAATTCGAACTTTGACAGACACTATTGGTAGTCTCATCCAAGAATTATCTGACACCACGAATTAGTCCATCTTTGTTGATCTCAGTCAGTGTAACTCCATCTGTATTGTATCGAAGAATGATTGCTTCACACTTTTGCTTTCGTTGATAGCTGTTCCAGAACTGTCGAATGTCAATTGGTGAGTTTAGTTGAGGATAGACTCTGCTGATTCGTTCTTTGTTGAATCCTCCAAAGATCCACATTGAATCAATGTTTGACTTCATGTCTGCTGACAAACTGAAGAGCTCATGCATCGTCAGAAAGAATGTGAACTTTGGTTGTCGATTCTCCAGTAATAGATCCATCATTGTCATTCTATTTTTGGATGTTCTCCGTTCACCAAGGATTCTACGACAATCATCAAGAAGGATAATCGTTTGGAGATTCTTCACTGAGAAATCATCGATGTAAAGAGCATTAAAGAGATCCTCCCTGCATTCATCAGTAATTCTGTCTTGCCATTGGTTGTCAATAATTTCTTCATACGCAGCTTTTGATTGTGACAATTCCAAGAGAAACGGAAGTGCTTCATCATATTTTTTACTTTCACGTAAGGAACATTCAGAATTGGTTTGAATTTATCGAATGTTGGATCAATGTTCTTATCAGTGACGAAGACAAAGAGGTGAAACAGTTCATTCCTAACTTGAACATTTTGGAGTTTGGCAACTTCTCGAAGAGCATTAAATGTCTTTCCACTTCCTCTGTTTCCAACAAGGACATTGACACTATTGCGATTGAAATTTAGGTCTGGATGAGTTTGTGATTGGACTTCATGAGACACATTCCTACTTGATGCTTCACTTATTTTTGCATTCACATACGCTGTCAGAGACATATTTGATCTTTGCATTTATGATTTATCTCTAATTAAAATATAGTTTTGTATTTTTTATTTTGTATGAAATACACAGATGTCGCAAAAGATAGTGTACCAAAAAACAGCAAGAAAAGCACAACCAAAGAAACCAAAAATGAGTTCTTCACAAGATACTCAAGCAGCAATGAAAAGAATCTATGCTGATGATGACATTCGCACCAAATTCAATTCTGCACTCAGTAGTGTTCCATCAGCCTTAGAATACATTGAAAGGACTGGACAAAATTGGACGGTTCAAATGGAAAAACATGGAAAAGTACCAGATGTGATGATTTATGACAAAGAAAGTAATGATCTGATTGCAGCCAATGGATTTATGCTTGCACCATACAACAGTCGACCTGTCGTCGAAACTTACTATTCAATGAATCCAACACCAGATATGCGTTGACAACAACCATATTCAACTTTTCGTCAAGATCATGGGAGAAGGATCAAAGCTGCACACACTAACTTCCTCAAGACTGGAACATTCGATTTGCCAGGAAACTATCATGAAGTGAGTTATGGAGATATGCAAAAGCAACGATCACAACAACCATATGCAATGATGAAGAAAGCTGTTGGTGAATTCATGACTAATGTTTTGAAGGTGTATCGAGCCAGCAAAGATCATCCAGTAGACGTTAGCAATGGAATCTTGGACAATATGGTATTCAATTCAATTCAGTCTAAAATAGCATCAAAGATGTGGGACAAATGGCTTGAAGATAATGTTCAAAACTTCGTAAGCACAAATGAAGAATGTCAGAGAGTCAAGAACAGAAAAGATTTCAAAGAACTGGTGAATCCACAGTTTCTTGAGATAACGACAAAAAATCCAACATATCTGGGTGAATTTCTAGGTCAATACAATGTTGCAATATCAACAATTCTGAATCAACTGACGAATGAAGCATATCGAACAAGAGATGTAGGTCAATACCAACAAGTGTATATGCCTGAATATGCTCGATTCGCTCACTTGGAGAAAGAAATGGAATCATAAAACATTAAAATCAATTTTTTTTGTTTTTATAGAAAGTGATGCAGCCAATTCTAAGTTGTCAATTTACAAAACACACAAGTTCTTCTTCAGTTCCAACGTAAATCACCAACAATGTCATCATCGATAATAAAGGATCCAATTCCGGAAGACCAAAGCTGGAAGATCGAAATGAACAAGGAGCAAATGTTGAAATGACCAACGAACAAGGTCTTTATGATCCACCACTCGAGATCTATCCATCAGCACCGATCCAGAGTCGTTCAATCCCACTTCGAGAGTACACATCAAATTTTGCACATTCAAAGATCAACTATTGCTTGTGTACAAAAATGCATTCGCCTGTGAAAAGAAACTATTGAATAATCTCATTGAACCATCGAAGAAACTGATCACGAACCAAAGTGATTTATGTGCTCTGATTGCGACATTAACTGGAATCAATGATGTGGTGATCGAATTGGATGATTGATCTGACAAGTGCCTCTGTCTGAATAAACTCCCAGTGTTTAGAACAATATTCAAGATCCTTGTTGGTGGAAAAGACATGAGTATCGCCTTCAATGAAGCATACAACACTATCCTCAATTATGGAATTTCTCTGACGAAAGCAATCCCGAGATAAATATTTCATGAATTGTATTTTTTATTTTTACATAAATGGCACCAGGAAGTTTCAACAAACTCAAAAATATCGGCAAACAATTCTTTCAATTCATCAAACCATTAGCTCCAACGTTGCTTCAAGTCGGTGGTGGGCTCCTCTCACAGACGAACAACAAGTTTGGACAAACAGCAGGAGGAATACTAAGTGGCTTAGGCGGAATGATGGATGTATATCAGCAAAACAAAGCAATGAATCAGTCACAAAAACCTCAACGACAGGACTTTTCAGATCAAAGACCACAAATGATTGATTATGAACCGCCACGAAATGCTCGATACTCTAATGATGACATACCCCAATCATCAAATTCTAAAATTCAATTCAAAGGTTTATAAATACATGTAAATCCAGTTTTTTATTTTTACAGAAATGGCACCAGGTTGGTTATCAAAATTAGCAGCAGTCGGTAAAACTATTCTCAGAATTGGAGCACCATTTTTGAATCTTATTCCCTTCGTTGGACCAGTGATTTCTAAGATTGCTCAGACAGGTGTTGAGATGATCCCAGATGTGAAATCGGACAAGCAAATCCATGCAGAAAAGATGGCACAATACGAGCAAGCAATCAATGAAGGAAACAATACACTAGCGAATCAGCTCAGAGGTGAAATACTGAGATTGGAAGAAAAGCTGAAACCTAAAGTGAGAAAACCTAAAAAGAAAAAGTAAATGAAAGTAACAATTATGTTTTTTTATTTTTGATAAAATGAACTCACACATTACACATCTGACAAACAAAAGAACTGGAGTATCATCATTGACTGGAAATACAACAGGATCAATTAAGTACACCAGAGATGACATTGGTCAAATACAACAGCAATTGATGTCTGAACATCACGTCAATTTCCTCTTGAACGATGGAGCACACAGTACCTCAATCCAAGAATTGAAACCATCAGAGAATTCACGCTTCTACAAAGGACAGGAAATAATCATTCCACTGACTGGAAATCAAGACATCTGTCAAATCGATGATTCCTTCATCACATTCACAATCACAACGACTTTGAAAGTCAACAATTGGGACATTACCCCAGACAAAATTGGATCATACTCAAATGAGAGAATATTTATGTTCGTTGGACTGAAGCATTCGGCATCAATCTTTAGTAGATTCACTGTTCTTCACAACAATCAAAGAATCATCAGCACAGCAAACAATGACGTTTCAATGGAGTCTCACATCTACAATATGATCAAACCAAAGAGTCAATTGGAGAATCGAAAGCATGCACATACTCCGTGGCAAAATGCTTGGAATCATGATGAATCTGTTGCAGGTGTCTATATTCCACTGTCAGACTTCACATCGGTGTCACAAGCTGGTCATTTCACTGACACAATTCAGGTACCGATTCGTGTGTCAAAAAACCTTGAAGATCTTCTCATTTTCTCTGGAATGACTGACTATCCTAAATGTCTCTTCGGTGATCTGACATTAAGTGTGTACATCAATGAAGATGCTTTTGTTTGTTGTCCCGTTAATCCTGAACTCACTTTGAAGAACACACTTTCGACCTACATTGGCTCAACAAAACCACCAATTCATCATGCAATTGCCGATTGTCAACAGCATCGTCCATGGTTTTTCCACTCTCTTCTTGCGAACTGCACCAAGAATTTCGTTCAGATTGGCCAATCATTTCGGATATCAGCAGTGACTCAAGACATTTACTATAACTCAGCTGGAACAGTAGCAAAAGAACCAGAATTCGTGGATCAGTACATCTCATTGAACATTGTAGATTATCAAATTGATGATGTATATTGCATGAGTGCTGGATACAAAATGAAAGAAATAGCGAAAGAGAGTCTCAAGAAGATGTATCAGGATCGTCCAGGAACAATTTCTGCAGAGAAGATCTTTTTCTATCCATTTCAGAAGACACCAACAGCAACAGGAATTGATTGTACTCAACAGATGGTTCTCGTTAATGCCAAGGATATCATGCTTCTCTTCCGTCACTACGATAATGAAGTCACTTGTTTTCACAATCCAATGCAGAAAGATCTTCGTGTGCATCTACTCAACAAATATTATCCAGAAAACTGGACATCAACAATTGGAGCTCGCTTCTATCAGTTTGCCTTGTCGACTCTCAATCTTGATTCATACCTCACTGTTCCGGATGATTTGGAGCGTTCATTGATGGATTTTCTCGTTGAAGAGCATCTTGAAGGTGGTAGAACATATCCAAATGAAACGATGGCAAGAGTACGACCGATTCATGACAATACTGACTTCCTCTTATGCTTCTCAACTCAACGAAGTGGATGTCCAACAAACTGCAATGATTCAATCAGTTCCAGAGGTCAGAATGTTCCCGTCACTTTGAGGTCAAGTCCAATTTACCAAGGTCTGATTGATACATACTACAATGTTCTCGATCCAAGTCAAAAGAGTAGTGATATGACAACATTCACTCATCCTCCAGCACCGATTCTAGCGACGACTGCAACAACGTGGTGGGTCTTACGATTCGTTAATGACGGACCTAAAGTTGAGTACTATCCGAATCACACACTGAAGGCGTTGCACAAAGAACTCGGAATTCCAAAATCATAAAACAGTAAAAGAAAATAATGATATTGTATTATTTATTTTTCTATAAATGAGAAGTATCAGAGCAAATCAATCCAAACCAACATCAACTTTAATTGAACAAATAGAAGTCCAATCATACATGCCAAAACAGTGGGATTCAGAGCCTCACGTGTATTCGATTCAGGAAGTGCATCCAACGAATCCTCCGATGCCGTGCAGAATCACTGATGAAATTGAAGTTCCATTGTGCTATGACGGACATGATGTGACTGAGTTTTCGAAGATTCATTTGCGTATCGATCTCACAGTTACCGTTCCTTATTCGAAACCAACGAGTGCATCTGGGCAATATGTTGGAATGTATGGAATGTTCTACGGATTTAAATCATCATCAGATGCAATTCGAGACATGAGACTCGTCGACAGTCAAGGAAACATCATTGACAATACACTTCAGAATAATCACATCCACGAATCATTTCTTTATCACACTTTCAAGTCACATGAAGAGAAAAACAACATGAAGCATTGCAACAGCCTTTGGGAAAATGTCCAGAGAATGGATCCAAGCGTATGTGGATACTATCATTGTCCAGTCAATGCTGCTTCTTCAAACATCACATTTACGATACCACTGGTCATTCCATTTGTGAATCTCCTGCCATTAAGTACTTTCGATCAGTATCCAAATTCCATCTTTGGTAATCTCCGATTGAGGTTTCATTTGACAACAGATTCACTAGTATATTGTCCGATCAGAGTTTCTACCATCGTAAGGAAAACACTTGAAAACAGTATCGATCAAAATCCAAGTATTTCGATATCAACTCTGTCAACTCAATCCCAAACAGAATTAATGTACGATGGAGACTTCTCGACATTGACTCAAGAGTTTACACAAATCGGGAATACAGTTCAACGAATTCAATATTTTCAACCGGCATCATCAGGTCCTGTCAAATATATCGCTACATCGCCAGACACTTCCACTGTTCTTGCTTCATCAGTGGATAAAGTCACATCAGTTTGCTATGGATATCAGATAACTGATGCAACTAAACAATCTCTGAAAAACACTTACACAAAGACTTTATATGTTCTGAAAGCTGAAAGAATTGACACACAGTCATTTCAATCAAAACCAAATGCAATGGGAGTCAGATCAAACATAAGTATCAAACTCAACAATCTCATGAATCTGATGTGCTTATTCCCTGAACGACCTAATGAGTGTACAGTCTTCAGAAATCCTCAATACGTTGGTCAATTCGAAATGCTTGGATCCAACTTTCCCAATTTCCCGATGTCAACAATCTCACCAGAGTTCGATCAAATGATGATGGTGAATGGTGATTTCATTGGTTGTTCAGCCACTGAAGAGTTTGAAAATTCTATTTGTTCCACTCGCGTATTTCACGACAGAGGAAAAGATTTCAAGAGAAGAAGAGCAACAACATATGCGACTTCTTTCACTTTTATGGTTCCAACAGATCGAAGTGAAATTGCTGGTGGAGAAGAAGGAATATCGACAGCAGAATCAGTCAATATTGTCTATAGAGGAACACCAATCAATCAGGGAGAACTCGATCCATATTTCACATCAACTCCTGAAGGACCTCCTCCACCAATTCTCGCAGTATATCAGGCAACATATTGGTTGTTCTGGATCGAAAATGGACAACCACGGGTGAGATATGTCATTGATCGACGACTCCAAGAAGCATATGAAGAAGAAAAGAGAGGGTATTAATGACAAAACACTTTTGATTTTTTTTTAATTTTTGCTAAAAAACAGCAATGGTCAAACGCTATTTCTCAATTCAGAATTCCCACACCGCTCAATTTCCACATGATTTTACCAATTCTAGAAAACCAAAATATGTTCACTTTCTCGACTGTAAACTCATTCATGTGAAGGAAGAGATTGGTGAGACTTCAACGGTTATTTCCAAAGATATTCCACAGAATACACCATTCATGCTGATTGGATTCAGACTGATGCTCACAATGATTCATATGTTGCTTTTTGTCACGAACAGATTGCAAAGAGAAAGAAGTGGGAATTAAGCACTCGACAATCAATAGTGAAGATCTGGTTCAAAGACAGTTCTGGTGAATCAATAGAGATGGAAACAACGGAGACAATCAATGGAAAAATAATCATGGAGTACTATGAATTTCTGGTTGATCTGATGTTGGAATACTAAATGGTGTTAGCATATTTTTGTAATTGTTCATTGAAGATGGCAAAATTATCCTTAGAGAAGAGCCTTCCCACGTTCGTACGAGCTTCCTATAGACACCCCGATACTCCTTTGGGGATCGTTCTATCGCGATCCTTCTAAATGACTGCTGCTGGCGAATTCCTTGAAGGGTTAAGTCTTGGGTGGGCATGATTTACGGGCACATCTAAGTGCTGCCAACATGAACCCCGGGGACAATCTTTCGATCATCCGTCTCCAATCCAACCTCCAAATCGTTCTGCGCATCAGTCACCAGGGCACCATTTTGCCTGAGTATCTTGGAACATTACGTCGAGGGCTCTGTACTTGAACTTGGCCAACAACTCCTCTTCATATACAAATTAAAAAATCAGAAAGTTAAAAAAGTTTAACGTTTATTTTTGGACTACCCATAACTCCGGAAATACTTCTCAGATCACACGAAACACGTCATATATAAACTCGTCAGACCGATATTAACCTTGTCAGTACACTTTTGGATGATCACAAAAATTAAGCATAATTTTGAAAAATTCATTTTTTTAATTATCATAAATAAGAGTGAAAAAAAGTGAAAAAATCATTTTTGACCAAAACAATCCATGGATGCCCTGGATGCATGGGGAGGTAGTGCACGTCATTCTGGTGCATTCTGGATGTGCCTGTGCGCCGTGGACATGTGGACGTGTCGATCCAATGACACATCAATCGGCATAAGGAAATGATGCCAGTTCAATAGTGTGATTCGTGTCAACGTGTCAATGGAAAAATGGGAGAATTTATTTTGTTTATAAATCCACGGGTCCACAGGTCCACAGGTCCACATTGTACATTAAACAAATATATAACCTCCTATGCTCTAACTAATCTCATTTTTATCATCTTTGTCAACTGTCACTTTATAATATGAAGAAAATTGTAGCATCAATACTGAAAAGTCCACATAAACAAAACTGATTTATGTAATATGCCAGCTGTGAGCATGAAGAAGAGTTCTTTTACAAGTCTCCGCATTACTTCCTTAGTAGTCGGTGGACTTTGTGGACTTGTGGACTTGTGGACCTGTGGACCTGTGGACCTGTGGATTTGTAAATAAAATAAAAATGCCGATTTTCCCATTGACACGTTGACACCAATTGCATTAGGAATCAACCACCAACTGATCATGCCAATTGATTTGTCAATGTATCGAAATTCAGTATTTTGGTGCATTCTGGACGTGCCCCTGCTCCGTGGACCTTGTGTACTTGTGGACCTGTGGACCTGTGGATTTGTAAATAAAATAAAAATGCCGATTTTCCCATTGACACGTTGACACCAATTGCATTAGGAATCAACCACCAACTGATCATGCCAATTGATTTGTCAATGTATCGACTTCCAATCGTTTTTGGAGTATATTTGATCGAAAAATGTCAGAATTAGGTTCAAAATTCATCAAAATCGAAGAGTCGACAAATGTGTGTTTTTGAGGTCAAAAGTGATTTATTCCGTGCTATTGGCGAAGTAGGTATGTATCGGTATCCGTCTTCTAGACTACTTGTGTCGCATTATCTTGGAATCCATCCCTGATTGTTCTGATCACTCGATCGACAATTCTGTTGTGATTTGTGAATGGTGAACTTGTGAAATATGTACTGACTTTCTGGTTCTTGAAATACGTTGTTGCTTCTCCACTTGTCCATGCTGCTTCTCCATCACCTCGAATGTTATTCACATGAACTCCACGATGATTAATCAGGTCATTGATTGCTGTCTTGACTTTGCTCCATGATTTATCCAGAACTGGAATGACAACCAGGTATTTAGTGTTGATATTGATGGCAAAGAGGTAGATCTGCAACACTGTTTTCGACGTTGGTGATTGAATGAAAACGAGATCAATTTCCCAAGATCCGAACTTGGGAGAAAAGTATGGTCGATCACAATTCTGTGGAACCTTTCTGTCTGATGTCTTCTGTGGATCTCCAGTAATTGCTTTGGACATGAACTTCATTTTTGATCGAAAAGGATACACGATTTTTTCCGTTATTTTAGGCATCATTGGTTGATCAATAATCATTCTGTCACTTCCTTTTTCTCTCTGAATTTTTCTCGGATGTGCAACACTCCATCTGTGATCAAATTCCTCATACCAATCCTGAAATGATCTTCCTCCGAATGGGATTTGTTTTGTGTGAGTCAGTATGAAGTTAAGATCATCGTTCGCAATTGTTTTGTTAATCGAGGCTCGAACAAATGTGTCTCTGTTCATTTTATTGGCATCCAGAATGTGTGAGGTAATGAAGTGGGGTATTTCTATTGGGAGGTGAAAATCTCGGTGGGAGGTGAGAATCTCGGTGGGAGGTGAAAATCTCGGTGGGAGGTGAAAATGTCGGTTGGGAGGTGAAAATTCTCTCAAGTATCTATTTGATCGTTGATCAAATTTTTGATACCAGTGTAGTCGAGTAGGTAGTGTGTGTAACCTTCCATACATCAGGTCGTGGGTTCAATCCCCCCCATCAGCTTCTTTTTCTTTTTTTTATTTTTCCTCCTCACAACTACTCAGACAACATTTCATTCTTTTTCTCCTCACTTCATGGATAGAATTCCGATTTGTGATGTTCGGAAGATCAGACCTTTTTCGTATCAAAACGAGAATGGTGATGGAATTCACAAAGAAAAAGGGAGTAAACAACTCTGATGATGTGGAATGAAAATGGAGAACTTTCTATCCTGGACAAATGATGAGGAAGAAGAGGCGTGCGTCAGGGAGGCACTACGAGTAGATTGTGCGCAGTGGCTACATCTCTTCTCGTTCCACCTCTTTCTCATTCGCTCTTCACAGTTTACAGTTCAACTTTTGATCTATTTCAATATTTCGTCAACTTTAACCCACTCCGACACGTGCTTTCAGCCCACTGAGTTCGATCGTTCTTTCCTTCACTCCTCCGTCGCAGTGTTCGCCGCATCATGCTTTCCACACTGCCGCTTTCTGATTCCTTTTCTTCCATGTTTTGTTTCGCCTATAATTGCCGAATCTTCCCTATTCCACTCCCTTCAGTCACGCTCACGCCTCCGCCGAAGATTCACCATCACACTTCTAAGAGGAAGATGAGCACGACACTAAATCTTGCATGGCCAGTGCTCCATCGATCTCGCCCTTCGATTTGATCAGAAGACGCGATAACAGCGGTTGAGGATGTGGCGATCGCGTGGACGACTCGCGATGCAACTGGGAGCACACCGGCGTTGTGTAATCTTCACAGGTCGTATGCAACCAGTCCAGGGATTTGTGGAACCGCGTCAGGCGAGCTTCGCTGGATGGGCGTGGAGCTAGCGGTGGTGTGCGAACAAAACGTGTTGATCGCACGACGCTCTCGAAGGTCGTGACAGTGACGTCGAGGTTTTGTATCTTTCTCCATTCGTGCGACTTCTGAGTTCAGGAAATAGATGTAATTCTTGTTTTGGGGAACCGATCGTTCAACTGGATGTTTGGCTGGTTGTTCTGTCTTGACAGTGTTCCCAATCTTGATCGCAGACCAGCAGGTGAGCTTTTTCAGTGGAACAACAACTTTGCGTGTTCAACTCACGATCGTCAGCGTGCAGTCTGTCACGCAAGCTTCGCCATTCTTTTGAAACTTCCAAAACGCGATGTAGTGCCTTTTGCCGATGAAGATGCTCTCTCCTACCCATGACACCTGCGTCCAATTCCCCATTGTTGTCCCTTCCTTGTCCAGCGCAAGGTTCGGTTTGGCCAATTCAATTTCGAATGTCGAGGCTGCTTCCAAAGCTCCAACTGACATAGTTCATTTTGTATCAAGTTCTTCGTATTCACATTTGGCTGGGGTGTCACACACAATCAGTGGGAGAGGAGCAAAAAGGAAGTGCTGCTGCTATGCATTCGTCTTTTAAATCGAGAAACATATGCTTTTCGATCAATGATGATAATACTGAAACTATGACGGAAGTTGCTGAATAATTGAATGATATATTTGCATACGCATCGTTCCACCTAAGATCCTTAATTGTGGTGATGTCTGAGTGAAATTTTCAGTCCGGATTCTCATTGCTGGTCGCTTTCTCGGCTTTTATGAATCTTGTTCCTTTCGATGTTGGTCATGATGCCAGTCATATTCAAACAAGCGTTGATGGAATGTTGTTATCGAAGAAGTCGTTTCTGGTTTAATCACGAACTGAGGAAGGAAGAGTGGTTATGTTCAGATACAAGATGGAAACAGTTGGATCTTGAGAGGGTGAGAGAAAGAAGGTGAATATTTCGAATAGCAGAGAGATAAACGAGAATGGGGAAGAGCGAATGATGATCTGAACGGTTGGAAGAAGCATACATTTACGTTAAGTGTCAGAATGCATCGGAAGAGCTCTTGGCGTTCATCTTCATCACGTATCAGTCGGTTCACAACTTGTAAATTCCTGAAAGTATTGTTCGAATCTTTCGGCTTCGGGTTTCTTTCCTGTGAAGAAAGAAGAGAGGATTATTCCGAAGACATACTTGGCGAGATGGTGAGAGTCGTTGAGATCAGTCGACAATAGTGGGATAAAAAAGTGTATTGCTTCTGAAACTCGTCTTCTTCTCGCGAAACAGATTAAATAGATAATGTCTTGAGAAAGTTGTGAAACAGGCATGGAACTCTGTCTAGTGAACGATTTGATCTCTCGTTGATTTCGAAAGTGAGACGAGTCAACGAGAGCCAACTCCGATGAATTGGGTTGTGGGAATGACGCGATCGAGTCTTCAGAAGTGTCGAAAAGCAGAAGTGAGACCACAAATCGATTCACACCAGAAATGAAAAGAAGATGAACAAAACATACATCAGAATGAAGCAAGAGTAATGAAGGAAAATGACGAAGAACCGTCAAAGGATCATCCGAAAGTATCACACTTCGATCCTTCGACACGGCATCGGAGAACACTGGCTGGAAGAAGAGAGACGCCACAGCAATGAAGAACACCAGAACAGAAAGGACATTGAAGAAGGGAGGGAAGAAGAGAATCAAAAACAAAGGAAGAAAGACAACGGAAATGGACGAAGAGTGAAGGAAGTCAATGCACACATTGACACGCTGGAGACGCTGAGTCGAGTCTTCGAGCCGCATCCATCGCTCGTATTGCCCCTCTGCCTTTTTTTCACTCACGACGCTCTTTCACCTCCGCTCTGTCTTTGAACACTGTTTGGGCATGGTCGAGTCCACGGAGAGACACAAGAACACTTTTAGAAGGTGAGGGAAAGGGAGAGTGAGAGGAAGGAGTGAAGAAGGTTGAGATCAGGAAGTTTTGCAGAAAGGCAACGATGACACCCAATTGAAGAACGAGAACGAAGCAGGCAACACAAAAACACGCAAGCAGCGAGCTCGCCAGCCGGTAGCCAAGCGCACCTCCATCTCCACTCGATTGTGACACAGCTCACCCCACACACATTTCAGCTCTTCTCCCTTCGCTTCAGCATCCTTCTCCAGTATACATCTCCCATCTTCCTCATCTCTCAACCGGCGACGCAGTCACTCCTCCTTCTCCACAACGTCACGCACTTCGCCATCCTGCAAGCCCACCCTCTTCTCCACCTCGGCCGCTATCATCCACAGACAGACCATCTCCTCCAAAACAGAATGGGCTTGCCCATCCATTTCTGCCACGGTCTGACAAATCAAAACATTTCTACCATCATTGCCAATCGCAGAAAGACAACGAAGAATTCAAGTTCAAAACAGGATCAACGGAGGAAGGAAGGTTTCATTGCTTTAACCTACAATACCCAAACACCACAATCATCCCAAATCCCAAAGAGACACAGAAACAAGTGTCGAAAACGGACAAAGAACAAATGAATGATACACACTTCGAGATCCAAGATCCACTGATTCTTCTCCAATAAGATCGACTGCAGAATGCTCACTCTCTCCTTCAGAGCCTCCGTCTCCGTACGGCATAACTTGAACGTAGAAAAAGACGAAGGAAGATCGATGACAATGACAGACCACGAACGATCTGGATTTTGCTGGATAGTCCATCACAGTTTGAGTTTAATCTTGTCAAGGAACTATAAATCTCCATTTTCATTCCACATCATCAGAGTTGTTTACTCCCTTTTTCTTTGTGAATTCCATCACCATTCTCGTTTTGATACGAAAAAGGTCTGATCTTCCGAACATCACAAATCGGAATTCTATCCATGAAGTGAGGAGAAAAAGAATGAAATGTTGTCTGAGTAGTTGTGAGGAGGAAAAATAAAAAAAAGAAAAAGAAGCTGATGGGGGGGATTGAACCCACGACCTGATGTATGGAAGGTTACACACACTACCTACTCGACTACACTGGTATCAAAAATTTGATCAACGATCAAATAGATACTTGAGAGAATTTTCACCTCCCAACCGACATTTTCACCTCCCACTGAGATTTTCACCTCCATCCGAAATTTTCACCTCCGACCGACATTTTCACCTCCCACCGAGATTCTCACCTCCCACCGAGATTTTCACCTCCCAATAGAAATACCCAATGAAGTGTTCCATTTGCTTTTGATTATTCAATAATGAGTTCTCAGCTTTGATCTGTTCATCTTCTGAATCATTTCTCTGTTGATGATCAAACATTCCTTTCATATGTGCCAACTTATTGAGAACTTGCTGTGTCGTCTTGCTCAAGGCTTCGAGCCCTCCTGGGCGGAGAGTTGGTTCGTAGTGTCTGATCTCTCTCACAGGGTGTTTTGACGCGGTTGTTCTGATTGACATTGGTGGATTGGGAATAATGATATCATCATCCTCCTCTTCAAACCTCCTCTCCTTCATCGGATATTCATATTCAAACCCCATTGATTTCAAGTTTCTCATCTGTCCAGGCATAATTGGAGATTCAGGTGATTGAAATGCTATTGGTCTTTGCACTGGAATTGGTATTGGTCTTGCCTCTGCAGGCCTTCGAATCCGTGGTGAAAAATTCACTCCCTGATTCACCTCGTGATGATAAAATTGATATGCTTCGAATGCAAGTTTAGCAGTGCTATCCCGAATACGAATTCCTAGGAAGTTGCTTACAAATTGTTGAACTACTCTTCTTCCATCAGGTAGTGATAATTCAGGAGAGAAACCTCCATTGAACCAATCCTCGAAGTATGTTTCATCATTTCCATCAAATGGTCCATTAGAATCAGCGCCATGATAGACAGGTAAAACGTTTGTTAAAGTCCATTTCTTTTCGACTATTTTGTTTTTAGAATGCTGTGTGCACCGAAGAAGTCTATTCACTAAAGTATTGATCTGTCGTGTGTTCATTTCTTCAAAAATAAAGTTTGTGTTTATTCAATAATATAATCAGTTCCTTTCAGTCCATGAATGAATGGAGGACACGATTCATTTTCAAGTACGATTGCCTTCAGATGAATTCCACTGAGACTGAGTTTCTGCTGCTGTATTTTCGCTATCTCAAATCCATTTGTGTCCTCTTCACTCACGATTCTTTTCGTCTGAAAGTTCAGTGTTGTAGTCACTATTTTCTCTCCATTCAGACACTTCACATAATCGTCACTCGTGATATTTGTTATCTTCAGAGACACTCCTTTGATCTTGCATTTCTCATCGAGAGAGTAAACTTGGGTGCGAGACAGATCATCTGTTCACCTTCCTTTTCAATTGCTAATCCCAACAGCTTCTTCTCATCATCAACTCCCTTTTCAGGATTGGGAAACCATTCATATTTGTGTGCATCATAGAATTCCTTGTCAGCAATAACATGTTCAAATTGTTGATGGATTCCAGCATTTGGATCTCCACTAATTGCCCAGTATGCAGAGTCAGTATCTCCCTCACAGAAGTGAATCTTGTTCATATCTAGGCATTTGTACATGAAATTGTAGATGAAATTCAGATACCAGAACTTGGCATTGTCGAGAGTGAATACTGCTTCTTGCAGACATGTCTTGCATGATGCTTTCTCTCTGTCTTCAATCACGATAAAGTTGTCCTCATTGATCTCTCTTGTCGCTACAAATCCTTTCATCATTTGTTTCAAGTATGTTCTCTTCTCATTGCATATTGTGATTGAATTGTATTTCTCAGTGTTCATTCCATCGTATCCGTAACTTCCATTGAGGTTTGTCTTACAGAACTGTTCTTTTCCTTTGTTTCCAACCTTCATTGCTTCTATTCTATCATTCATGAATGAGGTCACAAATGGTTCAAATCCAGCATGTCTCGAGAATACCATCACACTCTTAATGTCATCAACAATGAAGTGGCAATAGTCGATGAGGAACCACAGATAGTATGTCGAAAAGAACATATACTGATCGTGAGTGCTCAAGAGTTGAGTGAGTTTTCTTTGTTTGTCGTCAGTCTTCAATCCATGTTTCTTCATCAACGAATACGTCTTCTCTCCAATGTTCTCTTCTGTCGTATTGACCACAATGTTTCTGAAGATTGGTGGGAAGTTAATGAACTCATTTATGTACTTTTCATCGATGTGTCCTTTCAACTCTGCAACGAACAATGTCTTCTGATTTTTGTCTTCAATCATCTTACGACATTCTTTGTCTCCTGTTGCAGTAAACAAGCATCTTCCTGGCATGTACATTCGGTGTTTGGTGTATGGATTGTTCTTGTTCTTGATTGATGAAAAAGCACTTGGATAAAGCGAATTAAAGTCAACACCACAGACATGAGTCATTTTATGTTCTGTATCTTTGGAAATGACTTTGTTGTCTTCGAATGTAAAATGATTGATCGGTGTCACATCTTTTATATTCTGTCGGTGTTGAACATTCGATAATCCACCAGTCACTGCTGCTCTCAACTTGTGATATGTCTGTTCGTGTGTCAGAGTCATTGGTAGTGATTTCCAGATACAGTACTTCTTCAGTTGAATTCTTAATCGTGTGAGGTGTTCGTCCTTGTCTGACTTGTAAGTGTTGCAGTAATCACAGCAGATCTTCACATTCTCTTTTGAATGTCCTTTCGAATTGTCGATTCTATCCAGTGTTGGTCGTACTGCTTGTGAGAAGTGACTTTTGCAGATGGAGCATACTCTCTTGCACTGTTGAACAAACCAATCGTAATCTGCTTCTGTGACATTTTTGTCAGTATTACGATGAGCTTTCTGGTCTTGATAAATGTACGATGCAACCTTGTACTTCCAATATTGTTTCGTGATTTTTCTGTCACCAGATTGATCCACTCCATTGAAATCATCGTCGATATCGAAGTCCTTGTAGGCACATGTATATTTGATTGCAGAAGCATTTGCTGACAGTGAGAGATTGTGCAGCATGTCCACTTTGTACTGGAAGTTCAGATCAATGAGATTATCAAGTGGTGCTATCATACATTCGACGTCTCTTATGTTGTAGAACTTGAGGTAATCCCATCTGTTCTTGAATCCTTGTTTGTTCCAATCATCTAGATACATTTGGTAATCAGCGTCGGACATTTCACTGTTGTTCAGACTGGAGTAGAATTCATATTTGGAGAAAGGTTCTTGTTTGCTCAGCACTGTATCGTAGTCAGATGAATCAAATGATTCGTAAGCAAAGAATGATTTCTGAAGTGTCGTATTACCTCCAAAAGCCTTCACTGCATTATCCAATGTCATTGGTCCTGTGTACGACATCATGTCAATGAATCGAAGCACCTGTTGTGTTTTCTCGTGTCTGATCAGTACCTGTTTGTCCTTCGTTGTTGATCCAAGGAAGCTCACGACTTTCCAATCCTTATCAACCAGATCACGAAAGATGAGATTGATGTCGAATCTGGAGCTGTTGAATCCAATGACACTGACTTAATTCTGTGACGGAATCTCTGGATCTTCAGACATGTTGTTCTCTCGAACTGTCTCAGCATATTTGAAGAGTTCTCTGATCCACTGCTTCACGAAGTCCTTTCCATCTCGAAGATCAAAGTAGATTGACTTCACACCTGATTTTGTTTTGATTGCTGATGCAACAGAGAGAGGCTTCAAGTGTGAGATCAATTGAGTGTTGTCATCAGAGAATAAATTGTCAAGAATGAGATCTTCCATTGTTTCGAAATCGTATGTGATGTAGTATTGTGTTGGTTTGAATTCGTTTTGTCTTTTGTGTGCCTTCAGAAATTCAAACGTTCTATTGTTGAGAATCTGTGGAACATACGGTCTTGGTGTTTTGTCAAGAGTGATCTTCTTCACATGTTTTCCATCAAGTTCTTTGCACTCTCTGAGATGCTTCTCGTAGTATGTCTTGAAGTGAGAATCCTTGACTTGGAATCCTCTTGGCTGACAATATGGACAGAGCTTGTATCCAGTGATTTTCTCAGGATCAACAATGAACATCACATGGACGAGAGTTGACGTCAGTGGAATCATTAGAAGTGGGAGCACTCTTGCATCATCATTTTCGTTGACATACGATTGACTCAGGAAGTATCGTTTCTTGTCTTCATCGTATTCATAAATGTGAACTGTGATGTTAAATTCTTGCATGACTGTCTCCATATCACATGCAATATCAAATCCAGGATAATTGCATAAGTGTTCAGTAAGTTGATGTGGCTTCAGGTGGGTCAGATTCTTCGATTCTGCGAACAATCTTTTTGCTTCAACATTTCTCATATTGATTGATATCTTCTTACCAGGAACTTCAGGAAGAGTGAGGAACGATAGTGCTTGAAAGAAACAGATATTGTACTCAGAATCAATGTTTCGAACATTCCTCGTTTTGATGTGTTCAGTAAGAATTGCATTTGCTTTTCCTGCAACTGGGAATCGATAGACTGCAACTAGAATTGAGTGGAATGCAATGTACATTGTCTTCGTATCCATCAGTGTTCTCTCTTGAGATTCTTTGATCAGATTGATCGCATATTTTGAATACTCATTGATGTCTCCTGCACTTCTGATCACAGTTGGGAAACTCTTTGATGTGTTCTCCAATTCTGGTCTGAAGTCTTTGTATGTTGTCTCATCTTTATCTTTCCTCTCAATAATCTTACCAAAGTCAATACTGATCTTGAATGGACGATCCTTCTCTTTGTCGTACACTGCTTTGATGAATGTTGTGATTTCCTCAACGTTCTTTAGATGATTGTGGAAGTACAACTGATATGGTTTTCCATTATCTTCAACCTTCTCAACCTCATTCTTTTTGAACTTCCTTCGTGCATCCATGAGACAAGAATTGAATGCTGCTTTGTCGCGTGGTTCAGCTAGTAATATACATTCTTCAAATCCATCAAATGTCTGTACTTCTCTTTTTTCCATTTGTTCATTTTTCTTCTGAATGAACAATAGATTCTTCATCCAATGATCCATTAACTTCTCTTCAATTGATTTCAGCTTCCACGTCATTCTGAACACCTACTTTTTCAGTTCGTCTTTGTTCACTCTTGGATATGCTTTCATGTTTTCCACGATCATTCGGTGAGCAAGTCGATCTTCTGACGCCATCTGTTGTCGAAGTTTAACTTGTTCAATAAAATCTGGAATGAGATTGAGATCGAGATTCTTTATTGGATGTGGAAACTCGAGATCTTTGTGTTGAAGCATATTCAGGAGAAATGATCTGTGATGTTGATAGTTTTTGCTGTCAGGATTGTAGATTCGACCATCAATAAATTGAAATTGTGTGTTCGGAAAGAGATCTCGAATTTCTTGAATTCTATTTTTGATTGGTTTTAGCAGTGCGATTTACTACAAAGTAAAAAAATCAGAAAATAAAAACAGTTGAGCGTTTGTTTTTGTTTTCTCAGATGGGGCTTTTTCTTAGCAGTCAGCCATGCATCAAGTCTAATTCTGAACACTTCACTTCCGCCAATCTCTCGATATGTGAATGGAACCAGAACTTTAGTGTACTCACCGACGAGTTCACCATTGTATTTCTTCAGTTCATTTTCGACGAATGATTGAGTGTAGTGTCGACGTTTTGATAAGTGAGGTCTGTTTCCTTGATTCCACAACTTTGGTTTTATTCTCCATTCAACTCCCTCATGAACATACGTCACCGGCATATTGTTTCTGACATACTCAGAGACTAGTGAACAGTTCTCTTCTCTCATTGATTCAA
Organism: Blattamonas nauphoetae; assembly: GCA_033064195.1. Lineage (NCBI taxonomy): Eukaryota > Preaxostyla > Oxymonadida > Blattamonas > Blattamonas nauphoetae. The sequence continues at coordinate 36,808 of JARBJD010000310.1, forward strand.
TTAATGCTTGTTCTGAACATACTCGACGTCTTTCTTTGTACATCGCAGTTGGATTCATTTCATACAAATGAAAAAATTCAGAATTAGATTTTCTTTCGTTGTTTTCTCAGTTTTGGATTTTTCGTCAGAATCGAGGATCAATGGGTTCGATCACTCATTTCTCAAGAGTGTTTGTTACGGTCCAATTCTTCGCGTTTTGGAATCTCCTGAACTCCAGGATCATCATGGTATGCTCCGTTTTTTCCTTTTTCCGAACTTTTGCAGAGTTATGCGGAGTTTCAGGATCGGTCGTGGATCTCAGTACATTTACCCAAAAAGGAGTATGCCACTCTCATTTCTCTCTTTTTTCAGCTGTGTTTTCTCTATTTTTGATCGAATTGTCACTTCATTTTCACTAGTTATTGTTTCATTTTCAGGACCTGTTTGCACGTCATTTTCTCATTGTTTATCCTTTTTTACCACTTCATTCATGTTTCTTTCAACTAAACTTTTTCTCTAATACAACACACTAATTTCCGTTAACTCGTTTTTCCGAAGTTTTGCAGAGATCCGCCATTCAACGGCTCACTTCATATCTCGGTATTTTTCCGTAAAAACCAACATTTCACATACTTTTTTGAATCCTTTTTGTTGTTTTTAAGCAAAAAAAGATCAAACACAAGCGACATTTTCACTGTTGGTGTCACATTTCACGTCATTTTCACGATCGTCAATTTCCTCTCTCAGTTTCATACTTGCTCGTTTTGTTCGTGCTTCTTTCGCTTTCTTTTACTCTGTTTTTGTGAAAAAAGTGATGAAAAGTTGACTAAAATGATGTGCTAGTGAAGTGAGAACGGCCCACAAAACGGAAGTGATATGTGCAAAATGAAGAGGAATGGTGAAGAGATCAAATGTGAAATGGGGAGAGAAAGTGATGAAATGAAAGGGACTACAGTCGGTTTTGAAGTGACAAAAACGGTCAAAAGTTGTGAAGTGAAAACATGAAAAAGTGACTTTATGGGAGAACTATCCGACAAAATCTCCTCAAAATTTGAGCACACCTTACTCATACCGTGAGAAAGAAGGATTTGTGACGAAATTCAGATTAAAAAATCCATAGTGTCAAAATGTTGGTGCAAATGTGTCGTCACAAGAGTGATCAAAGAACCGTCCATAAAAAGTGAACTATAGGTGATGTACAACCAGAATTCTCAAAAAAGCGTCGCTTGAGTGTAATTATGAAGTGGTTGACGTGAAATCAATGAGAAATGAAAATTGACAAAAAATTGTGAAAACGATCGTGTGTCAAGGATCGTCAGAACCGAATGACGCGAATACCTGTCAACTACCGATTTGACACCTACGGAAACCATCAGAGGGCGAAAAGTGACGTGTAGGAGAAGAGCGAGACGTCACTTTCTCCTCCTTAAAAATTTTGTCATTTTCAAAATATGTTGTGGGGTCGGATCAAACTTTTTTTTCAAAAGTGCTTTTTTCCTAAAATTTCACATATCAAAATCAATTTCGTAATTTTAGAACGTGTTTGAGCACAATTTGAGACATAAAGGTGTTCATAGTGGCGAAATCCGAACATCGACTTTTTCGTCACTTGGGTCAGAATTTTTGACATCATTCAAAAGTCCGAAGACCAACATTCAAAAAAAGGAATTAACCACTCTAGTCGCAGCTTGATCAAAGATTTCTAAAAGATTATTCAATCATGTCATCCACCAATTCTAGAGAAAGGTTGATTCTTTTCTCAACCAAGAGAGGAGTATAGTTTTGAATGTTGGTCTTCGGACTTTTGAATGATGTCAAAAATTCTGACCTACTTTTTCGACCTAAGTTCGGTACGCAGCTCGACGAAGTCCCAACCGATTTTGATCAGGATTGTTTTGATCGATGACCAACAGTGTCCCCGAGATTTTAGCAATTTTTTCAGAATTGTTCGAAATGGTTCTCACATTGGATTCGACTGATTTGAGGTAAAAATAGATTTTCAGTATTTTCATGACCTATCGTGGTCCTTTCTCAAGTGAGGACGGTCTCCAAAATACAACCAATTGTCCAAGCGAACGTAATACTCATTCTTTGTTCGTAAATCGCGATATTTGAATGGCTCAAGTACCTTTGTGTATGTTCCAATGAGTTCACAATTCTCTTTTTTCAATTCATTTTCAACAAACGATTGTGTGTATGTTTTTCGTTTGTTTTTGTGAGTTCTGAATCCTTTCATCCATTTTGATGGGATCACTTTCCATTCGATTCCTTCGTATCGATATGTGACTCCGGTACCAGCATGAGTGTATTCTGAAACGAGTTCACAATTTTCGTTTTTCAATGATTCGAGAAACTTTTCTTTCGTACAACAATTGGATACTTGAATGTATCTCTGGCGATTCGTGTGTGGTCTAGATCATTTGACAAAACGCGGTAAGTACACTCGATAAATGTCATCTGGTTTATCTTCGTGATAAAATTCGAAAGTACTCGATGTGAGATATGTTGTTCCTTGTCGATTGAGAGTTGGTGGAACTTTCATCTTCAAATTTTCTTTGTCTAAAATTTCCTGTAGTTGATTTGGTGTTAAGACGCTGCTCATTTTATCCAAATTAAAAATTGAATAAAAAAAGAATTAGACTTTGTTTTTGGAAAGTGCTCAAAAAAAGCTTCAAAAAGGACACTTTTCAAGAGGTCCTTTTTTGGCTATTATTTTCGAATTTAGGGTACTTTTTTGAGGTCATCTAAATGTCATAAATTCATTTTAATACAAGATACAAAATTGGTCAATCGGCGTTGACTTTTAGTTTTGATTTCAAAGCCAATTTCAGATTGGTTCTCAAATCGCTTCTACCACTACTTTGCTTTGAAATGTCTACTCGAATTGGCATCTCGTCTGACCTTTCGCTCATTTTTCTCATCTTTTGATGAATCAGAATCACAAAATCTTGTAGATTCAATGATTGAGCTTGACTGTGTTCAACATCTTGCTGTCTTTTGTGACCTTTCAAAGCCGGAAGCATGTCCTGTTTGTTCTTCCATCGTTCGTCACATACTTCCTCTCAGGAAGAATTCCCGAAACTCCTTCTTCTTCTCCGTATCTTCCTCCAATCTGTGAAACTTTTCCATCATCTTGACAGTTGAATCTTTGTCTGTTGTGTGGATGGAGATTTCTCAATCGTCGATCACATCGTTCTTATTTCGTTGTCTTCAAGACTGCAAATCAGAAAATGCCCTAGAAATGGTATTTTTCTATTTCATCATTCACATTTCATCCCTTTAGAGTGAATTATGACTCCAAATGGTATGCTCGGATCTCAAAGTCTCACAGACTCTTTTTATCTCGAACAAGACACTTATTCAAGACATATTTCGGAGATTTGAGCAAAAACCGCCGTCGATCGTAGTTTTGAAAGTGTTGGCTCAGATGGTGTTCTCACCATATCTGGGGTTGGCCACACTTACCCTTTCGACTTTCGCACAGCTCTCATAGATATGTCAAGAACCCGGTTCTGTCAGCAACCCGGAACCTGGGGTCAAAACAAACCATTTTGGTCAAACAAAAAAAATGAAATTGGGCAATTCAATTCCCTGGGGAATCGGAGAAATTTTCTAAAAACCTCGATTATGGCCCTTTTTGTTGTGTGTCCAAATCATATCTCCACAACCTGCGGACCAATTTTGATGAAATTTTCCACAGAAATGTTCTTTTGGTGAAAAGATTTTTTTGGGATCAAACACTTCTTTTTTTGTGAGTCTTTTTTCGATCTATTCACGATAAAAATGCTTTTATTTGGTTTAAAACGGATATCTGGTTGTGGAGAAACGAGCTGAAAAAGTTTGAAAAATGTGTGCATTTCTGCTGGATACAGTATTTTGAGGATTTCTCCGATTCCCCAGGGAATTGAATTGTCCAATTTCATTTTTTCTTAGATTGACCAAAATGGTTTGTTTTGACCCCAGGTTCCGGGTTGCTGACACTGACCGAGTTTTTGACATATCTTTCATATGATTCAACGGGTGAAATTTCGTTTCTTTCTCGGTTCAAGATGTTTCCACGACGACATACTCAATCGACTCATCAAATATTGTTCCCAAAACGACTTTGCCAAACGATCTCCAACATGCTCCACATGATGGACAACTTTCTTCCAAAGGAGTCCATCGCTTCAGAGTATTCTGTTTTATTCCTTTTCATACCTCCTCGTTCTCAGACTGTCTTTTATTTTCCTGGCGATGGTTTTTCTATACAACTTGTTGTTCATTGCTCCTAATTCGTCAAAATCAAAAGTCCTGCCTCTTTTTCCTCATTTCCATGCTCAGCTTGTGATAGATTGTGAATTAATACCCGTCGCGAAGCAATTCATCAAAACATTATGCCATGTCGATTCTGACACCTCTCAACCTGATGACCAATGGCACATCAAGGAAATCATCGACATTTCCTGGAGTCTGTGTACCAACAGTCTCGAAGCAGGATCCGATTCTCTCTCTTCAATCGTCATGTCGACATTCGATGACCTGGAAGAATTGACAAGTCTTCTCGTCGGAACGAGAAGAAAATTCCAAACCGACAATGTCAGTGATCTCATCTTTCTCGCGAAGTTGATTTCGACCCAACGAATCAAGATCATTCCACTCATCGAACACGATCTTCTTGCCCGACTCTTCTCCGTCCAATCGCCACAAACAGTTCCTCTGTCGAATGCACTCTTGCACCTCCATCTGCTTTCGGTGATCACTCTTTTTCTCGAGTCACCTTTCAAGAATAAGAATTCCAAAGATCACACCAGAACTACCACTCTTCGAATCGAAAGAGTCTTGGAAGTCACCAAGTCCTACCTTGCCTTCAATCTTCCGAAAGAGAATTTTCTGGGGTTGGATCATGAAGACAGGCTGGAGCTCTCAAGAACGATCACGAAGCTCACCAAGGCACTCACTGATCTGGGACAATACGAGGCCAAACTTGGACGAGAGGTGATCGCAGAGCGAGAAATGTGGGAGGTTGCACGGATAACAGAAACAGAACACAAACGAACACTGGAGCTTCGGCTCAAAGATATGAACAGGCGAGACGAAGACATGTGGAAGAAAAAGACTGACAGATGGGTGCTCCGAAGAAGAAGACTGGGCGAATATGGGTTTGAAGATGCACTCGAAGCCAGAATGGGAACTCGTGAATACCTGGAGGAAACTGACGATATTGTCGATGTGATCGATGCGATGGAGAAGGAAGAAGGCTTGAATTTCGACGTGATGGATGATGACGATTCAGATGATTCGTTTGTTCCGTTCGATGATTCGGACATTGATTCAGATTTTTGATGTTTCACAACATTCCGAATGGTGGGAGGGGAATCACAAACAGTTCATTCATTCGTTCTTTCACGTCATTTGGTTCTCATTCATCACCTTTTCATGAAAACTACTCTTCCACAACAGATTTAAGTTGTGATTCGATCAACCGGTGTCTGTACAGGATGTCCCAAAAGTTGGACATCCATCTTTGAATTGTACTCTTTCCAGCTCCACCCCAGAACCCACAACCAAATTGATTGCGATGGGGCGATCACATCCTCAGATTTCAACTGCATGCAACACGAACAGACCGATCATTTCTCCGTCGATTTCTCTCCTACAACGAAGATAAATCAGAAAACATCAGTTGTCGCACCGACTATTGAACAAGAATCTGAACCAAAGAGTCCAGTCTGTTTTGTTGTCGATTTATCTTCCACCGAACCTAGAATCAGCTCCTCTCTCTTCTCCAAATGTTTTCTGGGCCGCATTCGGGTTTTCGTTTGATTGCTTTGAAATGTCTACTCGAATTGGCATCTCGTCTGACCTTTCGCTCATTTTTCTCATCTTTTGATGAATCAGAATCACAAAATCTTGTAGATTCAATGATTGAGCTTGACTGTGTTCAACATCTTGCTGTCTTTTGTGACCTTTCAAAGCCGGAAGCATGTCCTGTTTGTTCTTCCATCGTTCGTCACATACTTCCTCTCAGGAAGAATTCCCGAAACTCCTTCTTCTTCTCCGTATCTTCCTCCAATCTGTGAAACTTTTCCATCATCTTGACAGTTGAATCTTTGTCTGTTGTGTGGATGGAGATTTCTCAATCGTCGATCACATCGTTCTTATTTCGTTGTCTTCAAGACTGCAAATCAGAAAATGCCCTAGAAATGGTATTTTTCTATTTCATCATTCACATTTCATCCCTTTAGAGTGAATTATGACTCCAAATGGTATGCTCGGATCTCAAAGTCTCACAGACTCTTTTATCTCGAACAAGACACTTATTCAAGACATATTTCGGAGATTTGAGCAAAAACCGCCGTCGATCGTAGTTTTGAAAGTGTTGGCTCAGATGGTGTTCTCACCATATCTGGGGTTGGCCACACTTACCCTTTCGACTTTCGCACAGCTCTCATAGATATGTCAAGAACCCGGTTCTGTCAGCAACCCGGAACCTGGGGTCAAAACAAACCATTTTGGTCAAACAAAAAATGAAATTGGGCAATTCAATTCCCTGGGGAATCGGAGAAATTTTCTAAAAACCTCGATTATGGCCCTTTTTGTTGTGTGTCCAAATCATATCTCCACAACCTGCGGACCAATTTTGATGAAATTTTCCACAGAAATGTTCTTTTGGTGAAAAGATTTTTTTGGGATCAAACACTTCTTTTTTTGTGAGTCTTTTTTCGATATATTCACGATAAAAATGCTTTTTATTTGGTTTAAAACGGATATCTGGTTGTGGAGAAACGAGCTGAAAAAGTTTGAAAAATGTGTGCATTTCTGCTGGATACAGTATTTTGAGGATTTCTCCGATTCCCCAGGGAATTGAATTGTCCAATTTCATTTTTTCTTAGATTGACCAAAATGGTTTGTTTTGACCCCAGGTTCCGGGTTGCTGACACTGACCGAGTTTTTGACATATCTTTCATATGATTCAACGGGTGAAATTTCGTTTCTTTCTCGGTTCAAGATGTTTCCACGACGACATACTCAATCGACTCATCAAATATTGTTCCCAAAACGACTTTGCCAAACGATCTCCAACATGCTCCACATGATGGACAACTTTCTTCCAAAGGAGTCCATCGCTTCAGAGTATTCTGTTTTATTCCTTTTCATACCTCCTCGTTCTCAGACTGTCTTTTATTTTCCTGGCGATGGTTTTTCTATACAACTTGTTGTTCATTGCTCCTAATTCGTCAAAATCAAAAGTCCTGCCTCTTTTTCCTCATTTCCATGCTCAGCTTGTGATAGATTGTGAATTAATACCCGTCGCGAAGCAATTCATCAAAACATTATGCCATGTCGATTCTGACACCTCTCAACCTGATGACCAATGGCACATCAAGGAAATCATCGACATTTCCTGGAGTCTGTGTACCAACAGTCTCGAAGCAGGATCCGATTCTCTCTCTTCAATCGTCATGTCGACATTCGATGACCTGGAAGAATTGACAAGTCTTCTCGTCGGAACGAGAAGAAAATTCCAAACCGACAATGTCAGTGATCTCATCTTTCTCGCGAAGTTGATTTCGACCCAACGAATCAAGATCATTCCACTCATCGAACACGATCTTCTTGCCCGACTCTTCTCCGTCCAATCGCCACAAACAGTTCCTCTGTCGAATGCACTCTTGCACCTCCATCTGCTTTCGGTGATCACTCTTTTTCTCGAGTCACCTTTCAAGAATAAGAATTCCAAAGATCACACCAGAACTACCACTCTTCGAATCGAAAGAGTCTTGGAAGTCACCAAGTCCTACCTTGCCTTCAATCTTCCGAAAGAGAATTTTCTGGGGTTGGATCATGAAGACAGGCTGGAGCTCTCAAGAACGATCACGAAGCTCACCAAGGCACTCACTGATCTGGGACAATACGAGGCCAAACTTGGACGAGAGGTGATCGCAGAGCGAGAAATGTGGGAGGTTGCACGGATAACAGAAACAGAACACAAACGAACACTGGAGCTTCGGCTCAAAGATATGAACAGGCGAGACGAAGACATGTGGAAGAAAAGACTGACAGATGGGTGCTCCGAAGAAGAAGACTGGGCGAATATGGGTTTGAAGATGCACTCGAAGCCAGAATGGGAACTCGTGAATACCTGGAGGAAACTGACGATATTGTCGATGTGATCGATGCGATGGAGAAGGAAGAAGGCTTGAATTTCGACGTGATGGATGATGACGATTCAGATGATTCGTTTGTTCCGTTCGATGATTCGGACATTGATTCAGATTTTGATGTTTCACAACATTCCGAATGGTGGGAGGGGAATCACAAACAGTTCATTCATTCGTTCTTTCACGTCATTTGGTTCTCATTCATCACCTTTTTCATGAAAACTACTCTTCCACAACAGATTTAAGTTGTGATTCGATCAACCGGTGTCTGTACAGGATGTCCCAAAAGTTGGACATCCATCTTTGAATTGTACTCTTTCCAGCTCCACCCCAGAACCCACAACCAAATTGATTGCGATGGGGCGATCACATCCTCAGATTTCAACTGCATGCAACACGAACAGACCGATCATTTCTCCGTCGATTTCTCTCCTACAACGAAGATAAATCAGAAAACATCAGTTGTCGCACCGACTATTGAACAAGAATCTGAACCAAAGAGTCCAGTCTGTTTTGTTGTCGATTTATCTTCCACCGAACCTAGAATCAGCTCCTCTCTCTTCTCCAAATGTTTTCTGGGCCGCATTCGGGTTTTCGTTTGATTGCTTTGAAATGTCTACTCGAATTGGCATCTCGTCTGACCTTTCGCTCATTTTTCTCATCTTTTGATGAATCAGAATCACAAAATCTTGTAGATTCAATGATTGAGCTTGACTGTGTTCAACATCTTGCTGTCTTTGTGACCTTTCAAAGCCGGAAGCATGTCCTGTTTGTTCTTCCATCGTTCGTCACATACTTCCTCTCAGGAAGAATTCCCGAAACTCCTTCTTCTTCTCCGTATCTTCCTCCAATCTGTGAAACTTTTCCATCATCTTGACAGTTGAATCTTTGTCTGTTGTGTGGATGGAGATTTCTCAATCGTCGATCACATCGTTCTTATTTCGTTGTCTTCAAGACTGCAAATCAGAAAATGCCCTAGAAATGGTATTTTTCTATTTCATCATTCACATTTCATCCCTTTAGAGTGAATTATGACTCCAAATGGTATGCTCGGATCTCAAAGTCTCACAGACTCTTTTATCTCGAACAAGACACTTATTCAAGACATATTTCGGAGATTTGAGCAAAACCGCCGTCGATCGTAGTTTTGAAAGTGTTGGCTCAGATGGTGTTCTCACCATATCTGGGGTTGGCCACACTTACCCTTTCGACTTTCGCACAGCTCTCATAGATATGTCAAGAACCCGGTTCTGTCAGCAACCCGGAACCTGGGGTCAAAACAAACCATTTTGGTCAAACAAAAAAAAATGAAATTGGGCAATTCAATTCCCTGGGGAATCGGAGAAATTTTCTAAAAACCTCGATTATGGCCCTTTTGTTGTGTGTCCAAATCATATCTCCACAACCTGCGGACCAATTTTGATGAAATTTTCCACAGAAATGTTCTTTTGGTGAAAAGATTTTTTTTGGGATCAAACACTTCTTTTTGTGAGTCTTTTTCGATATATTCACGATAAAAATGCTTTTTATTTGGTTTAAAACGGATATCTGGTTGTGGAGAAACGAGCTGAAAAGTTTGAAAAATGTGTGCATTTCTGCTGGATACAGTATTTTGAGGATTTCTCCGATTCCCCAGGGAATTGAATTGTCCAATTTCATTTTTCTTAGATTGACCAAAATGGTTTGTTTTGACCCCAGGTTCCGGGTTGCTGACACTGACCGAGTTTTTGACATATCTTTCATATGATTCAACGGGTGAAATTTCGTTTCTTTCTCGGTTCAAGATGTTTCCACGACGACATACTCAATCGACTCATCAAATATTGTTCCCAAAACGACTTTGCCAAACGATCTCCAACATGCTCCACATGATGGACAACTTTCTTCCAAAGGAGTCCATCGCTTCAGAGTATTCTGTTTTATTCCTTTTCATACCTCCTCGTTCTCAGACTGTCTTTTATTTTCCTGGCGATGGTTTTTCTATACAACTTGTTGTTCATTGCTCCTAATTCGTCAAAATCAAAAGTCCTGCCTCTTTTTCCTCATTTCCATGCTCAGCTTGTGATAGATTGTGAATTAATACCCGTCGCGAAGCAATTCATCAAAACATTATGCCATGTCGATTCTGACACCTCTCAACCTGATGACCAATGGCACATCAAGGAAATCATCGACATTTCCTGGAGTCTGTGTACCAACAGTCTCGAAGCAGGATCCGATTCTCTCTCTTCAATCGTCATGTCGACATTCGATGACCTGGAAGAATTGACAAGTCTTCTCGTCGGAACGAGAAGAAAATTCCAAACCGACAATGTCAGTGATCTCATCTTTCTCGCGAAGTTGATTTCGACCCAACGAATCAAGATCATTCCACTCATCGAACACGATCTTCTTGCCCGACTCTTCTCCGTCCAATCGCCACAAACAGTTCCTCTGTCGAATGCACTCTTGCACCTCCATCTGCTTTCGGTGATCACTCTTTTTCTCGAGTCACCTTTCAAGAATAAGAATTCCAAAGATCACACCAGAACTACCACTCTTCGAATCGAAAGAGTCTTGGAAGTCACCAAGTCCTACCTTGCCTTCAATCTTCCGAAAGAGAATTTTCTGGGGTTGGATCATGAAGACAGGCTGGAGCTCTCAAGAACGATCACGAAGCTCACCAAGGCACTCACTGATCTGGGACAATACGAGGCCAAACTTGGACGAGAGGTGATCGCAGAGCGAGAAATGTGGGAGGTTGCACGGATAACAGAAACAGAACACAAACGAACACTGGAGCTTCGGCTCAAAGATATGAACAGGCGAGACGAAGACATGTGGAAGAAAAAGACTGACAGATGGGTGCTCCGAAGAAGAAGACTGGGCGAATATGGGTTTGAAGATGCACTCGAAGCCAGAATGGGAACTCGTGAATACCTGGAGGAAACTGACGATATTGTCGATGTGATCGATGCGATGGAGAAGGAAGAAGGCTTGAATTTCGACGTGATGGATGATGACGATTCAGATGATTCGTTTGTTCCGTTCGATGATTCGGACATTGATTCAGATTTTGATGTTTCACAACATTCCGAATGGTGGGAGGGAATCACAAACAGTTCATTCATTCGTTCTTTCACGTCATTTGGTTCTCATTCATCACCTTTTTCATGAAAACTACTCTTCCACAACAGATTTAAGTTGTGATTCGATCAACCGGTGTCTGTACAGGATGTCCCAAAAGTTGGACATCCATCTTTGAATTGTACTCTTTCCAGCTCCACCCCAGAACCCACAACCAAATTGATTGCGATGGGGCGATCACATCCTCAGATTTCAACTGCATGCAACACGAACAGACCGATCATTTCTCCGTCGATTTCTCTCCTACAACGAAGATAAATCAGAAAACATCAGTTGTCGCACCGACTATTGAACAAGAATCTGAACCAAAGAGTCCAGTCTGTTTTGTTGTCGATTTATCTTCCACCGAACCTAGAATCAGCTCCTCTCTCTTCTCCAAATGTTTTCTGGGCCGCATTCGGGTTTTCGTTTGATTGCTTTGAAATGTCTACTCGAATTGGCATCTCGTCTGACCTTTCGCTCATTTTTCTCATCTTTTGATGAATCAGAATCACAAAATCTTGTAGATTCAATGATTGAGCTTGACTGTGTTCAACATCTTGCTGTCTTTTGTGACCTTTCAAAGCCGGAAGCATGTCCTGTTTGTTCTTCCATCGTTCGTCACATACTTCCTCTCAGGAAGAATTCCCGAAACTCCTTCTTCTTCTCCGTATCTTCCTCCAATCTGTGAAACTTTTCCATCATCTTGACAGTTGAATCTTTGTCTGTTGTGTGGATGGAGATTTCTCAATCGTCGATCACATCGTTCTTATTTCGTTGTCTTCAAGACTGCAAATCAGAAAATGCCCTAGAAATGGTATTTTTCTATTTCATCATTCACATTTCATCCCTTTAGAGTGAATTATGACTCCAAATGGTATGCTCGGATCTCAAAGTCTCACAGACTCTTTTATCTCGAACAAGACACTTATTCAAGACATATTTCGGAGATTTGAGCAAAACCGCCGTCGATCGTAGTTTTGAAAGTGTTGGCTCAGATGGTGTTCTCACCATATCTGGGGTTGGCCACACTTACCCTTTCGACTTTCGCACAGCTCTCATAGATATGTCAAGAACCCGGTTCTGTCAGCAACCCGGAACCTGGGGTCAAAACAAACCATTTTGGTCAAACAAAAAAAATGAAATTGGGCAATTCAATTCCCTGGGGAATCGGAGAAATTTTCTAAAAACCTCGATTATGGCCCTTTTTGTTGTGTGTCCAAATCATATCTCCACAACCTGCGGACCAATTTTGATGAAATTTTCCACAGAAATGTTCTTTTGGTGAAAAGATTTTTTTGGGATCAAACACTTCTTTTTTTGTGAGTCTTTTTTCGATATATTCACGATAAAAATGCTTTTTATTTGGTTTAAAACGGATATCTGGTTGTGGAGAAACGAGCTGAAAAAGTTTGAAAAATGTGTGCATTTCTGCTGGATACAGTATTTTGAGGATTTCTCCGATTCCCCAGGGAATTGAATTGTCCAATTTCATTTTTTCTTAGATTGACCAAAATGGTTTGTTTTGACCCCAGGTTCCGGGTTGCTGACACTGACCGAGTTTTTGACATATCTTTCATATGATTCAACGGGTGAAATTTCGTTTCTTTCTCGGTTCAAGATGTTTCCACGACGACATACTCAATCGACTCATCAAATATTGTTCCCAAAACGACTTTGCCAAACGATCTCCAACATGCTCCACATGATGGACAACTTTCTTCCAAAGGAGTCCATCGCTTCAGAGTATTCTGTTTTATTCCTTTTCATACCTCCTCGTTCTCAGACTGTCTTTTATTTTCCTGGCGATGGTTTTTCTATACAACTTGTTGTTCATTGCTCCTAATTCGTCAAAATCAAAAGTCCTGCCTCTTTTTCCTCATTTCCATGCTCAGCTTGTGATAGATTGTGAATTAATACCCGTCGCGAAGCAATTCATCAAAACATTATGCCATGTCGATTCTGACACCTCTCAACCTGATGACCAATGGCACATCAAGGAAATCATCGACATTTCCTGGAGTCTGTGTACCAACAGTCTCGAAGCAGGATCCGATTCTCTCTCTTCAATCGTCATGTCGACATTCGATGACCTGGAAGAATTGACAAGTCTTCTCGTCGGAACGAGAAGAAAATTCCAAACCGACAATGTCAGTGATCTCATCTTTCTCGCGAAGTTGATTTCGACCCAACGAATCAAGATCATTCCACTCATCGAACACGATCTTCTTGCCCGACTCTTCTCCGTCCAATCGCCACAAACAGTTCCTCTGTCGAATGCACTCTTGCACCTCCATCTGCTTTCGGTGATCACTCTTTTTCTCGAGTCACCTTTCAAGAATAAGAATTCCAAAGATCACACCAGAACTACCACTCTTCGAATCGAAAGAGTCTTGGAAGTCACCAAGTCCTACCTTGCCTTCAATCTTCCGAAAGAGAATTTTCTGGGGTTGGATCATGAAGACAGGCTGGAGCTCTCAAGAACGATCACGAAGCTCACCAAGGCACTCACTGATCTGGGACAATACGAGGCCAAACTTGGACGAGAGGTGATCGCAGAGCGAGAAATGTGGGAGGTTGCACGGATAACAGAAACAGAACACAAACGAACACTGGAGCTTCGGCTCAAAGATATGAACAGGCGAGACGAAGACATGTGGAAGAAAAAGACTGACAGATGGGTGCTCCGAAGAAGAAGACTGGGCGAATATGGGTTTGAAGATGCACTCGAAGCCAGAATGGGAACTCGTGAATACCTGGAGGAAACTGACGATATTGTCGATGTGATCGATGCGATGGAGAAGGAAGAAGGCTTGAATTTCGACGTGATGGATGATGACGATTCAGATGATTCGTTTGTTCCGTTCGATGATTCGGACATTGATTCAGATTTTTGATGTTTCACAACATTCCGAATGGTGGGAGGGGAATCACAAACAGTTCATTCATTCGTTCTTTCACGTCATTTGGTTCTCATTCATCACCTTTTTCATGAAAACTACTCTTCCACAACAGATTTAAGTTGTGATTCGATCAACCGGTGTCTGTACAGGATGTCCCAAAAGTTGGACATCCATCTTTGAATTGTACTCTTTCCAGCTCCACCCCAGAACCCACAACCAAATTGATTGCGATGGGGCGATCACATCCTCAGATTTCAACTGCATGCAACACGAACAGACCGATCATTTCTCCGTCGATTTCTCTCCTACAACGAAGATAAATCAGAAAACATCAGTTGTCGCACCGACTATTGAACAAGAATCTGAACCAAAGAGTCCAGTCTGTTTTGTTGTCGATTTATCTTCCACCGAACCTAGAATCAGCTCCTCTCTCTTCTCCAAATGTTTTCTGGGCCGCATTCGGGTTTTCGTTTGATTGCTTTGAAATGTCTACTCGAATTGGCATCTCGTCTGACCTTTCGCTCATTTTTCTCATCTTTTGATGAATCAGAATCACAAAATCTTGTAGATTCAATGATTGAGCTTGACTGTGTTCAACATCTTGCTGTCTTTTGTGACCTTTCAAAGCCGGAAGCATGTCCTGTTTGTTCTTCCATCGTTCGTCACATACTTCCTCTCAGGAAGAATTCCCGAAACTCCTTCTTCTTCTCCGTATCTTCCTCCAATCTGTGAAACTTTTCCATCATCTTGACAGTTGAATCTTTGTCTGTTGTGTGGATGGAGATTTCTCAATCGTCGATCACATCGTTCTTATTTCGTTGTCTTCAAGACTGCAAATCAGAAAATGCCCTAGAAATGGTATTTTTCTATTTCATCATTCACATTTCATCCCTTTAGAGTGAATTATGACTCCAAATGGTATGCTCGGATCTCAAAGTCTCACAGACTCTTTTTATCTCGAACAAGACACTTATTCAAGACATATTTCGGAGATTTGAGCAAAAACCGCCGTCGATCGTAGTTTTGAAAGTGTTGGCTCAGATGGTGTTCTCACCATATCTGGGGTTGGCCACACTTACCCTTTCGACTTTCGCACAGCTCTCATAGATATGTCAAGAACCCGGTTCTGTCAGCAACCCGGAACCTGGGGTCAAAACAAACCATTTTGGTCAAACAAAAAAAATGAAATTGGGCAATTCAATTCCCTGGGGAATCGGAGAAATTTTCTAAAAACCTCGATTATGGCCCTTTTTGTTGTGTGTCCAAATCATATCTCCACAACCTGCGGACCAATTTTGATGAAATTTTCCACAGAAATGTTCTTTTGGTGAAAAGATTTTTTTGGGATCAAACACTTCTTTTTTTGTGAGTCTTTTTTCGATATATTCACGATAAAAATGCTTTTTATTTGGTTTAAAACGGATATCTGGTTGTGGAGAAACGAGCTGAAAAAGTTTGAAAAATGTGTGCATTTCTGCTGGATACAGTATTTTGAGGATTTCTCCGATTCCCCAGGGAATTGAATTGTCCAATTTCATTTTTTCTTAGATTGACCAAAATGGTTTGTTTTGACCCCAGGTTCCGGGTTGCTGACACTGACCGAGTTTTTGACATATCTTTCATATGATTCAACGGGTGAAATTTCGTTTCTTTCTCGGTTCAAGATGTTTCCACGACGACATACTCAATCGACTCATCAAATATTGTTCCCAAAACGACTTTGCCAAACGATCTCCAACATGCTCC
Source organism: Blattamonas nauphoetae (assembly GCA_033064195.1). Classification (NCBI taxonomy): domain Eukaryota; phylum Preaxostyla; order Oxymonadida; genus Blattamonas; species Blattamonas nauphoetae. Next base: position 52,685 of record JARBJD010000310.1, read on the forward strand.
ACATGATGGACAACTTTCTTCCAAAGGAGTCCATCGCTTCAGAGTATTCTGTTTTATTCCTTTTCATACCTCCTCGTTCTCAGACTGTCTTTTATTTTCCTGGCGATGGTTTTTCTATACAACTTGTTGTTCATTGCTCCTAATTCGTCAAAATCAAAAGTCCTGCCTCTTTTTCCTCATTTCCATGCTCAGCTTGTGATAGATTGTGAATTAATACCCGTCGCGAAGCAATTCATCAAAACATTATGCCATGTCGATTCTGACACCTCTCAACCTGATGACCAATGGCACATCAAGGAAATCATCGACATTTCCTGGAGTCTGTGTACCAACAGTCTCGAAGCAGGATCCGATTCTCTCTCTTCAATCGTCATGTCGACATTCGATGACCTGGAAGAATTGACAAGTCTTCTCGTCGGAACGAGAAGAAAATTCCAAACCGACAATGTCAGTGATCTCATCTTTCTCGCGAAGTTGATTTCGACCCAACGAATCAAGATCATTCCACTCATCGAACACGATCTTCTTGCCCGACTCTTCTCCGTCCAATCGCCACAAACAGTTCCTCTGTCGAATGCACTCTTGCACCTCCATCTGCTTTCGGTGATCACTCTTTTTCTCGAGTCACCTTTCAAGAATAAGAATTCCAAAGATCACACCAGAACTACCACTCTTCGAATCGAAAGAGTCTTGGAAGTCACCAAGTCCTACCTTGCCTTCAATCTTCCGAAAGAGAATTTTCTGGGGTTGGATCATGAAGACAGGCTGGAGCTCTCAAGAACGATCACGAAGCTCACCAAGGCACTCACTGATCTGGGACAATACGAGGCCAAACTTGGACGAGAGGTGATCGCAGAGCGAGAAATGTGGGAGGTTGCACGGATAACAGAAACAGAACACAAACGAACACTGGAGCTTCGGCTCAAAGATATGAACAGGCGAGACGAAGACATGTGGAAGAAAAAGACTGACTGATTCTGTTTTTTTGCCTATTTTTTGCGCAGATTTCGATTCTATCGCATCTCGCTCGAACCCTCTCCGTGAAATAGACGAAAATCGATTCAATCCACACCAAGATCAAATTTCTCTTCTCACTCTGTCGTGTAGTAGAGGAAAATGGGCGAGAGTCTAAGCGATGTCAAAACTGCCTGAGACGACATCTCACGGATTTCATTTATTTTTGCAAATTCTTTTGAAACAATTGAGAAAAACAAAAACATGAGGGAAACGGATGACAAAAGTTGCAATTGAAGGCGAAAAGAAGCTTCTAAACTTTCGAATGGGAAAGGGATTCGATTCCTTGGAGTGTTTCTATATTTCGAGTCGTCTCTGTGCCTACTCAAGGGATAACTGGTACTTTATGAGGTCAAAATGACTTTCAGACAACGTGTTTACTATCAAGAAGGAGGATCAAACCCACAGTTTGACATCACCCAGAATTGAGCTCAAATTTCTCATCAATTTTCGCCAAATATGGGTGAAAAAGTATCCCGGGTTTTTGACTGACTATTTTGCTTGATCAAACATCCACATGGATATCTTTCATAAAAACGAACTTTTTTTGAGATTTCGAACTTTTTTTCAGATTTCGAACTTTTTCTCGTAGTAGTGTCAATAAAGCACGCCATGTCAATACCTCACGATCTGTTAAGGATAAATCACAATTGGTCTAACTAAGAAAAACATAAAATTTGAGATTTATTTGATGACTAAAATTTGAGAGTGCCTCATATCGCCCTTTTGGAAAAATACACACATTTTTTAAAACTTTTTGGGGTCATTTCTCCATGACCAGACGTCCGATTTGGACCGAAGAAAAAGCGTTTTTATCGTATATATATCGATCAAAGACACTCAAAAAAAATTTCTCATGAAATTTTTCTGGACGAAAAATAGCATTTTTTCACATCGTCCCAGAGACCCATAATTTTTTCTTGAAATTTTTCCCAAAAAAATCATTTCTCCAAAAAAACGATTCTACAAAAATGTTCATCAAAATCGGTTCACAGGTTGTGAAGATATTGCCGAAACACTTTTTTTTCTTGGGAAAAACGGTGTATTTTGAGGATTTCTCGGAATTGCGCCGGGAGATAAATCTAAAATTTTATTTTTTTCTTCGTTAGATCAATTGTGATTTATCCTTAACAGATCGTGAAATATTGATTTTCGTGCTTTATTGACGCTACTACAGGGTGGCCCAAAACTATGAAAATTCAAAGGGCCGATCAATAATCGAATCGACTGATTCAAAGCTTCTACCAAAGTTCTCTTTTTCACAATGTGACTGGTTTTCTCATCATATTCTGTCACCTCACTATCATTGGTGAACAATGAATGTTTGCGTGGTTATAGATGTGTCATTAACCCGATTCTGTCAACAACCCGGAACCTGGGGTTGAAACAAACCATATTCGTCAAACTAAGAAAAAAATAAAATTTTACAATTTTCTCTCTTGGCGAATCAGAGAAAACCTCAAAAAACCTCGTTTTAGGCCCTTTTGGTAGTGTGTCCAAATCATATCTCCACAACCTGTGGACCAATTTTGAAGAAATTTTCCGTAGAAACGTTTTTTTCGAGAAAAGATTTTTTTGAAAAAATTTAGAAAAAAAATGTTGGGTATTTGGAAAGTTGCGAAAAAACGTTATTTTTCTCGACAAAAAACTTTTTGGGAAAAAAAATTGTATTTTTTGTGAGTCTTTTTTCGATCTATTCACGATAAAAACGCTTTTTATTTGGTTTAAAACGGATATCTGGTTGTGGAGATTTGAGCTGAAAAAGTTTGAAAAATGTGTGCATTCCTGCTGTATGCAGTATTTTCAGGTTTTCTCCGATTCCCCGCGGAATTGAATTCTCAAATTTTATTTTTTTCTTAGTTTGACCAAAACGGTTTGTTTCAGCCCCAGAGTCCGGGTTGTTGACACGGACCGGGTTAATGACATATCTATTACTATCATGATTGTGTCGCGATCGGCCCTTTTAATTTTTAGAGTTTTGGGCCACTCAGTATCAGATTTCGAACTTTTGTTCAGATTTCGAACTTTTTCTCAGTTTTAGAACTCTTAATCGAGGCAGCCCTCACCGTTTACCATCGTTCAGGGGTCGACAAACAAGATGGGACGAAGATTTCTGATGTCCACGATGCCATCAGAGATATAGGGTGGTGGTTGAGTAGTTGATAAGAATAAGTGTAGGGAAATAGGTGGCATGGGCAAGGGTGATTAGGCATTGGTGAAAAGATAGGTGTGGGGAAAATAAGTGAAGAGATAAGGATGATTGGGCATAGGTAAAGATTGAGAGGGGGGGTGAAGGAGGCATTGATGAGTGGCATTGATGAGAGGTATTGATGAGGAAACATTGATGAGGAAAACATTGATGTTGAAATACGTGACATGAGTGTGTAAGAGATAGTTGAGAGACATTGATGGGGGTATACGTGTAACAAGTGTTTGTTATGAGGTGGAGATAATCGATGTATGGACATTGATTTGTGGACATTGATGGAGAGATGAATAGGTGTTGAGAATTGATGGATGATCATTTGTGGAATGAGGTGCCCTAGGTGCCCCAGGTGGATCGGGAAAAATAATTGGTTGGAGTTTTTGATGGTCCACGGGTCCACAGGTCCACGATCGAGTTAGAAAGATTGAAATGGCATTTGTACTTGGCTCATTGCTGTTATATTACATGTTAATTATTTGGACTTTTTTATTTTGATGTAACAATTTTCGTTATTTGACTCAGGTCACAGAACAAAAGAGAAGAGAAAACTTGCATATATTCATCAATTTGAGACCATTTCTGAGCTCCTGTGGACTTTGTGGACTTGTGGATCATCAATAGTTCTTCAAAAATATATCTACATTGCTGTGCTTATTCAAGACTGTCTTCTTCATCTATTTCTGATTCAAGAGTAGACCTTCTAAGCAGCTCAGCATATTTTGGATCGATCACATAGCACCACACTCTTGCTTTATTCATGGTGACTTTCTTTCTGGTACAATGCTCATGTAAATCCATCTGGAATGTCTTCAATTTTTTGTAATATTCAGGCATGATTTCAGCTGCATATGAGCATGGCATTCCTTTCTCCAATTCGTGAATGTGTGCAAAGCAAAAGTCTCCAATTGCTGATCTGGACACTTCTTGGAGTAGACATCTAGCATCAGTGTTTGGTAGTTGTCTTGGATTGAAGTTGGAGATGTCTCTTTGTCTGAAGTAGGTCAACAAATGTGAGTAGAATTCAGGAGAGAACGAGCGAATGAAATTGAGAAAGAATGCAGCATCATCTTTCTTTTTGTTGGACACTTTACACACACAGTAACGTCTGTCGTCGACTTCAATCTTCACTGGATATGCGTTGTTTGTACAGAAGATCAGATTGGCGACATTCTCGGCATCACGTCTGGCAATTCCTTTCTCGTTTGCTCTGAAGCTTGTATCTGATATAATGGATTTGAGAGCATCAAAATTGGACATTCTTTCTTCACCAACATTCTTCAGTTCATTACAGACAATCAGCATCTTTCCCTCAATCACTGTATTGAATGTTCCACAGAGTTCCTGAATATCGGTTATATTTGGAGCAGAATATCCACGCAGTAGTTCACAGAGCACATTGGTCCAAACATTTTTGCCAATTCCTTGCATCCCCTTCAAGATGATGACAGATGCTGTCTTCTGACCTGGATTCTGAATGACAAAAGAAATCCAATTCAAGATGAAGCTATACAATTCCTCATTGTTGTCGGAGATGATCTCTTTGGTGAAATCCAAGAATGGTTGAATAAGCTGATTGTTTACTTCATCAACGAATGGATATTTGTATCCTTGAAATAGTGAGAACATGTCTGGATTGTCACTGATGAATCGAATGCCATTGACCATGAAACGATTGCGATTGTCCTCGAATAAGCTTTGGCAATTGAACACTTTCACTTTCTTCGGATCTTCGTTTGGTATGGTCACTTTAATTGATTTCAACAATCTCAGGGCACTGCTTTCTTTCTGAACATTGACACGATAGCAAAGATCAAGCGAACTGTATTCCTTCACAATGCAAAGCAAAGATACTTCAACACAGCGAAGAACTTTCAATAGATCTCTCAGAACTTCTTTCTCCGATTTGTATTCTTGTTTTGTTGCCTTTTTTTCTGATTGAAGAGAAGTCAAATGAAGACAGAAGATCAATTTTATCATTGAATGATTCATCATTGCTTTGTTCAAGGCATTGGTCCTCCTCGGATTCATCAATGCTGTCAAATACATCTGAGATATCGTAGTCCGTGAGAGGAATAACGAGTTCATCATTGTAGAATTTCTCATTGTGGATTCGAATGATTTTGACGAGTACTCCTGGATGCGAAATATTCGATGCGTATCTGATTCTTTGTGCATTCCAATTCATTTTTGTATTCTCTGTTAATGTATTGTGAGCATAGACGTCTTGGTACGTTTGGTCCAGCATCTCGTCAGTGAATCCATCAATTTGTCGCAATGAATTGAGTCCAGCAAACAACGGCAACAACGAGACTTCATCCTCGAGTGAACGAGAGCCAGAATCATTGTGGATTGTCAGTCCTGTTAATCCTTTTCTGATTAGCTCTGCTTGCTTCAAAGAATACTGTTGAATTGAATCACTATCGAATGCAGGAGCTTTTGGACTTTCTGACTTTGGAGGCTTGACTGATGGCTTCTTCTCTGATGTATTTGCCTTCAATACAATACCCAGATTGGACAATACATCAGACAATGATGCCAGTTTGAAGAGCTGATGAAAATCATTCAATGTTGAATATGTATGGATTTTATTCTTGCCTTCAACCTTCCTTTGCACTCTTGATTTTGGTTGCACAATCCAGCGCAGATTGGAGTCTACACAAGCGAACAAATCCACATCGTATTGCTCAGTTTTCTTTACCTTCACCATTGAATTCTTTTCCAGTTTGTATCCGTCAATATCGCAATAGATGTGAAGGCCACCAGAACCAGTGACGACTAATCCGACATTCTCAGGTAGTACATCAATCACTGATTGTCTGATTTTTGTTTTAGCTTCTTCACCAGCATCCTTATTCAAGATGTCAATGTCTACAACTGCTAGATTGGCCACATGTGCAATGTTTATCGCTGTTCCTGTCTTTCGGGATCCGGCATTATCGATTGAAGCACCTTCGCTATATTTCTTGTAGTCATAAATTGGAACTTCATGAGCTCTCAAACGATCGAATAAAGATTGTATTTCGACTGAAAGTCCACTGAGCAATGCTTCAAGTTGATCTTCGACTAATCTAGGATTCATGGCACAAATATCACTGACTTTTTTCTCTTCAACTTTTGTTGTCATTATTTCTAAGGAGATAAAAAATTAGAATTTAAAAAAAGTTAAGCGTTTGTTTTTTCTGACAGCAAAAAAAGACTGTGATTGCGATCAGATGTGCTCCAAATAACCGATGGATGTGGATCTAGTGGGAGACCAATCGGGATGATCAATAGATGTTTTTTTACAATTTCTATTGACTGCCCCAGGTGCCCCAGGTGGATCATCAAAAATAATTCTTTTGAGTTTTAAAAAGTCCACGGGTCCACAATGTCCACTAATGCTTCCGAACGCTCAGAACGACTCCAGATGATCAGATCTAGTGCCAGAGCAATCGGGATGATCATTTGGTGTTGTTTTACAATTTCTATTGAGTGCCCCATGTGCCCCAGGTGTACCATCAGAAATAATTCTTTTTAGTTTTGAAAAGTCCACAGGTCCACGAATCCACGGATCCACCGATGCTGCGGCATGTTCAGAATGCTCCTAGGTGATGTGTACATCAACCCCATGCATCTCTGACATCGGCAGGTCATTCTGGTCACTTTTGATTTTTTCACTTTTTGACGGCATTTTTGTCCATTTCAGTATATTGAGCCTGTACACGAGAATACTAAATTTGAAAATGTCATTCCAAAAACATTTTATGCATTCCGATGGCACTGATCGATGAAAAGAAACCGGATGTCAATCGGACAGGTATTCGTCGAGATATGAGTTGTTCTTTAGTGAAAAAATACGAAAAAAGTGAGAAAAATGAGTGACCCTCTTTTGAAAAAACGTCCACAGCTCGCTCAATACTGGAGATCCAGATCTGAAAAAAAGTGCAAAACCTTGGGGACGGAGGAAGCTAGGTAGGTTTTTTTGCCAGGTGTATTGGCAAGTCCCCAAGGCCCAGGGTTGCGATCCCTGTAACCGAGATTCATGACTCGGAACTATAGACGTCTATTAAAGATTGCTTCCTCCCGGTATTGAACCTGGGACTCATAGCCTAGTAAGCACGTGCACTTACCTACTAGACTACTCGACCCTGAAATTTCCTATTCCCCGGGTGGGCTCTATACCTTGACCACTACCTTGACCACCGACCCCGACCAAAAACTTTGATGTTTCATCATTGTGGGTCGATTTTTTTCCCACAAAAAATATTATGGGATTGCCCTTTTTTTCAAAATCACGTCAAATCAGCCTGAGATTAATATTAGAGTGGAAGATACAAAAATAATATTACGAAAAAAATATAAAAATTTTTGAAAATTTTTTTTGCTATATAGTCATTTTTTGGTGCACATGCAAAAATTGATGAAAAATTAAAGTTCTCCAATTTCGCTTAAATTACCATCCAAGGACATATCCGATGTGCTCTTTCGATTGGTGCAATAATTATTGAAATCGGACAAGTATGTAAGGAGTTATGGGTGATGTAAGGAAAATATTGTTCTGAAAATAGTGACTTTTTAGCTGTTGATGGAGCTTTACATTGAATGTATTTTATGTGGACTTTTTGATTTTGAAGCTACAATTTTCTCTGTTTTATCTGGGACATGGACCTAGGTTAATGGCAGAAAATTGTTGAATAATATGTAAAAATGCATTTTTGAGAGGTTATTTTTTGTTTTGTGGACTTTGTGGACCTGTGGACCTGTGGACTTTTCAAAAATGAAATAAAAATAAATTGCCGATCCACCTGGGGCACCTGGGGCACTCAATAGCTTTTGGAAAACACTGATGAAAGAGCGCACCATTTGAGATGGCATGAATGAGTGGAAATGGAGAGCTTGAAATCTCTGTTGTTGAATTGTACAGAATTGCAAATGACTGGCAAACTGAGAAAGAACATTTTTGATTGATGTTTATTAGATTTTATTTTTCATAAAATAACCAAACAAAAATGAATCGACAAAAATACAATTCACAAATGATTGAGAAAATGATTGATCATAATCTTTCGACAACCAATGAGAATGCAGCAGTCATTAACTCACTGCAGACAGAAGTGGAAACGAATCAGAAAGATGTCGACACACTTAAGAAGACAACAGAAGCACAGCAGACTGCGATATCTTCAATCCAAAAAGTGTTTTCAACAAACGGATCAATCAGTTGTTCAGCTGGTATTACGACACCAGAAATTGGAGGATTGATCAATGTGAATGGAGCTAAGTGGAACATATCAGAAGGATCACTTCCGAAGTATCCTGGAACATATCCGGCTTCAACATTTAAGTCTGGAATTTCAATATCGCAATCGATTGCAGAAACTTCTGGAATTCAGTTAAATGGTGATGGTATAATTATGTGGTCTCCGTGTGACACCCCAGCATTGTATTACTACGATGAGGACACTGGTTCTGGAGTATTTTCAATATCACCAACAGGAAGTTTTTCTCAGTTGTCAGACAGAAGAGTGAAAAGAAATATTGAACCATATCCCGAGGTTCTTGAACAATTGAATAAAGTGGAAATTGTGCAGTATCAATTCAACACATTTGACTCGAAGATCAACAAAGTGACAAAGCAAATTGAAAACGAGACAGATGAAGAACACTTGAAGAACTGTAAAGAGAAATGTGAATGCTTGAAGAAGGAAAGTGAGAAGAAACACATTGGAGTGATTGCACAGCAGATCCAAGAAATCTTTCCTGAAGTCGTGAACGATTCCAATCCAGATTGTCTTCAAGTTGATTTTGCAGAACTCTCTTGCTTCTGCGTGAAAGCCATTCAGGAACTGAGTACAATCGTCGGACAACAACAGACACTCATCAATGAACTCATACAAAAATATAATACACTGATTAATACTCCAACATGAGATCAACAAGAAATTCATAGTACTCTTTGATTATTTTTCCATTGATTGTCTCGGTTGTTTCCATCTCAATTGATTCACCTGAACTGTCTTTGAACCAGATCTTCACAATTGACTGACGAGTGCTTAATTCCCACTTCTTTCGCTTCGCAATCTGTTCGTTGCAGAAAGCGACATATGAATCATTATGTGCATCAGTTTGAATCCAATCACCATGGATTGTGATGTGCTGTGGAACATCTTTCGAAATGACTGTTGTTGAACCATCAATTTCTTCCTTCACATGAATGAGTTTGCAGTCAAGAAAATAGATGTATTTTTGTTTTCTGGAATTAGAAAAATCATGTGGTAGTTGAGCAGTGTGAGAATTCTGAATTGAGAAGTATCGCTTCACCATTTGTGTTTTCTACAAAAATAAAATATTCACTTTAGTATCCTCTCTTCACTTCTTCATATGCTTCTTGGAGTCGACGATCAATAACATATCGCACTCGTGGTTGTCCATTCTCAATCCAGAACAGCCAGTACGATGCTTGATGTAATGCCAAAATCGGTGGAGGTGGACCTTCTGGAGTTGATGTGAAATATGGATCTTGTTCACCTTGTTTGATTGGTGTTCCTCTGTAGACAATGTTGACAGACTCTGATGTTGAGATTCCTTCTTCTCCACCTGCAATTTCACTTCGATCTGTTGGAACCATGAAAGTGAAAGAAGTCGCATCTGTGACAGCTCTGTTTCTCTTGTATTCGATTCCTTTGAAGTCAAACGTGCGTGGCATACAAATGGAATTTTCAAATTCTTCTGTTGCAGAACAACCAATGAAATCACCATTCACCATCATCATCTGATAGAACTCTGGTGAGATTGTTGACATCGGGAAATTGGGAAAGTTGGATCCAAGCATTTCGAATTGACCAACGTAGTGAGGATTTCTGAACACAGTACACTCATTCGGTCTTTCAGGGAATAAGCACATGAGATTCATGAGATTGTTGAGTTTGATACTGATGTTTGACTTCACTCCCATGGCATTCGCTTTTGATTGGAACGATTGTGTGTCAATTCTTTCTGCTTTCAGAACATACAGAGTCTTTGAATCGGTGTTGATGAGAGATTGTTTTGTTGCATCAGTGATTTGATATCCATAGCAAATTGATGTAACTTTGTCCACTGATGAATTCAGAACAGATGAAACGACGGTTTCAGTGGAATACTCTGAAATAAGCTCCTCCCGATAAAGATCATATTGTTGTATCGGATTTCCCATTTGAGTGAATTCCTGTGTCACATTCGTGTATTCTCCTTCACGCATAAAATCCATCTGAGGACGATTTGTCATTTCACCCAAGAGCCTATCCGGCTTTCGATCGCGAGCATTCTCAAGATTTTTTCTAATGACTGTTGATAATCGAATCGGACAATACACGAGTGAATCAGTTGTCAAATGAAATCTCAAACGCAGATTGCCAAAGATTGAATTTGGATACTGATCAAAGGTACTCAGTGGAAGGAGATTCACAAATGGAATCACCAATGGAATTGTAAATGTGATCGTTGGAGTCTCTGGATCCTCGATTGGAGTGTGATAGAATCCACAGACACTTGGATCCATTCTCTGAACATTTTCCCAAAGACTGTAGCAATGCTTCATATTGTTTTTCTCTTCATACGACTTGAAAGTGTGATACAGAAATGATTCGTGAACATGATTGTTCTGAAGTGAATTGTCAATGATGTTCCCTTGACTGTCGACGAGTCTCATATCTCGAATGGCATCTGATGATGATTTGTATCCGTAGAACATTCCGTAGACTTCAGCTCCTCCTTGAAAATGCATTGTTGGTTGATGAAACGGAACAGTAACGGAGAGATCAATTCGCAAATGACTCTTCGCAAACTCCGTCACATCATGACCGTCATAGCACAATGGAACTTCAATCTCATCTCCAATTCTGCATGGCATAGGAGGATTTGTTGGATGCACTTCTTGGATTGAATACACATGAGGTTCTGAATCCCACTGTTTTGGCATATACGATTGCACTTCAATTTGTTCAATTAACGTCGATGTTGGTTTTGATTGATTAGATCTGATACTTCTCATTTATAGAAAAATAAAAAATACAATATCAATAATTTCTTTTCCTGTTTTGTCTCTACAAGATTCCTAAATCTTTGTGTAGTGCTTTCAATGTGTGATTTGGATAGTATTCAACTTTTGGTTCGCCATTACTATATCGTAATACCCACCACGTTGTTGCAGTGGTTGCTAGAATCGGTGCTGGAGGATGAGTAAACGTTGTCATGTTGCTACCACTTTGACTTGGATTGTAGACATTGTAGTATGTGTCAATCAAACCTTGATATATTGGTTGTGATCGTAATGTGACAGGAACATTTTGACCTTTGGAGCTGATGGAATCATTGCAGTTTGTTGGACATCCACTTCTCTGTGTTGAGAAGCATAGAAGGAAGTCAGTGTTGTCATGAATCGGTCGCACTCTTGTCATTGTTTCACCTGAATATGAACCATCACCAGTGAGTTTCTCTTCAACGAGAGAATCTGTCAGTGAACGTTCCAAATCATCTGGAACAGTGAGGTATGAATCAAGGTTGAGAGTCGACAATGCAAACTGATAGAAGCGGGCGCCAATCGTTGTTGTTGGTTGCTCTGGATAATACTTGCTGAGTAGATTTACTTGGATATCTTCTGCATTGGATTGTGGAAACAAGTGACTTCATTATCGTAGTGACGAAAGAGGAGCATGATATCTTTGGCATTAACGAGAACCATTTGCTGAGTGCAATCAATTCCTGATGCTGTTGGTGTCTTCTGAAATGGATAGAATGAAATCTTTTCTGCTGGTATCGTTCCTGGACGATTCTGGTACATCTGCTTCAGATTCTCTTTCGCAATTTCCTTCATTTTGTATCCAGAACTCATGCAATACACATCATCAATGCGATAATCAATAATGTTCAATGATATGTACTGATTCGCAAATTCTGGTTCTTTTGTGACTGTTCCAGCTGAATTATAAACAATATCTTGAGTTACTGTTGGTTGTAGAAATGATTGACCGATTTGAACGAAATTCTTTGTGCACAAGGTGACAAGAGTATTCAGAAAATATGGACGATGTTGAATGCAATTGAGAGTGGATTCTCGAATCTTTGGTGCTGTTGTCGTTCTATTAACAATTGATGAAAGTGTATTGTTCAGTGTCAGTTCAGGATTCACAGGACAACAAACGAATGCATCTTCATTCATGTGCACACTGAGTTTCAGATCTCCGAAGAGACACCGAGGATAGTCAGTCATTCCAGAGAAAATGAGAAGATCTTCCAGATTAATCGACACACGGATTGGCACATCAATAGTGTCTCGAAATACTCCAGTTCCAGATGTTGTTGTGAATGATGATATAGGAATATAGACACCAGCAACCGATTCATCGTGATTCCAAGCATTCTGCCAAGGTGTGTGACAATGTTTTCGATTCTCTAATTGACTCTTCGGTTTGATCATATTGTAGATGTGTGATTCCATTGATACATCATTGGTCGTTGTGCTTATGATTCTCTGATTGTTATGAAGTACAGTTAGGTCACGAAAGATAGATGCTGAATGTTTGAGACCAACGAAGATGAATATCCTCTCGTTCATGTAAGATCCAATTTTCCCTGTCGTGTTTAGCCAATTGTTCATTTTCAAAGTCGCTGTCATTGTGAACGTAATGAATGAATCATCAATTTGACAAATGTCTTGATTGCCAGTCAACGGAATGATTATTTCCTGTCCTTTGTAGAAGCGTGAATTCTCGGATGGTTTCAATTCTTGAATAGATGTACTGTGTGCTCCATCGTTCAGAAGGTAATTGATGTGGTGTTCAGACATGAGTTGCTGTTGTATTTGACCAATGTCATCTCGAGTGTACTTGATTGATCCAGTGGTATTTCCAGTCAAAGATGATGCTCCAGTTCTTTTGTTTGTCAGATGTGTTATATGCGAGTTCATTTTATCAAAAATAAAAAATCAAATTAATGTTTTCTGTACAGTTACTTTTTCTTTTTTGGTTTCTTCGCTTTTGGTTTCAGCTTTTCTTCCAGTTTCATTATTTCTCCTCTGAGTTTGTTTGCTACTGCTGTATTTCCTTCATTGATAGCTTGCTCGTATTGTGCCATCTTTTCTGCATGGATTTGCTTGTCCGATTTCACGTCTGGAATCATCTCGACGCCTGTCTGTGCGACTTTAGAAATCAATGGTCCAACAAAGGGAATGAGATTCAGAAATGGAGCTCCAACTCTGAGTATATTTTTGCCAACTGCTGCTAATTTTGATAACCAACCTGGTGCCATTTATGAAGAATAAAAATATTTGATTACAACATTTTTTATTGTCGGAATTGGATCATTGGATTTTGTGACATGTTTCCACCACCTCCAAGATATTGATTAACTGCTTGGTTATCTCCATTCGATCTTCGAGATTGTTGGTATTCCCCCATCATTCCGCCGAATCCACTGAGAATTCCTCCAGCTGTTTGTCCAAACTTGTTGTTTGTTTGTGAGAGCAATCCACCTCCAACCTGAAGCAGTGATGGAGCTAATGGTTTGATGAATTGAAAGAACTGTTTGCCAATATTTTTGAGTTTGTTGAAACTTCCTGGTGCCATTTATGTAAAAATAAAAAATACAATTCATTATTATTTTTATCTCGGAATTGCTTTCGTCAATGAAATTCCATAATTGAGAATTGTGTTGTATGCTTCGTTGAAGGCAATGCTCATATCTTTTCCACCAACAAGGATCTTGAAAATCGTTCGAAATACAGGTAGTTTATTCAGACATAGACACTTGTCAGACAAATCATCCAATTCAATCACTACATCATTGATCCCAGTGAGTGTCGCAATCAGTGCACATAAATCACTTTGGTTTGTGATCAGTTTCTTCGATGGTTCAATGAGATTATTTAGAAGTTTCTTTTCACAAGCAAAAGCGTTCTTGTAAACGAGCAGGAGCTGATCTTTGAATGCTGCTATATTCGAAGTGTATTCTCGCAGTGGAATTGAACGTGTTTGAATTGGTGCTGATGGATAGATCTCAAGTGGTGGTGGATCATAGAGACCTGGTTCATTGTTCATTTCAACATTAGCCGCTTGTTCATTTCGGTCTTCCAGCTTTGACCTTCCAGAAGTTGATCCTTTATTGTCGATGATGACATTGTTGGTGATTGACGTTGGAACTGATGAAGAACTTGTGTGTTTTGTAAATTGACAACTGAGAATTGGCTGCATTTTAGTAAAAATAAAAAACTCATAAATTCATTTTTGTTTTGATCAACTACTGAGATACATGACGTCAGTTTGACCTAGTGTTGCGTTTAAATTCTGTTCATTCGGAAGTGTGTCCAACACTCGAGGTCCTTTAGAGTCAACTGGATTCCAGCCTCGCGCGAATGATTCGACCATATTTCCTCCTTGATTGAGAATTTCAAACACTGGAGCAATGAGGTCTTCTGGAGTGATATTATTGAGTTTAAGTAAATCAACACCAGCAGCTTTTGGAAATGGATAGGAATTCAAGCGTTTTGTTACAATATTCATGAATGATTTCTTTTTCAGTAAACCATTTGGATCAGCATAGAAATTGTAATCCCAAATGTCACTTAGAAATGGAATTAATACTCCTCGATTCATATGAGTTGTTAAACCTGAACGTATTTTTGCATAATCACCAAGAGAATAAACGTTCATCGCTTGGTTTGGTTGACCAGCTGTTTGACTTGAACAACGAATATTGAGGTGTTTCATAGCTTCACTCGCAATCAACGATGATACTTGAAAAGTGCTCATTTGCTCAGGTGGTATATCCGGATTGTCATTCCATATTTGAGTTTTCTTGTACTCTTTCCACTGTGCATCAATTCTTGGACGTTGATTCTGTTTAAACGAAGCATACTTTTGTTGTTTTCGTCCTTGTTTTGTCGGTCACAATCACGTCGTCACTATAGCCATCTCCATCTCTGTCTTCAACAAGTACATTCCAACCTCCATATCGCTTTGGATTGGAATCAATTATGTGTTGTGCACTTTGAGCAGATCGAAATGCATCCTCATATCTGAGATCGTAGTCATGTTCTGCAAGGATTGCACTTGCTGCATGTCTGGCTAGTTTGTCTTTGGTGTTTTGTTTGAAGGGATTGACGCCTTTCTTCCTTTTTGACTGTGTCGGGTTTCTTTGTTGAATCTGTCGAAGAATATTTTGATCGTTCATTTAATAAGAAATAAAATATTTAATTATATATAAATGTTTCATCAAAAACAAATTACATCAAGAAGAAAACAAGGAAACAACTTAACACAAAGAATGTCGTACAATTCATTCGATAATTTATCAATCTCAGAGTATGTCAATCAGAGGCTGCAACAGGTGAAGACCTCTAACGTCGGAAAAGAACTTCCAAGTGCCATTCATCCAGACCTAAATTTCAACCGCAATAGTGTGAATGTTCTCATTGGAAATAGAGGAAGTGGAAAGACCTACAATGTCCTCAGAGAACTGTTGAAAGTACAGGAAGTGCCTCTCCAAGATGAGAGATTTCACTTGTTTGTGTACGTCACTGACAAGCACAATGATGGTACTTTTGAGCGATCCAAATCACTTATAAAGATTCCAATTGTGAAGGTCAAGTACAATGAAATTTTGCATTTCTGGAGAATCTTTCAACAGCAAAGGCAGCATACGAAGAAATCATCGATCACAATTGGGAAGAAACAGTGACAGATCAGTCTAGGAAATCAATACTGAAAACACTCCATCTTGATTCATTTCGAGAACGAAATCTTCAAACAATGATCCTCCTCGACGACTGCAGAAGAATCCTCAGTGAGCGAAGAACCAAAGCTAATCCTTCAATTCTGATGGACCTGTTGCTGGAAAATCGCCAACCAAAGTTCACATTCTTTCTCACCATTCATGAATTATTCTCGCTGTCTCCAGATATGAAATCAAATATCGATTCAATATGGATCTTTGGTGGATTCAATAATGAACGAATCAGAAGAGTCTTCAATCAACTGAACGCACCAATGGAATGCAAAGAATTCTGGAGTACATACAAACAATTGACAAAGCAACAAGCAGCAATCTTTCGATATGGTCAGACAGTAAGTATTGATTACCTTGTAGTTTAAAATCAATCTGATTTGTTCAAAACGGTTTAGATATTTTGAAAAGGTTCTAAATGATTTAAACACAAGAACGTTATTTTTAAATGATTTTACACTTTTTAATTCATTATAAATGAGTCTAACAGTTTTCGAACCATTTGAACCAGAACAGATAAATTTAGATTCAGTTGAAAGTTTTCAGATGTATTTAAACAAGAATGGAGAGATTCTGAAACGATACACAACAAATAAACTGAACAAAATGATCAAGATTGATGGATACAGAATAACTAAGACCAAAGGTGTAATTGCACTTCGCAAAGATTACTATGGTGGTTCTTCAACAATGAATTATACAGATTCTCCACAAAAATTTGATGAACTTGTTTCCAAGAATAGCTGGTGCTTGAAGACATTGTTAAACGTCTCGCGAATGCTATTGACACTAAGAATCAGCGTTGGGGTGAATTGTCAAAGCTTCCTGAACATTGATGGAATCAGATAAGTGTCCCAAACAATTCAACAGTAATACATCATCTTTGATTATTTTTGTTGAAACCAGTTGAATTAATTGTTTTGTGCTTCGCTCAATTGTGCATCAAACTCTTGCTTTTCTGTTGATTTCGATAGTACCATTCTCTTTTACTCATACGAATTGCATTCTTTGCATCACTTTCCGATTGATAAAACTTTGGTCGTCCTTTCATTTTCGTTGACATCTTTTCTATGGAAATAAAAATCAAATTAAAATATTAGAATTCATTTTTTATCCTGTAAGAAAGATATGGAGAACATCTCAATAAAGATCATCAATGAATTTGCTCAAAACTGGGAGTTGACTGGGATGCTTTACCTTGAAACGATTGATTGAAACAGCCACAGATGCCCTTAGACAGAATGGCTTTTCAGGTGATGTAAACAACACGAATGAGATTGAACAATTCATCAGAACATTTCCTGTTCGGAATCCTTTGATGGCACCAGTGATTCAAGAATTAATGCAAAGACAGAATAACCAACCCATTGATGCACAACAAATTGATGCGAATGCTCAGCAGAAAAGAAACACTCTGGAAAATCAAACGAGATTGAACCAAGAGATCAGACAACGAAGAGTTGTACAACCAAATAAACAGGTCATTGAGCTCGAACAAGAACTGAGAAGACAACGAAGAAGACACCAGCAGAATCTCAATCAGGAAATCCGAGAATATGAACAACGAACGAGATACCAACAAATGTTAGCACAATTTGAAGAAAGAAGACGGAGATTCTTGAATTTGTATCAAGTCCCAATTGAAGAAGATATTGTACTTCCACAGCTCCCACAAACACAATTGAATGCTCTGATGCTGAGAGATGTCGAGAATGTTCGAGCATTTGCTGCTGCACTTGAGAATGTGAGGGCGAATTTGGCTCCAGCAGGATACATCGCAGATCAACAATATCGAGACGCTAATGGTCCAGTTCAATTGTATTTTCGCAATAATATCACATCATTTGCAGACATTGAAGCAAGACTCAGAGAAGTATTCACAGCAGAGAATTTCCCATTCAAGATCTCTTTTGACTTTGCAATACTGAACTCTGTAACTGATCAAAATGGAAACACCACTTATGAAGAGAATACACCATTCTATCAGAACTCAATGAAAACATCTCCGATTACTGTCCAAAATCCTCAAGACATTGATGCTGTCATAAATGCGATGAAATCAAGAATCAGAGACAGTTTTGAAGTCACAGTGATTGACACCAAGAGAGTACCTTGTGCGATTTATGGAGCTGCTTTTTATGTGTACCGATTGCGAAATGGTGGTGCTTGTGTTCCAGGATTGAAAGAACATATTGCCCTTCAGACAGTGTTTTATGTCGATTGTAAATATAGCATTTGCATCTTCACAGCTCTGACTTATCTCACTCATGGAAAAGAAGCTGATGGAAAGAAAATATGTCGAGACTCAAGAATCAAGATCGCAAAGCAGCATTTCACTTCATTCTATCATTACTCAGATCTCACTAGTCCAGCATTGGTAAAACTCCTCAAAGAGTATCCAGGATTCAATATCTCAACAGAAATAGACAGATTTGTAGAATACTTCAATGTGAATGTACATATTTATGAAGCAATTGAAAAAGACAATGGAGGTTCTTGGATTTATGCTCTTTCACAGTCATTTCTCTCACCATTGGAGAACGCTAGAGACTTCAATTTACTGATGATAATTCTCGAGTCGGATGCACATTTGATGTTCGTTTCTGATCCACAAAAGCTGACGAAATTGATGATTTGTCCACACTGCAAAGACTACTGTCGACCATATAATTCAAGAGGTGCAGGCACAATAGATTTTGACAATCATGTGAAGAAATGTCTTGAGCAGGGAATCAGAAATGAAGAAAGATCAGTGGATTTGGACAATGCTTCAGCTCCAATTCTAAATGCAGTTATAGACAATCCATCAATGTCATATCTCTTGTCCCGAGGAAGGATGAACGAATACAAGTATACAGATCAATTCTTGACATTCGATATTGAAACTATCATTGGTGAATTCTCAATGGATCTTCCTCAATCTGAAAACACACAAGAAAAGAGTACAGTTCTGAACAAACATCACTTGTATTCATTTGCGTTTCTTCTTCACTTCCATATTCAGAAAAACATACAATGAAAGATGTAAATAGACTCGAATGTTCATATGATGATGGAGGTAGAAAATCAGTGTATCTTGACAAGAGTTTCGAATTAAAGAAAGATAATGAAGATGAATGGATCAATATGTGCCTCAAAGCTGGATTAATCGATGCTGATTTGACAAAAGAGAAGATCCAAAAGCAAGCACACAATATTGGCTTTATACATTTCATCATAAATGATCTGTTCGTCGAAGCACTGAGAATTCAAGAATATCAACAGTACTCAGATCCAGAAATTCCATCAAATAAGTATGTCACAGTATTGGGTTGGAATAGTGCGAACTTCGATCTTCCAGTGATCATGAATGCGCTGCATTTCACACAATGGAGCATCAATGAACCACCACTCTGGGATCTGCAAAGTGTCCGAAACAGCTCGTGGTTCGTCATAAGAAACTCCAGGTTTCATTGAGATTCCTTGATGCAATGAATTTTGTATCGCCACAGTCTTTGAAATCATTTGTGCAGGACTTTGGTGATGGAACTGATTCAAAAGGCATCTTTCCATACGAAGCAATCAATATCACTAATGTTGAAGAAGAACTGAATAAATCAGAGCCGTTTCCAGAAGAAGTGTTCTATTCACATGTGAAAATGAATCATTGTTGAAAGATCTTACGTATTCTGACTATGGTGAAGATGCCAAGAGATTCAGCACAAGAAGAGAATATCTGAAGAACTATAACATCAATGATACTCTAATTATGATTGATCCAATACAGAGGTTGATTCAATGGTTTGCATCAGGAGAGTCGATATGTTGCAGTTTGTTTCATGTCCAGCAGCAGCAGTGAATATGAGAAATATGTCGACATACTTTCCGTCACTCTATTCTGATTCACCACCATATGCAGACTTCGACATTAATGCCACTTATGTAGTGAAAACTTATGAGAAAACTTATGATTTGACACCAGCAAAATGGAAGTATATGGTGAAGAATTATGAATACCAAGATGAGAGAGCCGATCGTGATTCTTCTCAAAATGTGAATGACAATGACTATGAATGGATGACTGAATTGATCAAGAAAGGATGTGCCATTTGTGGAGCTTCATTTACGCATCAGAATCAACCGACTCTCGATCGAATTGACTGCACATTATCTCACACAAAAGAGAATTGTCAACCATGTTGTGTGTTCTGTAATGTTGTTAAATCCAATCGAGATGAACACCTGACGAAACTCAAGATTAAACTACGCCAATATGCTCAAATCCATGCTTCAAATGACATTGACTGATGAAAGAGTGCATAAGCTATTGAGGAGTGGAATCACTGGTGGTTTATCTAATGTGATGCACAGATTGAATCGATCAGGAATTGACACCATTCATCGTTTCGAATACGATAGCGCAGATCAAAAGGTGATTGACAAAGATACTGGAAACATAATGACTCACATCCTCTGTCTTGACAACAATTCTCTATCCAAGTGTTTCTGCTTCAGTACCACACAAGGCTGTTCAATATACAAACAACAGAATGTATATGCCTGGAGGTGTCAAATTCTACACATCTAAAGAAGGATGTAATGTTGAAAATCATCAAAGAAAGGAAAGATCTGTTCGCAGTCAAAGTGAAAGGACATATTCGAGAGGACAGAATCAATGATTTCATCAATATGCCTCCCATCATTCAGACAATCAATATCAGACCAGATCAGTGCTCAGAAGACACTCTTGAAGCAATGAGGAATTGTGGCGTTCCAGAATGTAAATCAGAGAAGAAAGTCACCCAACTGTTGTCCACACTTTGGTGAGTACAGAGTGTTCAATTCATACTATTTGTGGTTTCTAATTGACGATTGTGCTTTTTGAAATCGATGATGTGTCGGAGATGGCTGTCTTCGAGAAGAATACTGCATTCAATGGATTCATCACATCAATGATTCAACGTCGAATCGCTGCTCTCGAGGCTGGAAACACTGGAATGGAAAAGTTCTGTAAACTAATCCTTAATTCATGCTACGGTTATGATTCACTCAATACTGAGAAATACAAAAGATCATATTTGTTAAATCGAGAACAGACGTTTCTGAAGCACTTGTATCCAGATTTTCTGTCGACAGATCAGATTGGGAAAGATTTGTATTTAGTCGATGTGAAACCCAAGAAATTCAAATGCAAAACTGCTCTTCAATCAGCGTTCTTTACACTGAGAATGCCAAGTATTGGTACTTCAATTTCTATTACAATGCTGTTGTGATGAACAGAAGTTTCATTTCATTTATTGTGACACAGATTCGTTGTCTATTGCTATTGCAGGTGATCCAAATAAAGACTGTCATCAAGGCTTATCAGCTATTGTCTCAGATCAAAAGTGCTACAAAAGACTGTGTTTCAATGGTTGCCGAATCCAAAGTGTGGAATTAAATCAAGGAAGAAACTACTGGGATTGTCAGTGGAGAAAGAAGGTGATTTCATGATTGCTCTATCACCAAAATGTTACTATATCAGTGAGAAAAATACACCAGTACACAAAGCCATTAAAGGAATCTCACTAGCACGGAATTCACATCTGGATCAATCACAATTCATCAAAGCAAATGAGACAAAACAACCAATCGAAGGAGAGAATGTGAACTTTCAAATGAAAGAAGATTCAATGGTGACAGTACTGGTGAAAAGAATGCATTGACATCAATTCACACAAAGATGATGGTTCTTTCTGAATGGATCATGTGCTCCATTCATTGATGGATTGAACAGAGAGGACTATCTTTGCTGAGGTTAACTTATTTTTATGTCAAATAAATGCCAACAGTAGATTCAATATTCCAAAATGTCCCAGAATTGAAGTTGCAAGACAGAAACGACTTGCAACAAGAATCATTCAACAATGTTCAGAAGAGAATGGACTGAAGACAAATCTACAACTCTACTCTCGTATTCTTCAACAGTTTCAGTTCACACAACAGCAATTGTCCGATATTTCAAAACAAGACCGTATTCTCAAGTTTGGAGGCAAAACACTATTTGAGTTGAACAATTCCTATTTTGATTTGTTTCGTGTCGTTCATCCAGATCAAGTGTTTGGAAGCAGATTTACGAAGAATGAGAGTATTAAATCCAGCACCAAGAATCAATGCGCCAGCTCGACGGATTCCAGAACGAAATCGACTATCCATTTAAGTCAAAACAAAAGTATTTCATCAAGTGAATCCAACTATTCCAGTTCCAGATCAGAATACCTTTGTGACTGATCACTATCCAAAGAATCGATTGTTTCTTCAACGTCCGTCATTCTCCATATCGTCATTCATGGAAATCGACATCATGGTTCTCAAAACAAATCCTCAATCAATTCCGCAGTACTATCTCGTGTGTGTAAACATTAATACAAAGTATCTTGTGATGATAAAATATCGTCAAGGAAT
This sequence comes from Blattamonas nauphoetae, assembly GCA_033064195.1. Classification (NCBI taxonomy): domain Eukaryota; phylum Preaxostyla; order Oxymonadida; genus Blattamonas; species Blattamonas nauphoetae. The sequence goes on from JARBJD010000310.1 coordinate 75,066, forward strand.
GATGTAGTCATCCAAAAGCTCTTCAGCAATTGATTCAAACCGTGGAAGTTGATCACATTCGTGGAGATGCAGAGTCGGATGGAACAACAATCGCATCAGAGATTTCCTCGAAAGGAATGATATCCAGTTCTTCTTTCATCATCTCCATTCACCAATAAAACAGAGTTGTTGACCGAATGATTAGGACAATCAGAGATGCGTTTCGTGGTAATGTGACGCAGATGTGTGACAAGAATGTAATGCAACAGTTTGTGGATTACTACAATCTAACTCCTCACAAGGCATTTCGAAATATAGTGACTCCAGTTGAGGTTGAAAGAGATGCTGAACTTGAATGGGCATATATCCAACGAAAGCAAGACAAATTGAAGCAGATCAAGAGAACTCAGAAGAAAAGGTTTGTGGGATTATCAACCAGGCAATATTCTTCAGATTCATTTGGACTTATCAAAGACTCAACACACTTTCGAGAAGCGCAGACGACAGTTCAATAAATTGGCGACATTTCTGTCATATGTCAATGGTAATGTTCGCTGTCAATTACTTCAACCATATCAAGACATTCGTGTTGTCGACATTCCAATTCACTTTACTGAAAAGATTGCTGCTTCAATCAATGCTCTGACACCTCAGATCAGAAATAAGTTCAATATCCAATAAACATCAATCAAAAATGTTCTTTCTCAGTTTCAGTCATTTTGCAATTCTGTACAATTCAACAACAGAGATTCTCAAGCCTCCATTTCCACTCATTCATGCCATCTCAAATGGTGCGCTCTTTCATCAGTGTTTTCCAAAAGCTATTGAGTGCCCCAGGTGCCCCAGGTGGATCGGCAATTTATTTTTATTTCATTTTGAAAAGTCCACAGGTCCACAGGTCCACAAAGTCCACAAAAAAAAAATAACCTCTCAAAATGCATTTTACATATTATTCAACAATTTTCTGCCATTAACCTAGGTCCATGTCCCAGATAAAACAGAGAAAATTGTAGCTTCAAAATCAAAAGTCCACATAAAATACATTCAATGTAAAGCTCCATCAACAGCTAAAAAGTCACTATTTTCAGAACAATATTTTCCTTACATCACCCATAACTCCTTACATACTTGTCCGATTTCAATAATTATTGCACCAATCGAAAGAGCACATCGGATATGTCCTTGGATGGTAATTTAAGGAAATTGAGAACTTTAATTTTCATCAATTTTGCATGTGCCAAAAATGACTATATAGCAAAAAATTTCAAAAATTTTTATATTTTTCGTAATATTATTTTTGTATCTTCCACTCTAATATTAATCTCAGGCTGATTTGACGTGATTTTGAAAAAAGGGCAATCCCATAATATTTTTGTGGGAAAAAATCGACCCACAATGATGAAACATCAAAGTTTTGGTCGGGGTCGGTGGTCAAGGTAGTGGTCAAGGTATAGAGCCCACCCGGGGAATAGGAAATTTCAGGGTCGAGTAGTCTAGTAGGTAAGTGCACGTGCTTACTAGGCTATGAGTCCCAGGTTCAATACCGGGAGGAAGCAATCTTTAATAGACGTCTATAGTTCCGAGTCATGAATCTCGGTTACAGGGATCGCAACCTGGGCCTTGGGGACTTGCCAATACACCTGGCAAAAACCTACCTAGCTTCCTCCGTCCCCACAGGACTTTTTTTTTTTTTCAGATCTGGATCTCCAGTATTGAGCGAGCTGTGGACGTTTTTCAAAAGAGGGTCACTCATTTTTCTCACTTTTTCGTATTTTCACTAAAGAACTCATATCTCGACGAATACCTGTCCGATTGACATCCGGTTTCTTTTCATCGATCAGTGCCATCGGAATGCATAAAATGTTTTGGAATGACATTTTCAAATTTAGTATTCTCGTGTACAGGCTCAATATACTGAAATGGACAAAATGCCGTCAAAAGTGAAAAATCAAAAGTGACCAGAATGACTCTGCCGATGTCAGAGATGCATGGGGTTGATGTACACATCACCTAGGAGCATTCTGAACATGCCGCAGCATCGGTGGATCCGTGGATTCGTGGACCTGTGGACTTTTCAAAACTAAAAGAATTATTTCTGATGGTACACCTGGGGCACCTGGGGCAGTCAATAGAAATTGTAAAAACATCTATTGATCATCCTGATTGGTCTCCCACTAGATCCACATCCATCGGTTATTTGGAGCACATCTGATCGCAATCACAGTCTTTTTGCTGTCAGAAAAACAAACGCTTAACTTTTTAAATTCTAATTTTTATCTCCTTAGAAATAACAAATGTACAACAAAGTTGAAGAGAAAAAGTCAGTGTGCATGTGCCATGAATCCTAGATTAGTCGAAGATCAACTTGAAGCATTGCTCAGTGGACTTTCAGTCGAAATACAATCTTTATTCGATCGTTTGAGAGCTCATGAAGTTCCAATTTATGACTACAAGAAATATAGCGAAGGTGCTTCAATCGATAATGCCGGATCCCGAAAGACAGGAACAGCGATAAACATTGCACATGTGGCCAATCTAGCAGTTGTAGACATTGACATCTTGAATAAGGATGCTGGTGAAGAAGCTAAAACAAAAATCAGACAATCAGTGATTGATGTACTACCTGAGAATGTCGGATTAGTCGTCACTGGTTCTGGTGGCCTTCACATCTATTGCGATATTGACGGATACAAACTGGAAAAGAATTCAATGGTGAAGGTAAAGAAAACTGAGCAATACGATGTGGATTTGTTCGCTTGTGTAGACTCCAATCTGCGCTGGATTGTGCAACCAAAATCAAGAGTGCAAAGGAAGGTTGAAGGCAAGAATAAAATCCATACATATTCAACATTGAATGATTTTCATCAGCTCTTCAAACTGGCATCATTGTCTGATGTATTGTCCAATCTGGGTATTGTATTGAAGGCAAATACATCAGAGAAGAAGCCATCAGTCAAGCCTCCAAAGTCAGAAAGTCCAAAAGCTCCTGCATTCGATAGTGATTCAATTCAACAGTATTCTTTGAAGCAAGCAGAGCTAATCAGAAAAGGATTAACAGGACTGACAATCCACAATGATTCTGGCTCTCGTTCACTCGAGGATGAAGTCTCGTTGTTGCCGTTGTTTGCTGGACTCAATTCATTGCGACAAATTGATGGATTCACTGACGAGATGCTGGACCAAACGTACCAAGACGTCTATGCTCACAATACATTAACAGAGAATACAAAAATGAATTGGAATGCACAAAGAATCAGATACGCATCGAATATTTCGCATCCAGGAGTACTCGTCAAAATCATTCGAATCCACAATGAGAAATTCTACAATGATGAACTCGTTATTCCTCTCACGGACTACGATATCTCAGATGTATTTGACAGCATTGATGAATCCGAGGAGGACCAATGCCTTGAACAAAGCAATGATGAATCATTCAATGATAAAATTGATCTTCTGTCTTCATTTGACTTCTCTTCAATCAGAAAAAAGGCAACAAAACAAGAATACAAATCGGAGAAAGAAGTTCTGAGAGATCTATTGAAAGTTCTTCGCTGTGTTGAAGTATCTTTGCTTTGCATTGTGAAGGAATACAGTTCGCTTGATCTTTGCTATCGTGTCAATGTTCAGAAAGAAAGCAGTGCCCTGAGATTGTTGAAATCAATTAAAGTGACCATACCAAACGAAGATCCGAAGAAAGTGAAAGTGTTCAATTGCCAAAGCTTATTCGAGGACAATCGCAATCGTTTCATGGTCAATGGCATTCGATTCATCAGTGACAATCCAGACATGTTCTCACTATTTCAAGGATACAAATATCCATTCGTTGATGAAGTAAACAATCAGCTTATTCAACCATTCTTGGATTTCACCAAAGAGATCATCTCCGACAACAATGAGGAATTGTATAGCTTCATCTTGAATTGGATTTCTTTTGTCATTCAGAATCCAGGTCAGAAGACAGCATCTGTCATCATCATCTTGAAGGGGATGCAAGGAATTGGCAAAAATGTTTGGACCAATGTGCTCTGTGAACTACTGCGTGGATATTCTGCTCCAAATATAACCGATATTCAGGAACTCTGTGGAACATTCAATACAGTGATTGAGGGAAAGATGCTGATTGTCTGTAATGAACTGAAGAATGTTGGTGAAGAAAGAATGTCCAATTTTGATGCTCTCAAATCCATTATATCAGATACAAGCTTCAGAGCAAACGAGAAAGGAATTGCCAGACGTGATGCCGAGAATGTCGCCAATCTGATCTTCTGTACAAACAACGCATATCCAGTGAAGATTGAAGTCGACGACAGACGTTACTGTGTGTGTAAAGTGTCCAACAAAAAGAAAGATGATGCTGCATTCTTTCTCAATTTCTGCCTCGTTCTCTCCTGAATTCTACTCACATTTGTTGACCTACTTCAGACAAAGAGACATCTCCAACTTCAATCCAAGACAACTACCAAACACTGATGCTAGATGTCTACTCCAAGAAGTGTCCAGATCAGCAATTGAGACTTTGCTTTGCACACATTCACGAATTGAGAAAGGAATGCCATGCTCATATGCAGCTGAAATCATGCCTGAATATTACAAAAATTGAAGACATTCCAGATGGATTTACATGAGCATTGTACCAGAAAGAAAGTCACCATGAATAAAGCAAGAGTGTGGTGCTATGTGATCGATCCAAAATATGCTGAGCTGCTTAGAAGGTCTACTCTTGAATCAGAAATAGATGAAGAAGACAGTCTTGAATAAGCACAGCAATGTAGATATATTTTTGAAGAACTATTGATGATCCACAAGTCCACGTCCACAGGAGCTCAGAAATGGTCTCAAATTGATGAATATATGCAAGTTTTTCTCTTTGTTCTGTGACCTGAGTCAAATAACGAAAATTGTTACATCAAAATAAAAGTCCAAATAATTAACATGTAATATAACAGCAATGAGCCAAGTACAAATGCCATTTCAATCTTTCTAACTCGATCGTGGACCTGTGGACCCGTGGACCATCAAAAACTCCAACCAATTATTTTTCCTGATCCACCTGGGGCACCTAGGGCACCTCATTCCACAAAATGATCATCCATCAATTCTCAACACCTATTCATCTCTCCATCAATGTCCACAAATCAATGTCCATACATCGATTATCTCCACCTCATAACAAACACTTGTTACACGTATACCCCCATCAATGTCTCTCAACTATCTCTTACACACTCATGTCACGTATTTCAACATCAATGTTTTCCTCATCAATGTTTCCTCATCAATACCTCTCATCAATGCCACTCATCAATGCCTCCTTCACCCTCTCAATCTTTACCTATGCCCAATCATCCTTATCTCTTCACTTATTTTCCCACACCTATCTTTTCACCAATGCCTAATCACCCTTGCCCATGCCACCTATTTCCCTTCACTTATTCTTATCAACTACTCAACCACCATTCTATATCTCTGCCATCGGCCTGACTCACTCGGGTGACTTGAATCCACAAATCTGGGTTGAATTTGGGGAATATCGGGCCTGTGATGGAAGTCTTGGTGAGCGATGATTGATTGATTCGATGATTTCGTTGGGCGAACACAGGACACGTTCCGCCGAAAACACAAACAATCTTTTCGAGAGTGTTCGAGAAGAGTACAACGACGAGTTTGGTCTGAATCGGTCTAGAGTCTTTCTGAGTTTCAGTCAATCCCCGATTAAGGGTCTGATCATCATGATGGATCAAATTGGAAATGTCGTCAGTCGACTTTTCCATCCAAGCCAGCCAGACGTTCCCCTGAATCTTGAGACGATAATTTGCGATTAATTCGCAAGATTCAAGTTATGATTGATTCATGTGTTGGAGTTCTTAAACAATCAGACTTTCTTGATTTTGAGGGCCGGCTGACCAATAAAGATCTCTCAGACTTGTCCCGCCTCTTGTATCAATCATTTCCGACTCATAAACGAAAGACCAATGACATGTCCCATCTGGAACAATATCTGTTTCTGGTCATCAACATTCTCTCTCTTTGGCCATGTGATTTTCAACTCTCAAAATTTTATATCAATTCTACAAAGACCGTCGACTCAAATGACAAAGACACAATTCTCCATGTTATCACGGGCACTCCTGGAATGGGGAAATCAGCGAGTCGATTCCCGTTCATCACACTGTTGATGAGCTTTGGGACAGAGGTTTGCATTGTTTTTGATTGATTCGGCCATTAAGTCTGTCACAACGAATAAAGTTGGGGAACAAATCTATGTCTTCAAACGGAAGAAGAAGAAAGTGCGAACAGGAACAACCACAATTTCCATGGATAGTGGCAACAGAACTCTCCCCAACTGTTATACTCCATCGTACCTATACACGTATGATGTATACTCGCACATGAAACCGGAACCCGTGGAACCGGACGCCAAAAAAGAGAATGAAAAGGCCTACAATGCACAAGCTGCATCCCTTCCTGTTTGCAAGCCTTTACCAGCCGATTGACGCACCTTGAGATGTCTCTGTCCCAAGTGTGGACCACTTTCCATACTTCCTCCGTCTGTTGGTGGACAATCAGACGGAAACCTCGAAGCCCAAAGGACACTCGAGGTGGACATGAATATCCTTCAGGAATCGACCGTCGCGGTTCATGGCTTGCACCGGAATCTGTTCTCCCTAATTCACCGATCAAAGAAGAAGAGGAGGACGAAGAAGAGAAAAACATGCAGAAGAGGAGGACGAAGAAGAAGAACACCGAGAAGAAGAACCCACAATCGGCATCTATGTAGAATGAGACCAGGATTTTGCCGAAAGGTGCAATGATCAAGGAGAATTCAGTTCTGGCGAAAGGATCGTCTCTTTGCACATTGGCCGTCGTGAACAGACTCGAAAACACAAAGTGGCATGTCGTCGATGAGTTTGTCATATTTTGTTTGATTATTTTCAGTCTTACATTTTGTGCAGACTCAAAGCTCGAGTCAGATAGCAGCTATGTGCTGTTCACATCACCAAAGGGTTCGAGGTGGAAAATGTCGACCAGAGCGAGAAAACGAATGACTGTTTGATTGTGGAGTATGTAGTCCCAAAATACACACCTCAAGAACAAGCAGCGCTTCTCAACACGATTGAGCACGAGCCATCACTTCAGAGAATGTCAACCAAGCTCTTAAGGAGTCCAACTCTTTCGTTCATTCCACGCTTTGTCTTGAACCCGAAACGCACTAAGAAAGCAATCGCGAAACTCTGGAAATCACCCAATGAACTCACCGAAATCGAGCCCAAGCTCCTGTTCTCAGACAAGGTTACAAAATAATACACTTTTCTTGTCCACAATATGACTGTCACAACTGGCACACCGAGTTTGCAACAGAGTTGGCTCGATGGATCGCCTTGAAATCATTCAATCATGCAACGTACAAGGAGTATATTAAAACCCTCGAGTCGATGTCGCCTAGCGCAGAGTTCAATCAGCAGAGGGAGCGATTTTTCATGCGTTTGTCTCCGATGCCATTCTGGGAGGGTTTCATCTGACCTCTGCAAAGAAGCGTTTAACTGCAAAGAAGCCGATTGCGAGCCAATTCCTGCCGGTATCCAACTCCCACAACCCATTGGGGAGTCATTCGTTTTCCCAAGGAAATTCAGAAAGCATGCGGAAAGCATCTCTGCCCGACATCAAGAAAATTCCTGTTGAGAAACTCAAAAACTTTAAACAAAAGTGGGAAATCCTCTTTCCTCGCCCATGCTCTCTCACGATGTGTCGTCGGCAACACTGATAATTGAAGACGATAACGTGACCAAAGACTCTCGAACAATTATTAAGCATGGATATGCACGAAAACAAAACGACGGGCTCGAAATGAACCAGCAGCCAAGTGCTTCACGTTCTATCTGAAACCGCTGGGTGGAAACAATGCTGGTTTTGACTCAGTGTTGTTATTCTTCAAAGTGCACGAACAAGATGGGTTGGAAATCGACGATCTCTGTGTGATGTTCATACAATCCACACTCGCAAAGGAGCACCCAATCAGCGACACTGGAGCCAATTTGATGTTTCTGTGGCTTGCCCTACTGTGCGCAGTGTATGGGCTCAACCAACAACACATTCATCCTTTCTCTTCTTTGTGAAGCATCCGGCAGTCGAGAAGTTTCGTTTGAAAGGAGACTACACTGCAGCCTCTTTCATCCCACGAGAGAATGTTTGGGTGATGGATGGTCATGCTCGGAAGCTGAAGGAAGTCACTCTCGCACGTACAGGACGATTGATTTTGTCATCTGCAGCTGCTCTTGAACCGAACACCAATCCAGCACACTTCCGATGTTACTTCTGTGATCGCATCTTTACAGAATTCTTCCCAAGCCATTATTGCCAAAACGTTGCCCAGAAATATGAAGAAGCCCTGGAAACGAACGAACAAGAAATGTTGCCTGAGGACGAAGGGATTTTTCTTGAACAATCTTCCCTGACAGGTCGAGAACGAAGGAATGACTTTGATCCCAGCTTTGAATTCAACCTGATATCGACTCGGCCCCTAGATCTGGGTGTCGGTTCTAATGAAAAATGGCGTGAACTTAAAGGGATCAAATTAACATATCCTCACCCAAGCAAACCCATCCCAAAATCAAGTGTGAGTCTGGAAGCGTTTGACATGATGGATGTCGTGATGGTCGGCGTGAAGAACAGACAGAGTCTCCTGACTGTGCCAGTCGCACTCCAAATGAACAAGAGCAGGCAAAACCCAAATTTGAAGTTTTCATACTCGCCCGATTCCAAGCGTTTTCACCTACTTCCCACAAAGACCAGACGATTCTCAACCATCTAAGGGATTGTCGAGAAGTGTGAAGATGTTGCCTTCAAAACAAGAAAGTAAAACAGTTGTTCTGAATGAATTCAAAACACAACCAGCCGTCTGCTCATGTCAGTTCGCCTGATTTCTGTGGGGCCCAAAAATGAGGATTGGATTTGTCGGAAACATGGAAGGTGATGTGTTGTCAATGCGCCCAACACCGTCCTCATGAGAATTTGAGTGCTCTATGGGAAAAGACAGAAATTCCGCTCGCTCAAATTCATCTTCCAATGAATTTTCCCGAAGCAGACTCTGTTGCTGGGCACAAGACAGATTCTCACCCTTCGAGATTCGAGGGACCTCTCTTGTTGACACGAAGCGTCGGAAGGACCGCCCGGCCAAGATTGTCGAACTCATCGATAATGGACAGGCATTGACCAAGGCTGATTCAAAACACATTCTCTCTGATAAAAGAGCGTTGTCATTGCTCCCCGAATCTGACCTCATACTCAAACTCGAATCCCGACTTTGAGATCGTTGGACATGTACGAGCTCCAGTCGTTGGTATCCTTCGTGAGTGGAACGCTGACACTCATCCTCAGACATTTTGAGGACGTGCGGATGTCTTCGAGTCTCAGGACGAGTCATCTGATGAATCTGAGGACGAGTCGTCTAATGAATCTGAGGAGTCGTCTGATGAATCTGAGGAGTCGTCTGATGAATCTGAGGAGTCGTCTGATGAATCTAAAGATGCCACATCAACAGTTCTCACTGGGGATGGGACAGCGATCACAGATTCCATGGTGTCTCATCAGGTTGAACCTCGACAGCTGAATGAAATGAAAAATGTCTGAAGACAAGTTTGTCCGTTGCGTCTCGACATTTTGAAACATGTGCTTGAGCATAAACTTCGGAACGAGAACAAATGTCAGTGATGCGGATGTGAAGATAGTGGTGGAAGGAATGAAACAAATCCGCTGCTGCCTTGTGGTGCCGACGGCACATCATCCCCTTCGTGACTGTTGTGCCAGATGACTGCAAAAACTGGTGAAACGGCTCACTAAGAAAGACAAAAGCTCAAGCGGAAAGATCGAGAGATCTGCATCACAGTTCTTCTGATCCATGCACCAATCGAAGAGTCTGAAAGAAGCGTCTCATCGCTCTCATCAACAAACACTTTCAAGAAACTGATCAACGAACGCTGACCTCACTCATCAACCAGAACAGTCTCAGTCAGAAGGAGTCAACAAATGGAACAATGCACCGACTCTGTCTAAAGAGATAGAGACGCTGGATAGTCCTGAAAAGAAAAGGCGCTCGATGAGTTGCCACGTTCTGTTTTGATCGATTACCTTCAGAAGCCGAGGGAATGCGTGGAGACAAGTCAACAATCCTGCCACTCATCGAACAAGCACAACTTCCGGACAAGGACACCCTTCTTTCTTTGGTTGACGGAAAGCCGAGGTTCACCTTCAGCCGTCGCAAAGAGATTGCTACATTGTGTTGTCCGACTTTTCCATCCGAATCTGAGGACAGCCTCGTCAAAACGATCGGTGTGTCGAAACTTGACGAGACAAACAAAAAGATTCTGAAAATTATGTGATGCCCGTGAATCAGCCGATGATGATGAAATCAAGCGCCTGATGAAGTTGATCAAAAGGACAAAGTCTTGAAACAGAAACCCGAAGATCTGTCGACCTTCCTTGATCGCAGTAAAATCGTGTGCGAATCTGACCGATCACTTGTACGACTATGCTGTTTCGCTCAACTCTTCAATACAAAGGATGATCTTGACGATCTGTTCAATCTTTACACAAAGATCTTCGGACAAGGAATTAAATGAGTACATCCAAATGGAAATAGAGCGATTCAGAGAATGTCTGCATGACAAACAGATGCACCTCTTCAAACGCCTCAAAGGAGCTCTCGTGGAAAGATCTGGCGGCTCTTCTTTGTTTTCCGAATGGAGGCGAATCCACTTCTCTGCCCGGATTGGATGAGCTGTTTCCACCACTCTCCCAAACTGAAACAAATACGACACCATCGTGTTCACAAGACTCCTCTGAAAGGTCCTAAAGTGTACAATCAGAGAGGAAGGAGACCCCGTCGCCCCAGTTCTACGCTTCAGTGTCACGGTTGATAGAAAGAATTGATGAAGCCAAAACGCCCGCCCGAAAAGAGCAAAAGGGAGAATTCACTCCACCCATGCCAAGGACGGTCGCCGAAGGAACTCATTGAATCATTCACACCTTCTGACGGAACCAACAAAGAATTTCAGTTCAGATAAACAAAATAAGAACATGGTATTCATTTTCGACTCAAACCACTTCATGAGTCATTACACCCAGGTAATCACTCTTTGAAAA